>CABPRJ010001443.1:0-102506 GCA_902439185.1 Cinara cedri | reverse complement strand
CCCCCCCGACCACCCATTATATTTTCCCTTCTCTTTCTCTCCTTTTTATACAATTTTTTATTCTATTACAAAATTGTATATAAAATATTCTTACTTATAATAGGGCGTTTTAATTGCATTTTCATCGAAATATTGGTTAATGTAAGTATCTAAAAGTCTTCTGTCCCAGTCATCCGTGACTTGGCCACCATAGCAAATTCCAGCGATCAAATATTTTAAAGCATTCCACGGTGTTTCTTCATATTTATCTAGATATATAGATAATAGAACTTCCGATACCTAAAGTATAACGTGAATGATAAAATAATAAAGTAAAAAAAAAAATTATTGAAATGGTTAACACTCGTAAATAAAAAAAGAAAAAATATAGTAAATAAATATTTAAATAAAAAATGTAAAACGCGACTCTTTGACTGTGATATACCTGATGATGAATTTTTAATTCAAAATCGGTCTTATAATACACTTATTATAATACTCTAGGCGACGTATTCATTCATTTATTTATTTTATTTTTATATATACATTTTTTTTTACATATTTATTTACTATATACGGCGTGAATATTTTACACAAATTATACAAAATACGACTATTAATTTACCTCGAAATCGGAATCATTAAAGCTATAAACTATGTTCCATCCAAGATTTAGAAATTTCTTTCTTTCAGACAGTATTGAATGGAAGAAACATAGAGAAAATAATAACTTCTTATACTTTTCTTGGGCATTGCATTTAGAAAATTGATCTTCAGTTATATTCTGATATAAACGTTTCATGTTTGCTTTTAAACCCTAAGCAAAATGATTATTGTACACAAAATACTGAAATTACTGTTGATATTTATATTTTACTCTGGGTGGTTCAGTTGTCATTTTTATCGCACTTTGTAAAATTGATATGGGAAAATCAGGATCTGGATTTGAGCTTAACCACAGTCTAAAGTCTCGGTGGGATTTACCTTCCTGCATAACATCAACTATTTTATCTAACTGAGGCATCCACGATAAAGATAAATGACAGTTGGCAAGGAATACCCAACTTCCGGTTTCTTGGCCATTTTTAATTAGCCTAGTAAAATGTGTGGTCAACAATTAATTTTAATGTTAAATTTTTTTTTAATATTAGCTTACTGAGTTGCAATAGGTGCTTGACCTTGACCAAGAGATAAGGATCTAAAATTCATTATTTTATCTTTATTTGTAGCTAATCCTATTAATAAGTTAGTCGGATCCACACCAGGAGACAGTAAAAATATGAGTGGGGATTTATTGCTTGAATCGTCAAGAGCATATTTTAGATTCAACACTGGAGGCTCTATAAATTCGGAACCAAGTTTTTCAGAAACAAAATTAGATATTGCAAATGATAATCTATCTAATCGTAAACTTCTGACTAGTAACATCTTTTGAAAAGAGTTGCAGTTTTTGTTCCATTGGCCTGTTTAAATTCAATGTTATGGCATTTTAATCGATAGATTGAACTATTTATAATGTTGATAAATAGTGTACTTACCAATAAGATTTAATGTTTCAGGATTTGGCGCCGTGTACCAGGTTTTCCATTCACGAGAGTACTGCCCGAATGATTTTTCTATTCCGAGAAAACCAGGTACTTTATCTAATTCTGTAATATTATCCCAATTTGAAGATGGCAACCAAGCTTAAAGATAAAATTATATTTTTAAATCATTATAAATTATAATGAAAAAGTAAAAAAATAAACAAACTAATTGTTTTAGTGATAACATTGATTACCTATACTTATGAATACACAGGATATACTACGCTATCGTATAATATTATGTACATGTTTTATATAATATAGTAATTATTTTATATACATAATACATTTATATTTGTACTCGTTATTTGTTAATCATAATAAAATGGTTTTTATCTTACAAGAACATGAATTTTCCGGCTGTGTTTCTCTGTTTAAAACAATTCCACCCTTTAAAAGAAAAGCGATTTCGATTGGAGGTATTAGACCATCTGCCATTAATAAACTAATGGTTATTTGAAATGAAAATAGTAGCTTGTGAATTTCGAATAACCCTCGGCATGTGTTTTGATAAACTGCATATGTGTGATACATATTTAAATGCGTTAATCTTTGATAGAGTTCTTCGCTTTTTTCACTATTTTTTATTGAGTTTTCGAATAATGTTAAATATGAATCCAATGAAAATTGATACATAGAATCGATTTGATTAAGTTCATTGAGAACAAAAAATAATATTGAGGCTCGTCTAGCACAAGATCTATAACCCTGTAATATAAATATGAAGAAATTAAAAGATTACATTATTTGATGATGCAGTATAAAAGAAAATATTTTGCCTGACATGTCCTATGTTTTACATAAGTTGTTATTATGTAACTTTAAGTTTTAAAATATTAGGTTTTGTCAAATGTTGTACAATTTTTTCTATATTATATTTATGCCAACGTATTTTTTTAAATTTTTGCACGTTTTTAATTAATACTAAAGTTACAAATTCATAAACCTGATTATAACAAATAATATTATAAAAAATGTAAGTATAGAAGTATAGCATTTGTTCCCACTAAATTTTAAAAAAACCTCACTCCAACGGTCAATACAAAACTTGTATATTTATATTAGTAGATGGTATAAAATTGTATTATTGACTCTAAATCAGATTTTTTAAAAGAGTTTATTGTAAACTTAATGATCATACCTCTCGAGCAATATCAATTTCAGCTTGTGTAATCATAGCATTTTCGAGTTGTTCTTTGACATTCACAGATGTAATTTTTGATGAATCTAAGGTTTGGAATAGTTCATCATTTTCTAGTAATGACCCTTCACTTTCATTTAAAAGTCGTAATAACTCGTCTTCCAATTCGACCAGTGTTCTTTTACCTTCAAAAATATCAATAACTAATGTATCTTTAAGCTTTTTTAATTCAGGTTTTTCCATTCTAATCACGACATCTAAAAGTTGATCTTCCAGTCCTTCTTCCTTAATAGCGAAGTTAACTACTGTTGCTCGTGTAAAAATTTCAGGTGGATAATACGGATTTCTTAATTTAGTTGTTATGAAAAATCTAAAATTGTCATTATATGGTAGTTGCCTATCACCCATTATAATAAAAGTATTAGCACCTTTAAAAAACAAAAATAAATATTCTGATAAGTGACGTTCTATATATTTTAACCAATGACTCACCTTTTTTGACAATTGATTTTAACAATACTGGCATTACCGCAGGTTCGATATTTTCAGAAGTCAACTGTAACAATGTTGGAATTCCTTCTTGTAATGAATGTTCCAAAATTTTCATATAATCGGGTAAGCAAAAATCGATTATTTCTAAATTATTTTTGGCTTCCATATTTTTTATCCATTTTAATGCTTGACATTGTGGATCTATCACCAAAGGCCATCGTGAACCACGGCTAATTATAATACCATTTTCTGTACTTAAATCATCGTTAGGTAAACCATGAATATTCCAGTTTCTTATAATAGCGGGATCAGAAAGAAATTCTTTAATTTCATATTCCGGGTCATTCGGTATTTCCATTTCAACCACTGTTTGTGACCATAAATTCAAAAGTTTATCTCTATACGTCGATATAAATGGACCCATGTATGAAATGAATGCAATACTAAGAAGACAATCTCCTGGTAAGTAGTCAAAATGGATATCTAATTGTTTTACAGTTTCAATCCATCTCGTTCTTTCGCCAGATAGGCCTTCAATCAATGATGCTGCTCTTTCAAGATTTCTTTTTAAAAATTCTGCCTATTATTAGAATTTTTATACATAATAGTATTTAAATTTAAATTTAAATTTGTGTGTGTTTACTGTTTTCACTAGTTGTTCCTTTTCTCCCATTTTTTCGTCGAAATCGTTTTTTAGTTTTTTAATAAGTTCTTGTATCTGAGCCAACTTCTGTTGTTCATTGTACAGTGATAACTGTTTTTCTTCAAGCGAAGTTAACGCCAGATCTGCAGCTTCTTTGATAGGTGCTACGATTCTAATAAATATACATCATATTGCAGTACTTTAATTTAATGCGACTGTTTTAAAATAAATACTAATATAAATATTCTTACTTGTAAATTAAAGCATATTTTTCAATTGAAATTACCCACTGTGCTAATGATTTAGCAGCTAATGACTGAAGGCCAACTTTTTCAGGATCAAATTCTGTATTTCTCGTATATGTAGCAATTTTTTTTAAAACTTTTTCAGATACATGATCTTTGTCAAATTCTTTTAACTACATAATTTAATTAATATGCATTTATGAAATTTAATGAAAAGTAAACATAGTAGGTGTTGAGAAAATAACCTGAGTTAAAAAGTTTGGGTCTCCTAACTGTCTTTTAGCTTCATTCCAAGTAGGTTCAGATACTTTTAGTATCATAACAGCTTCTAATACTAACTTTACTCTAGCTGGGGGTTTCGAGAAAGATTTTACTTCAGAAAGATCCTTCTTGTTGAGAGAATTCAAAGCCTATAAAAATATTTATGCAAATGTTTTAAATGTATATTATTAGTAAGTACCTACGTCAAAACAAGTTTTTTTTTTTTACCTCCATAGCTTCATTTAATGCTGGCATTGCTTTTTCTAAATCAACTTTTGCCAAATTGTACATCTTCTGACATTCTACCTCTTCATCTTGGATTTTTATAGTTTTTTCGTCTACTTCTGTTTTTTGTTGATCAGCTATAAAAGTTTTGTCTGAAATCAATAATAAAAATTCATCACAATCCTTGGTTGATTGTTTAACATTTTCTGTAGCATATTCCAAATCCAGAGTCATCCCAGCAACTTTTTTACTAGTTTCATCTATTTTAAATAAACCATTTCTCAATTTATTTGCGTTACTTGCTACTTCATTTCGTTTCATAAATAGTGTTCTATTTAAAATTTTAAAAACGATTTTAGTTTTGACTATTTTGTTTAATTCAAATATTAAATTTAACTTACTGTTTATACCCAGACACTAGTTCCAAATAATTGGTGGGCGTTACGTAATTATAACGTTTTAATTCCACTATCATGATATTTGTATATTTTACTACTGAGTGATGAATGGTGGCAAATAAATTTGCAATACGTAGTCTTAACTCATTCTAGAAAAAAAAAATATAAAATAATAATAGTGTTATTATTATCATATCAATATTCAATTAAAACTGTTAGTACTTCTGTTAAAGACACTGTGTCGACATCGAACACCTAAAAAAAAATAAAAATAATAATAAAATAAATAAATGTATAATTTCATATTTATAACAAATTTATTAAGTAAAATAAATTAAAATTAAACAAGATATTATGAAATCATTGCAGAATCGTATATATAATATGTAAACTATATTAGGTTGTATGAAGTGTGTTTACCACCTACATTACATATTTAAACTGATAGTTGGATTTGGGTTAATTGATATTATGTAAAATGATAATGTAATAAATGCATTACTAAATAAATGATCAAGTTATTTTTCTATTCTTGGATCTTAAAATTAGGTTTTACAAATGTGCAGGTTCTATGATTTTGATGAATTTATCAAACGTATAAAATAAAATTGGACGTACTCTTGGTGCACCGGTTATTGTTTCTAAAATATTTAACGTGCTAAGAGATGAAAATGCAACTTCCAGTAAAGCTTCTTTCGGCCAATCCAAAAACCAATCTATTGTTGTGCAATTTATTATTGAAGGATTCTGCCGTAACCGCACTCTAAAATTATATTAAAAGTAAAACAGGAAGAAAAATGGAAAATTAAAATGTTTTATAGAAACATAATTATTGCGTCATTTACTTATGTAGTATTAGATATTTTTACTTTTTTAAAAAAATAAATAAAAATTTAAATTAAGTTTTTCTTATATAACAGGTCAATACAAAAACTATCTTGTTTGACGCATATTATTAAATAAAATTAAGTCGAACAAACCGAAATTTGTTTCCGATTGGACTCAAGCATAGAATAATGTGCATATTGCTTCTGACGCGATCTAAAAAAAACGAATAAATCCCATCGGGTGTTTCTGGAATACCTGACCTTTTAGCAATTGGCGCTAATATATCTTTAATCTAAATAGTGCAAATAAATATATATTGTAATCAATATAATAGGTATTTTGACTATAATAAATTATTATTACATCTTCGAACTCGTCTTCCTTGAATAGCTTAGCCACTTCACCAGTGCTTAAGATATTGTTAATAATCTCTAAGAACTTTTCATTTACAGCTTGGGTATCGTTGAACAAAAATGATGTAGGTACATCTTTTACTCCTGTTTGATAATATAGACGTTTTAAATCGTCTTTGAAATCTACTAATCCATATGTTTTAGTTAATTCAATTGCAAACATATTGTAATTGCATAAATAGTTTGAAATCCTTGCAAGCGATGTTCTACCAGAACCGCCTATTAAAATGTTATTTAATTTTGATGATCATATTTTCATAAATTAATCATCATAGTTGTACTAAACCTACCTATACCGACAAGTAATATATAGCCTCTTGGTTGGGAAATCACCCTGACAATTCGACATATATGGTCAACGGCATCCCTGAATAATACGAGGTTCATCGGAATATTCCCAGCTGTTGAATTGTAATCAGCTAAGCTAGAATCGATGAACTTGCGTAACGCTATTTCGTCAGTTACCTCTTCATACAGTGAACGCCCATTTAAAAAATCACAGAATATTAAACCTCGTTCTGATGAGCATAGATTTCGATAAGTTTGTTCATAATGTTTTCCAAGTTGAACGTTAATTTGATCTAAGAACCATCTTTGATCCCTATAATACAAAAGAATCTAGTGTTTAAATATATTGTACCACAAAATACTTTTATATGATTTACTTTTCATCTATTAATTTGTCATTAAACACGCGGTACACTTCATTGCACCATAGCCGCAACATCGAATCTGAATTTTTTTGGTAATCAGTATTACTACGTAAAAGGCCTTGAAACACCTGAAAGAGTACTATTTATTTACTGAAATAGTAATTCATATACAAAAATAAAAAATGATTGTCTATTGAAATTCACAGCTAATATTAAACATGTACTCTTAAATATTATAAATTGAAATATATAAAACTTTCTTAGTGAATAGTTTTAAATATTTGACGTTTTGAGAAATACATGTGATTATTACAATACAATACTTCTTATAGACACCACGGAATATTACGTACTTTTGATATATCTCTTAAGTTGAATAGATAATGCATTTTTGTTGGTGTGGGTAGTAGGTTGGCAGCCACAGATGTGTACAAAGCAATTGTCATTTCGGTCAATGAATTTTCTAATGAGAAAAACAAATTAATATTCGTAACTTGACGTTATGATGAATAGTTTTTACTTAAGTTTTGTATATTTTGTTCGAATGGTATAAGATGTTGGTTCAACATTGTCTTGTAAATTTTTGAAATCTGTTGTTCTTCTGGGAATGTCAAGTTTATCACACTGAAGCAACTTACTAGCCTGTCGCTAATGACATTCCTACCACCACCTGGAGGACCCATGGCCCCAATTAATAGCATTTTCTTGACGTTTTTTAGCATTTGATTAGATCGATCGTACCAAAACTCATAGTCAATCCATTGTCGAATCAACTCCAGTGGAGGCTGCGCTCCATATACTTCTTTTTCTGGCATGTTCATATCATCCAAAAATGTTATCAACGTTTTATCTGAAAAACAGTATACATGCATAATATTATTTAGGTATATATAATTATGTTTAAATTTAAAATACGTACTCGCTTGAGGCACATATAAATCCTTTGTATGTTTTTCCAATCGCCCTTCAATAGTCTCTTGGACATTATTTGCCGACGTTTGAGCGGACATGTTAATTGTTAAAAGTAAAAAGAGGTCTTTATTTAAAGCATCTAGTGCTTTCTGTACGGTTGACGTCTTTCCGGTTCCAACCGGACCAACCAACAATACAGGCTGCCGTTTGGCCATATATGCTTCTACTATATAGTTGTAACGAATAGTATTAATTGTTGGTACGATAATTTTGTAGAAAGGCAATCTGAAAATAAATCGTTAAGCTACATTAGAATCTTCAGTGTACAGCTGGTAATTTGCTTAGTACTCTGTGTTGTACGTCCATTGACTATCTTGTAAAAAATTATCCCAGTGAACGAATTGGCTAGTGTTTGTATGAACATAATAATGGTATACTGTATCGCCTATCGGAAACACTCGTTCTTTATCTCTAAGATAATTATCAATTTTTATACGGCCATCTTCATTAACTACCGCACAAACCGACCACACCATGCTATAAAATATTCGTTAAATAGTGTTTTTATGTTTTTATAATTATGTAAACGTTTACCAAAATAGGAACCATAATTTTATGAGATATTCATAGTCTTGGTTTTCTAATCCAGTAGGAATTTCCATAGCTAAATCATTGTATGTAAAACACTCTAATAGTTTGCATAATGACTGAATGGAGTTTAATTCTGGCAATGGAATTGTTTCAACACAGTTCGAAGTTTTGAATTCTAACATAGGATCAATAAATTTGAGAAAGTTGTTTTCTATCTGAAAATATTAATTCCGATATAATAAAGTCAGCTTCGTGTTAATAAATTATTTATATTTCAGAGTTACATTATTCTTGTATGGTTCAAATTCACATTTGTTTAACCACGAATTGACATAAAGTTTCCAACCAAAATCTTTGTAATCATTGTATACTATTCCACATCTGGAAACAGTAGCTGGGGATGCCACAGCTAAGTCTTCGACTTCGAAAAGAAGTGACACCTAATTCATTAAATACAGTTTAAAAAATTGCATATTTTATAAACTATTTCATAACAAAATAATTTTCGTTTTATTATTAAACTATATTATAGAACACTATTATTGTCTTACTTGTCCAGGCATTGTTATTCGTTCACTGTTGATAAGAGTTAAAACTTTATTATCATCCATCACAGAATTCATATTTTCTATCCAAATAGCATCTACGGGTCCATCAAAAAGTATCCATTTTTGTTCTACTTCATTATCTACCATGCCATACAAATTACATATAGGAAAAAATGATAAGGATTAAATCCATGAAATAAAATGATTCTTAACTCTTAGGTAAATGTAGCATGCACATGGTTTCATACAAGCAAATTTAATGACATTTTTAAACACAATTATAATTTATCAATTATAAATATTTAAATTTATTTTAAAATAAATTTTCAAGTAGTTACGTATTATTAGTATATATTTATAAGTATTTATGACCAATCGAAGTAATTTATTATCATATAATTTATACACGTTTATACACACAAAACTGAATAAAGTATCCTTCCGAATGATTTAAAGAGATTAAACATCTATAGTAAAACAGACAGACAAAAATATTTCCGAAGTAACTTAATTGTGTTATTGTGTTTAGCATCGTCTACAATAGATAATTCGATTTTGATTACAGAGATTTATTTATATTTTTTAATTTTTTAATTCTTTGTAAATATTTTTCTGATAGTTATTCTATTTGTAAAATATTATAAAAAGATACTTTTGTTTGTTTGCTTAAACGTATTTTCTTAACTGAAAACCATCGGCTGCAGGTGTTTCGATGTAAAAGATATAATAAATAAGTTTCTAAATATATATATTTATATATTTATTTACATTTTATATATCTTTATGGAATTAATTTGTTATTATTATATTTATAAATATTATTTATAATTACCTGCACAGACTTTACGCATTATTGATGATAAAACTCCATCCAACCATTCTCCGTTAGTTAAGTCATATTCTCCATACAACTCACCTAGTGCAAGTGCTTTTGGGTTCAATGGGTACACCTATGAGGTTAATTTTAAAATGCTTAATAAAGTAGTAAGTAGATAACAGCAATAAATAAATGTAAGAATATGAAATGTTTTTTGGAGTTTTTAAGATGTTCATAACACATTTCACATTCTTATATTTCTTAAGATGTTTGGTGACAAGACAGTCGTAAGTAAAAATATTTTAGTTAACAATATTAAATTTTAATTTATTCATAATAATATTATGTACGAGTTTATCTTTTTACTTTTTAAAATGAAAACCGTTTACTCACAATTACTGCTTCAAATAATGGAACATTTTCGCTCTTTAATAATATCATAGTGTCTTTCAATGTTTTCCAAGTAGTTGTTTTAGTGGTTCCAGTGGTTCCTAATAACATAACAGAATGTCTAGATACTTTGGTTTCGTACAATTGAACGATTTTCGCAATCGCAGATTCTGATGGTTGATGGTTATTTTTTATCATGCAGCGCTTTATAGCGCTAATAAGTACGTCATTTTTTACTACTGGTAGAGTTATACTAGGAAATAGGTCTTTCGTGATACCCAAAAATAATGGAAGGTCATCTACTGTGAGCTTTGCTAAATTCATGTTGTGCATTGCTAATAAAAGGACCTATAAATGAAATGCATATTTTTCAATTTTAAGATTAAGATTATAATTACTTCGATAAATAAATAATAATTGGAATTTGAATAGTTGATCACCGAACAATGGTTTATACCTCGTCACCTGGCATATCTGAATATTGACGTCTGCATTGACCGGCGTATCGTAATAATGCAACTAAACCTCGCAGTCCAAATTCGTAATGGTTTTGTTTACTAAGTTGTTGTCGGCATAGCGAAAATAGGACAAAGACTTTATTAGCTAAATTTCTAGTGTCTTTAAAACCTTCTCCGAATAACATTATTTCAGCTATAAGTTTACTGTCTGGAACCATCATTGATATAGCCCGAAACATTGACTTCAAATTATCGGGAAGTTCAGTTCGACCTGCGTATCCGGGATTCATGGTTATAAAAAAACCACATGTAGATACCAAATTGATATTGTTCCCTTCAAAAACAAAACTGGTTAAACGAGCTGCGAGGGCAGCATATATGGACATAATTTGTTGTGCTACGACTGATAACACTTCAATATTTATACGATTGAATTCATCAAAACATCCCCAAGCGCCTTGTTGAACCAATCCTATTACAGTTATTGTTTTTATGAAAATAATAAAAATCAAAATGAAGTGTATTTAAAAATGGATTACCGGAAAACATGTGTCCCATACTCTTGTAATCCAAGCCTTCAGAACAATTGATAACTATTACGTAATAAGCTAAATTCTTCCCCAAATCTTTCACAGTCTCAGTTTTCCCTGTACCAGCAGGTCCTTTTGGACTGCCACCGCGAAACAAATGTAGTGCCGTAGTCAAAGTTATGTAACATCTATCAGTTAGTGGCGTTATAACTAATCTTCCTGAATTACCTAAATACTCGTATCCATATGTTTGTTCAGTAATTGTTTGTTGAATGATAATACTATCATCTTTTTTTCCATTCCAATAGAATCGCAGCTGCGCGATCCATTCAAAGTCAAGTACGTCCATGCAATCTGAATACGAAATTATATGATGTATGAGCAACACGTTCTTTAAATAATAATTGCTTTCTTAATTCAATTATTGTATTTACTTGACTTATACATATTATCGACAACATCTCTAGCGTGTATTTCTATAGTGACCAATGCTATGACTTTTAATCTATCTAGTTTCTTTAAATCACTTCGAAGAGCATCAGAGAATTTTGATAACATTTTTTTTTGTTTTTTACGAAATTTTTTTAATGGTTTCTTGCTTTGAGATGATTTTGACTGCATTAATGCCAGGGTACACTTTGCTGTCCATTGAATCTTTATGATAAAATATGATATGAGTAAATTATTTAATAATAAATACGTTTAAAAATATATTAAACCTAATACATACTTGTGAAGCTGTAATACATAACTGTCCCGGCCATTTTAGTATCCAATCGTCACGAGTTTTCAGGTTTTTTTTTAAATCTTCCATCACATTTTTGAACTCACTCTTAAGTGTAATTTGCATCACCAATTCTTTGAATACAAATAAAATTACAATAAATTATGTTTGGTTAATGAGTTAAAGTGACTTACCAATTTTTTTAAACCAAATCTCTACTGGTCCAGTACATTTGATCTCGTAACAGAAAGGTATATATTCTCCTTCTGCAGAATACATTCCGTGGGCTTCAGTATTTTTATCTTCGGTCTTTAAATATTATAATTTCAAATATATTAGAAACCATAATATGAAATGTAATTATTTAGTTTTATACATGAAATTTTATTTTATTAATGTTGTCAAAACATTTTTTGAAATGTGGCTGTAAGAGTTCAGTTCTATTTGAATTGACTAATATGTCCAATAAGTCATCGTTAGATATAAAATAAAATCTAGGAAAGATATTTCGTTTTTTCTCCATATACGTTTCTAACGCTTTCTGTATGTCCCCAAGTCGTTCATTTATTGCTCTCAGTCGTTTTAATATTGCTAAATATAATCATATTGATTTAAAAATTAACTTTAATCAAACATTAAATTATCATACATTTCGAATTGCACGCCTTGTATACATTTTTGTCAATATTCATTTTATATGTGATTTTTTTCCAATCTTTTGTTATGCTCTCGAAGATTCTGGTTTCATCTGGCATTTTACTACGAATTTCATCCCCTCTAAATATTTTCTAAGTAATATGAATATGTATTAATTATTAATTTATTATAATTGAACACCAAAAAAATCACTTCTGCGTAAGCGTATTGTTTTTGAATAGAAAGTGTCATGTCTAAGACCTCCATCACAAGAGAAAGTCCTTTTTGCAATTGTTCGGCATCGTTTAAAAATATTGAGATGTACCTAAAACAAATAGATTTGTTCATAAATGATTGAATACCTTTGAAGTAGTTTATACTTTGATCCTTTCATAGCATATAATTGTACAAGATGATCCTCAATCAATATCAATGTTTCATCAGTTGCTTTTATATGGTAAATACCATTATCATTAAGGGTTACGATAAGGTTAGTATTACTCCATACTTTTTGTATTGATTTTATCGACTGTGTATGAGTAAAATAATCAAATATTATATTATTGTGTAAAAAATAATGAATTACACATAGAGGGGGGAGGGCAGATGTTAAAATATATTTTTTTTGTATTAGTAACTATGTAGACACATTTGTATAATAAAGTTATACAAAAGTTATAGATAAATTATAATGAATTCTCTCCCCCGATAGTAAAATGTTCTTATCAAAGCCATTACGTTTTCTACATTAAGTTCCATAACTGCTTTATTTGAAATTTCACTTATTTGTTCTCCATATTTTTGCATTTCCATATGCATTATTAGCCCTAGAGTGAAACTATGATCTGTTTCATCGAAATATCTATTAAAATAAATAACATTAAGAATTTTCAAAGCAATCAAACGAATGCGTGTACCTACTTATTCATTACTTCTCGAACTTCATCCCAGTGACGATTTCGCATGGCTGGGTTTCTTAAATCACTAATGAGTGGTAAAACCCGCCTAAAAGCGTCTGCATTATCCCGTGCTATTTCTATTATTTTCCAGTTTTCCTCTTTTAAATCTTTTATTGCTTTATTTAATAATTTTAAAATATGTTGTATGGTTGCCTCCATTACTGATGCTTTAATCTCCCAAAAATTAGCAACTTTATTAATACTCCACTGAGTGTCCCATTCTTGGATTACTGTAAAAACTCTATTAAAAAATTCCATTTCCTGAAAATATATCAAATATTGTATTTTATAATCATAATTTATTATAATTTAAATAACAAATAATATGTAATTTTTAAATATTTAATTGGTTTTTATTTGGTCCCTTCCAAGTTCAAATAACGATCTAAGCATTAAAATAAATTTGAAAATAAGTACAATAAATTAGTTAACTATTAACATTGCAAGGTTCTATCATTAGATAGTCTCCCTCATCAAGCTACCATGTTATATGTTATTGTATTATTTATTTTATGTACAAAGTTATTATATTTACTTATTGTGTTATTTTTTGTGAATATAGATGGTAAGTTTTATATATATATAAAAAAAACAAAAACTATTAATATATTCTAAACAATATTAACTATATGTGGTAATACAAATGTCGATTATAAGTTATACAACTGATAAAAATAATAAAATTATTTTAAGCTTAAATTAAATTGCATCATATAAAAAAAATGCCGATACACTTTGCACGATGGGTGCAGCCATTGTGGTTGGTGAGAAGTCGGGAAGATCGATATAGAGAGGAAATTAATTTGTATCTGTAAGCAACAATAAACCATTGCTTACTAAAAACGATTCTGAGCAGAGGTCAGTTGTTTGTGATGCTTTGTCAAGAATAAATATGTCGTATTGTGGTAAAATAATTAAGTAGACAACATTGTAAATTTTATTTGATAATATTTGTTTAATATTATTTTGATTTTACCGGTTTTCATATTTGCTGGGAAAATCTTGGAAAGATCGAAAAAAACCTCCATAAAGTACGTGTCAGATTTTGGAGCAAAATTTCTTGTAGAAAAGTGGTTCACAGGAAGAAAAAGGCTGAAATATTTTTCAACTAACATTTACATTTCGTAAATTTTCTTGTTTTTCCCGGTTTTTCTCATTTGTTGAGAAAATTCCTGGGAAAATCAAAAAATGACCTCCTCTAAGTACCACCCTAAAGAAATTTTCTTTCAGAAAAGGGTCTACGTCGTATACTTCGGTGTAAGGTTATATAAAAAAAAAAAATAAACATCTTTGTAAAATCAATAGATTCTTCTCTACACTCAAAATCCAAAATTAATAAAAACGCAAGTCATTCTTTTTTTTTTTTGTAATCGAAGTTATATTAATTTCTATTGGTATTGTTGGTTATTATTGCGGTTATCATCTGTTGATAATAATATGTGGGTGGTAGGTATATAATATTATCTAGAAGAAAACATTGGAAATGTCAAGAATCAATTAAAGTTCAACTATCTATAATTTACCAGCTAATTTATATTATCTATTTTATGATTAATAGTCTTTTAAACTATTATTTAAAGATACATAATTATTACACTGTTTATCATTAATAATTATTTTTATATCATCGCAAAAATAAAACAAAAATACCATTTTTTTGTATTTATAATTTTTAGTGTAGTTTTCTTAATTAATCGAAAAAACTATAAAAAATAATGCAGAAATTGGGAAATTTTACGGAAATCATAGTGTCATTATTTTAAATTGTATACACATATATAATAAAATATTAACGCTATAAACTTATATTTTATTTGTTTGTTTCTTTTATATCATATATTTCTGGTTTTTCCCAATTGAAACTACTTGGAAAATCAAAAATTATTTTCTTAATATACCAACTAGATTAAAAAGGCAATAAAAGAGGTCATTTTTTAATTATTTTTGGATCTTGGCACGACTTCTGGTAGATAAATTGTACACAGACAGAATAAATTAACAAAGATGAAAAAGCACACATCCTAGTAAAACCATTACACTCTCCGATACGCTTAGAGTCTAAAAAGACAATATATATAAACGCAGTTGTCACGAGCAACACTGATAATTATTGATTAATTTAGTTGTTGAAATTTACAAGGTCTTACGGGACATTTAGTAAAATAGTAGAACTATATAAGTATTAAGTATTAAAAATTGTTTAATTGAAGCATTGTTAAAATAAATTCTTACTTCTTTATAGTTGAATTTCGGTGTTCTCACATATTTCAAATTAAATAATTCTAGATCAAATTTCAGTTGTTTTTCTACAGCTTTCATTTCGTTATATTTCTGTTTCATTTTAGCCAAGCCATCCAAAGCATCTAAAATATATTTTGCTTATGTATACTCAGTGTCAGAATTATGATTAGTACACTTTTTATACAAACCGTTTGAGTTCAATTTTGTATTTGCGGATTCCGTTTTTTTATAATTTTCCCAAACTTCGCAAAATTTTTCAATTTCTTCTTTAAATTTGGTTTGTTCATTTAACACCATTTTTTTTAGTTCCTCTCGTATCTCCTCAAACATGAGTTCTGCCTTGCCTAACGAACTTAAATATTCATCCCAAGAATTAGCCAAATTATTATAAGAATTTCTCATTGACTCTGACATTTCTATGCCGTATTTTTCTAAAAATGTTGTACAGGTAAACAGTTTTTACAAAAATAATGGTTATAGTACTTAGTTCAATATATTTTCCAAAAATCTCACCTAAAACTGTTACGTTATAAGAAATTAAATTGATGCGATCTTTTAAGTTATCACATTGCGATAATATATCATTTTTAACTTGTATATATTCAACCATTTCTATTAGGTTATTTGGTGACGTCATTGCTCTATTGAATAGTAATCAATTATTTGGATGTAGATATCTGATAGCTACTAATGTGTAAAATTTACCGTATCCCATTTAATCTGATATTTTCGTAATATGATTTAAGAAGATCATCAGTGTTGTCCAACAGTAAATGTGAAAATTCGAAAATCCAATCTTCACAGAGTTTTAGAATTTGTGATTTCATTTTATCGGTTCGAATAATAGCACACGATATAGTTGATTTTATATCTAAATCTTTAACTTCTTTCAGAAACGTATGGTACCTATATATTTGGTTAAGATTTCACTTTGTTATAATATGATATTTGTAAAAAATTTAGATATTTTTTTCTTTTTACAGTTTAAGTTGCATATCAAACACTTCTGTGGAAGGTCCATCAGCTTTAAATTTATTGAAATATTCTCGTTTATCCACGGTCCAAATATCACTGTACACCGTGAACTGTTTCATGTAGTTTTTAATATTTATCAGTAAATCTTCAGTATCTGAAAACACCGTAGTATAATTATTTGTTAGTTAATTTAACCAATAAATTATTAAAATATCATCTAAAATTGTTATACGGTAAATCGCAATCACATCGCTAATTTACCATACTTTCATTGTTATATTTATAGGCGTGCGTATCATTTTCCCATAGGGTGTGCCAGAAAGAAAATTTGCGGTATTTCCTTAAGTGAGCCTCCCCCTTCTTAAAAAATAATATTTTAGGTGCAAACCATATAGTTTACTACACCAAGTATTAAAAAACAAAATAATAAATCTCAACTTGACCTTAAAAAAAAAAAAAAAATCATAGTTAGTGGTTGCCGGTTGATTTGACTTATTGATTATTAAATTACAATTTTTCATGCCGTCATCGTATAACCGTTATGTAAGAAATGTGCAGAGTTAAGCAGATTTATGTATACAACAAAAACGGATAGAGTACGTATGCTGCGGGAGAACAGATTTTTGAGTTCGTTCTAATAATGTGTACTTGTTATAATTACCAAAAATATACGTAAGTGTTCTTTAAAATGGGAAAATGAATTATTTGGTAATCCTCTTAAAACACATAAAAAACTGTTTAATCCGATAGTCATGAAATTGACTCATTCTTGACTTTATTTAATTACATTTTAACTACAAGATATACAGTGTGTCCCAAAGTGTTCGACAAATGTCTCTTGCGCTGTTAATACTAAGTTTTAAATAAACATTTTAGTGTACCATACATTTATATACGATTAATAATTTCGTAGTTATAGCCGTTTTAATTAGGCGTGAAAACAATTAATATTCAATAAAATAATACGTTATGCGACAAGGAATTACAATTAGCACGTAATTCTTTTTACCTTACATTGAATATTAATTGTATTTTCGCCTATTTTCTAAAAATTATAACAGCTATGAAGAAGAAACTAATATTCGGATATGAATGTATAATACATTGAAATTTTTGAAATAATATTTTTCAAAATGGCTACTTGACAATTTTCTAAAGTGAATAAATAATTTTTTTTTTTTTTTTGTATTTAGGGGATGGAAATAAAAATTTAATTTTTCTTCAAATCGATGTCCCTTTTGAAGACAAACCGATAGAACAAAAAAAATCGAAAACAATTTAATATTAATAGCACTACAAAAATCTATCAAACAAGGTGGAACTCGCTGAATATCTCATAGGTTTAAATTTAATTAAATTAAGTCAAGAATGAGTAAATTTCATGATTGACTATCTCGTCAAACAATTGTTTGTGTTTTAAGAGGATCACCAAATAATTCAGTTTCTCATTTTAAAGTGCACTCACGTATATTTTTGATAATTATAACACGTACAAATTAACACAACAAATTCAAAAATATGTTCTCCCACAGTATACGTACTCTATCCGTTCTTGTTGTATACATAGACCTGCTTACCTTTGTACATATGCTCACATAACGGTTATGCGATGTGTCGGTAACGATTCGTTTCACTACGACCACAAAATTAGTGGTAGAGTAATTTCTGTGATAGAGTGACAGAAAAACCACATCTATTTAGAATCTAGATAAATTAAATGGTTTTCATATTGTAACGATTTATCAAAACCTACTCATCCTTATATTTTGCTCCTTACATTTGAGCAAAGAACTTTGTAACAAACGATTTTCAAGCAGAATAACCGAAGTAAGTATATGTATATCAAAAATATGATAATTATCATTATCATGTTTTCGTAATATGATATTAATTCGAGTAAATAGACACAAAAGATTTAGAACAAATTATTCCCTATGATGGTAATGGCCAACCGTTATAAACATAATACGTATTCATATAAACACAATATATTATACACTGAGTGATCAATCGATCGTAAGACACTCATTATCTCGAAAAATATTAACTCTCTTTCGAAATTTGTTTTATAGAAAATTGAGAGAAATCCAAAATTTTAATATCTAAATTTATTTCATCTAATATTTCGTATGTTTATAGAAATTTGAATATAAGTTGCTATTTGAAAATCAAAAATAGGTAGTGGTTTTACACCCAAAAATTAGGGCGACAAAAAATAAGTTAAATTTAAAATTATAAAGCTACATGTTTCTTGAATATTTTATAAAACAAATTCTGAAAAAAATTAATACTTTCAGAAATAATGAGTATCTTTCGATAGATCAATCACACACATACACGGTATAACAATATTACAATATATATCATCGTGAGTTGATTCAGGGACATATTGTAGCAACACTGCTGTCGATCATTTCGTTGATAGACCCACTGCGCACTCGCGTTATAGATCTTAAGTATAAAAATGATTGTATTATAACACGATACATCATAAGATACCTACAACCTAATTTCCATTAATGACATCATCACTCCCTATAGCTTCCGGATTTACCTTCTTTAAATATTTTTCTTTACTTTTTATTCTACGTCAATATAATTCAATTTATTGCTTAAACCTTAAATGTTTATTTATGTTAGTTATACATTTATAATGGTAATTCAATTTGTTATCTGTTATCTATATTGAAATTTAATTTAGTGTTACTATCCATCATTATATCATACGAATATAATATAGGTATTGTATTAGGGTGGTCCTAATTAAATTGATTTTAAACTGGACCTCCCGCCGTATTTTTTCATTGCTATGTAAAAGTAATCAGTTTGAAATGTCATGATAACTCATCCCATTTCCATGCCGTAAGAGGGTTAAAATATGATAAAATAAGTTAGTAGTTTTGTAGTTTTTCACGTTGAATTCAACAACTACAGCACTAATCATAAAATGACATTAGACTTTTTGGTAGCTTTTTTTAATGTCTACATAATGAAGTTTTTTTTAGCATAATTGTTTTTTTTACGGTTAATTACATTTGTCAATTGGTTGAAGATATAAATCAATTTTCATTATAAAAATGATTAAGAATTTTATTTTCTAAAAAAAGTTATAAATAAAAAGTTAATCAGATCAATTAAAAAATATTATGCTTAGATTTCTGTAATTCTAGGGTTAAACTAAATTAAAAACTAAAAAAAGCAGCGCGCTTCGACGGCTGTGAGAATTTACGGTTCCTTTTTAATATTGTGGCTTTAAACATTTAACTCACATATTTTATATTTATAGAAACAATATATTATTTGACCTGTCCAACTAGAATAAAATTGTTATTTAATCTTTTTTTATCGAAATATTATATAGACATGCGTATAAATAAATTGTGAATAGTTATTTATAAGTGAAATATCAGTTTCCAGAATTATAAACTTTAAACAACCATTCGTAATTGTTATTCGATATGTTTCTGATGTATACATTTTTTATAACTTAGAGGTAATGTAATGTCCATGAACTTAGTGGCATGCATGTAACAGAATTCAATTAAACCTATCCAAAAATTTTGTTGGTCATTTGTTGGAATGTTTTTACAATTTGTTGGACGATTGTTAAAAATGTTTGCAAAGATTGCAAAACAACTCAAATTATCTAATGAACTAAAATATTTTTCGAAATATTGTAATCGTAAAATATTAATGTAATATCTTTATTTAATCGATAAGTAATTCTCTAACTATTAAATAAATAAATAAATAATAATAAATATAGATATTCTAAGATAAATAAAAAAATAATTTTAATAATGTTTGCTTGGTTATGTTAAAGAAAAATAATAAGAATACATTTATGGTATATAGTTCAAAAATTAAAAAAAAAAATATGATTCAGAATGAAGTTTGAGTTAAACGGTTAATATGGATTTTTAAACTAAAAATGAGATAATTATAAACCAAATAAATGTTTAACTTAAAATTAACAATAATTATTTAAACTACACAAGAATGTGATAAATAATTAATTCTCAATAAAATAGCTTGTCTTGACGGCACGCCGCTGTAATACATTATATAGAGAGCTATAATGATCTTGGGAAAAATTTTACAGGTAGGTGTTATAGTTGTTGAATTATGAGCAAAATTATTCTCTTTTGTCATTTTTCAATTTTTCGCGGCAAAAGAAGGTGGTGAGTTATCATGACTAAATTTCAGTGATTATTTTTACATGGCAATGAAAAAAAATATCGGTTTCTACATAAAACATAAAATGTTAATTTTTCTTTTTCTACAACTAAGGACCACTTTTACATATATATAAACAGTAGAAATATATATGGAATATCGTATCCGAAATTAGACAAGTTGGACACATTTAAATAATTCAAATAAACTATTTTGCAATTTACTTTTATTAATGTCCATCTGCAGTTCACCACATGTTTGGTCGTTGGCAATCAGATAGCTGTACGTTGGTAAATTCATTTTTCTTAATTTGAATGTTTTCCATAATCTGGGTATGACATTTATTGCATTAGTAATATCCAAAAGCGATCTCTCCGAGAATACCACTAGTTGTTTTAAGCTGGGAGAGTATTTAATCTGTCAACAATCGAAGTAAGTCATTTTATTTAGAAACCTGCATGATGATTACAAAAAATAGTTACTGTAGTACCCAATTTCTGTAAATCTTACTTGATTGCCTTGTAAACTGACGTCTATGGAATATATGACGTATTCCCTTTGATCTAAAAGTTGCTGCATCGACAATTGTACATTGCGACATAAAGACTTGTATATGCAATTGTCAATTATTTCCACGTAATGTTTCCAATACAACATTATCTGTATAAAAAAAAAATACACGGATGTTTAATTTAGGTATTATTATTTGCAATTAATTAAAGCAGTAGGTACACTATAATAACCGGTTCAAAATTGTACTTGTATATAATATCAAGCGTTCATAGATTTCATTGTAAAATATTAATTTAAATATGTTTTCTTTTAAATTTCATTTCTAGGTTATTGAATCAATTTTACATTTTATGGTAAAATAATTTTATAATAGATTAATTATATTCATTTACTCACATATTTAATGCATTTTCCAAATCGTTCATACACATTTGTTCCACATCTTATGATTTCATTGTAAAGATTTATAATATCCATTACTCTTATGTTTTTTCTGTAAAAACAAAATTGTTTTATACTTGTTTTTAATTGATAGTAAAAGAGTGATTAAGGCAAACCTGAGGCTATCAATATTTGTTTTGAAATCTTTCGTCTCGTCCAAATTTAAGATAATTAATGGCGTTGTTGCAATTTGTCCGCAAACTTCCCAGATTTTCTCTGTACAATACTTATAAACGTTTTTGGTATCGTGTATCTATTCATTTTTGTGAAAAAAATTTACATCTTAAGAAAATTAGCAAAAAAAAAAAAAAAAACATGAGATATTACCAATTCCAATGCATCGTAACAAATAACAATATAATCAATCGTATTCGATTGACCCCAAGTATAAGTGCTGACTAATGGTATCATTAATTTAATGAACGTCTGCACTGTAATGGAAAATAGTAGCATTTCCTGTTCTGTTAAACCTGTATAACACACACAATATTGAGCAACATCGGTAATGGTATTACCAACTGAAAAAAGGTCTATTTCAACATATCCGGGACGGGTAATAACAAACAAAAAGAATCGTTGACAGACATTTCTGTGGAAGTATTTTCACATGCATGGGATGGGCCCGATCTAGATTTAATGGGTTATGTCCAGGAAAAAAATTATCATCTGTGATATTTTTTTGGACGGGCCCGGATGAACTTTTGATCAAAATATAAACTTTTATGACCTGTTATAATATACCCGTAATACGAGGTGTGACAATAAAATAACGAGACTTTCTAAATATAACCTAAACTATTAACGTTATCTATAAAGCGATTACTGAAATATGATTAGGAAACACTTATCTAAGAGTATCATCAGTATTTATAAAAATGGTTCATATTTTTCATATTTATGAGCCTTGTTATTTGTGTGTTCGGCTATTTTGCCGGAAAATGTTAGATTTAACGACGTATTAACATTAAATATCTTATTAAATTAAAGCAAATTGCCGCAGAATCGTTTCGGATGTTAAGTAAAGTTTATGGTGATGAATGTTTTTCACAAGCTCGTATTTTTGAATGGCATAAACAGTTTTGTAGTGGAAGAGTGACCGTCGAAAACGACCATCGTTCTGGGCGTCCTACCACGTTTTTATCAAACGTTTTATTCATGTATATGTACATTATTATTTTCGTAGATTTTTCTAGTACGGTATGATAGTAATCAAATTTTCATTAACAAAATTATTAATATTTCTTATTTATATTTAAAAAATATGTATCCACTTTCCGTAGACAAAAGTAAATTACATTTTTATAAAATAACTGGATTTAGGTGTACGTTTCTCTATTCGTTATTTCCTCCTGTATATATACAATAAACGATTGTATTTTAATTATACTGATATTTATCGAAAAGCTTAAATTTTAAAAAAAACTTATACACAATAACTACTTATATAAAATACGCATACAAAATAATAGACCGCTTAGATACTCTGATCAAAATGAATCTCTTATAGTCATGGCCTGGAGATATTATGGAAATAACCGTGCTCATTACCATCCGGACGGCCCAGTTTACAAATTACTAAACTAGTGCCACAGCACCGTCATTGAGCAGCGTATTCGGAGTAGGTTTGGTAATACGTACTCGTATTGGACTCGTAATGATACTATCCCAAATATGCAGAAATAGATTTATACGGAATAATACCGGTAAGAATGTAATTATTGTATTTCTTGAGCAACTTCGTAACGTTTGTGTGCAGATTTTTGATTATCCGAGTGTTGCTGGTGAACTCTTGGTGTGTGAATGGCATAGTTGGTTTAATCAATTTCCAGCACTCGCTTTCTTCAATTTGTTCGTAAACGTGACTTGACGAAAATGACAAAATAATGAACGTTTAATACGTATGTGAAAGAATTAAAAAAAAAATAATCTTTGAAAATACTTATTAAGGTCAATAGTGAACGTGCTATAGCCACTTTCCATTTCTTTTTCAATTAAGATGTTTTTATAAAATTGATCTTCGATTGCTGGATCAATTTGTTGAAACCATTTTTGGAACACGTTTATGATTTTTTCTTCGTAAATGTTCACATAAGAATCATACGCACTCGAGAATTGTTTAATATCCGAAATATTCATCAAATAAGATTTATCCGTAAAAACCTTAAATGTTTATGCAAACGAGTTTAAGTTCTTTAAACTTTATGAAGCTGTATCATGTATCTCATATGGTTGTACTAACTATTTTACTATTGTAGTATGTAATATATTACTATTTATTAGAGATATTTTTTTAGTATCAAGTAGCAGAAACAGTTTTATCAGATCGTAGTACTGGAATATTCGAATTAATGTATACATAAAATAACAACAAAGTAACATCAGCATTATATCCTTAGCGTATATATTACATTTCTCCGAGCTTTAAAATCATTCGTGGCATAGCGATCAAACCTAGCAACTTTAACTAGTTTGTATAGGTTTGATACATTTATGTATTAGAAAAAAAAAAATAAAAACGATATTTCTTATGGCCCAGGACTAAAACCGCTAATAGTATTATTTAACTAAGAAAACGGTACCACGTTACACTAATAAAATATAATTAAATCAAATCGTCAAACAGAATTCCAACGAAAATATCGCGTACTTCAATTATAATATATATATCGTTAGATAATATAAAATACGAAATTAAAAAATATTCATTATACGAATCGTAATAAACCAGAATACTCATAAATTTAATCAGCACATATGAGAAAGAAATAATATTTATCGGCGAAGAAACGTATAATTCTAAATTCAATTATTTAACAAATGAAAACATAAAAATAAACGGACATATTTCGCCAATATTGTAGCCGAGAAGTTGGAAAGGTAGGATACAGAGTGGAATTTAATGTATATCTGTACTCAACGATTAATCATTGCTACGGTTCTAAACGGTACCGGTTATATATGTTTTGAAAGGCCGTAAAATTTATGATTCTCGTCAAAATTTGATACTAAAATTCTAATGATTAAAAATTCTACATTACATTCAATTTTTATTTTTACCACAAATTACAACTTATAATGAACTTCCTGTTAAATTTTCAAGCATTTCTGTTTGGTCTTACAATTTTATCCACAGGGTACCTGCCAAATAAAATAACGTAAAAACTCGCAAAATTAAAAACTCTATGAATAGCGCAAAAAGGCTAAAATGTATTGGGAATTTTACTACTTCTAAAAAAGGCAAATACAAGTTTTTAAATTTCGTAAATTTGTCTGTTTTTCCTACATTTTTCCTGGTTGTTATTATTAAAACTGCTTGGAAAATCAAAAAAATGACCAGACACTTGAAAATTGGGAAAAAATTTCTGGTAGAAAAGTCTTTCACAAATAAATAATAAACATCATTGTAAGACCAAGACATTCCTCGTTAATATATATCACAATTATTGAAACTACATATTATACACATTCCTTCCAAAATAGGACGTAAATTAAACTAACACTGTCAAATATAAATAGAACCTAATTAAGCAGAACCAAAACATAACTCATTACATACGTTTTACCACAAGAAAAGGCAAGAATTGAATAATCAATTAGAAAAAGTTATGTGGCAAACATTATAAGAGATAAAAAATTGTATTTTACCTTACAAGCATTTCTAGTTTGTAAAAAAGAGAAAAGTACATGATTTAAATTCGTCATATCTTACATACAGAGTTAAATAATTATAATACAATACCCATTACAAAATACCAGAAATTTCTTACATACCTTTGAAAGATTTTATTTTTACAGGCTATTAGATATTTTAAATATTGCATTTTATTAAGATTCCAATAGGATCTATAGAAGTGAACTTTAACTGTCAGAATTAATATTAGGAAAAAATATTCTTGCTATTTGTGTCTTACTTTTCATAAATACTCAATTTTAATAGTAATACACATACATATTTTAGTATTTGAACATTAAGATCATAATCAAACGTGATGAGCTGGGCCGGATTGGTATGTATTGGCCTATCGAGATTTTCAATTCTATGCGGCTCATTTACATTTTATTGGCCCAAAATTACGTCTAAAATTGTTACGACCTTATAGATGGCTAATCGTATTAGATTCTGAGTGGAGCGAAGAAGCTTATGGTTTTACAATAATTTTTTTTCTATGGATAACTTTTCTACCAGAGATCTTGCTCCGAAGTATCAAGTGTAGCATATTTTCTGAAAGGAAATCTTATTAGGGAGGTACTTTAAGGTGGTCATTTTTTGATTTTTTCAGGGATTTTCTCGTTAAATGTGAAAACCGATAAAAAAAGGAGGAAAAACGGGAAATTTACGAATTGTAAGTATGTTAAAAAAAAATATTACGGCATTTTTATATGCCATATTTTATATTGTTGACAAAGCATCACTCTCAACTGAACTACACTCAGAATCGTTGTTTTCATAAGTAAGTTTATCGTTGCTTACAAATATACATTAAATTCCCTTCTGTATCCTACCCTCCCAACTTCCCACTAACAACAGTGACTGCGTTCGTCCCAATTATCCTATGACAGCTTTTTTAAACATGCATTTATTTTCACGCACACTCACATCACGTCTGGCCCAAACTTTAAGCGGCCCACCGAGATTTTTTCGGTTGCTCGCCTAACCAATCCGGCCCAGGTGATAAGTTATATAGTAAGTACAAAGTACGATAAAATATTTACTTATACATTTACATTTTTTAAAACATTTGTCTTGTTATACTGAATGGCATGAAACATACAAACACCAGAGTATTTGGGCAGTTTAAAATATATCTCATGTTCTTTTTTATAAAGTAGCTCTTCCGTTAATGTTTCGATACCAGTAGTAATTTTTTTGTATAATTCGTTTGTTTTCTTATTAAAATATTTTTTGGGTGGATGCCCTTTATAGATATAATGCAAATATAGCAATATATTTATGTATTCCATTTCGTTACAAGCGATGTCCAACGCCATGTTTGCTACTGTCTTTGTTTTTATGCACAACTTGTCAAATTCATCCTGGAATCTATAATTATTAATGAACAAGCATCGAAAAATGTTTTGATCAGGCAGTTTTTAAAAATTAAATATATTTCAAACATCAATACATTATATAATCGTTTAGACAGCGTTATCATGTTTAAACACAATGTTTAAAACCACTTGTTTTAAAAACGTGTATAGAGTGTTTAAAGTTGTGTAAAATTCCAAAGAATATTATATTTGTAACATATAGATATTTTTTTTTTGTTTCTTTCACCAAGTCTGCACCAGAAAAGAGAGTTTAGAAAAGAATAAATAAATAATAATTATCTTAACATATTAGTACATTAGAGACTACGGTATATATTTTATTTATAATTATTATGTAACGTATATAATAAAATGTATTATATTCATCTGATTCATCAGTCATGTCTGTACAGTTTTTATTTTATAGATAGAGAAAAAAAAGTTAATTTTGATCGAGCTCGGCTATTTTGTTCATTAATATAAGAGTAATTTTGATGAAATTTGGTGAAAAAAACACTCTTTAACTTAAACACTTTTTCACTACTCTTTCACATATCGCAAAAAGGGTTGCCAAAGAGCGACAATGTGTTCTTTTTTTTATTTACTGTTTTATGTTCATCATTAATTAGTCGTCACGTAATTTGAAAAAAAAAATACATGCATATTAATATTATAAATAACATAAATATTAAATTGTCGCTGACATTGTTTGATATTCCAATCGAAATATTCACGACGGGCTTCGCGCGGTCGCTTTATCTCGGGAGTCGACAAAGGCTCCGATAATCTCAATTGCCTACTGTTGTAATGCCATCGAATATAAATATATATCAAATAGTTATGGTAATATTCAATATTCAAATTATGCAAATAAATCTTCCGTTCTCAGTTCAAATAAAAACAGACATGTATAAATATAATATAATGCCTGTTAATGAATAAAATATAAATAGTGCAAATAACAACTGGCTCTCTCAGAAAAAAAAGACACGAGATGTTTCCCAAAAATAGCCATCATCTATCTTTCTTACATATTTAATGCCATACTTTGTCTCTTCTACTTTTCACTCATCTGTAAATTCTTAACATTTATTCTAGTTTCAAAACCAAATAAATCTCTTAATTTATTATCATCCTATTGCCTTTTTTTGAGAAAATTCTTGAAAGATTAATCCTTAAACACATTTTACCCATTATCGTTGTAAATAAAATTATATTTGACTCCCAATTCAGATTTTGTTCCGCTCACTCAACAACATATTAAATACAGTGTAAACGCTATATCGTATTCCCTCGAAAAAAAATTGTATTGTACATGCGCATTACTTGATATATACCTATTTTATAGACTTTCGATCGTGCGTGTATTTTTCAAACTTAGAAGATTTCTCCTCCTCGCATACTACCAATCTCTTAAATTCTATTTATCTAAATCAAAACTTCTTTCATCAAAATCAATCATGTTTTTTAACTGTAAAATTTACATACAATTGTACCAGACCTTACATATAAAACTATAGCTTCTCTTAAATTTCTAATTTTCTGAAAAACTCGATAAAATACATCAGTAAGTATTTTTAAATTTACGATATATGTCATCAAGATATTTTTTTTTTATAGATAACTGTGTGTTCTATATTTAAGGTTTGGTATATTTTATGTAAATTGTACAGTTTTTTAACTAAATTTAAAACAAGATTAAACTATCATCATTATGTCGTTTGTTGAAAATTGATAATTTGTTGAAAAAGGGTTTGAAAGGGTTAACATTTATGCGGTGCATACAAAATGATGAACAGAATGAAGGGGACATATTGGACCAAAATTACTTAACTTTTTTCCTACATATATAAAACAAAAACCGTCAACAAATTTCGTTATAATTTCTTGCTAAGAATATCTAGGGAAATCTGTTGTTATTTATTAACTGTGTATTCAATATCAAATAGCGAAATGCCCTTAAAAAAAACTAAATTAAATATTGTTTGAAACACAAATAGTATACTATGTTTTAACATTTTTTTTTTCTCAGAATCAAAAAAATACTTTAACTTTGTATAGAAGTGCTTTTGTATGAATATTTATCAGGTATAAAAAGAAAACCATATAATATGTAATCAACATTATTACTTAAATATGGTTAAATTCATTGTCAAATATTAAACATTTGTCTAAACATTTAGAATTATTTATTTAAATAATATAACTAGGTACTCATTAGAATGTATTGTGCATTATTTATTCATTACATTTGGTAGTGATCCACCCAATCCGTGTTCTTCACATTGAACATGTGTTTAAAAGGTTCTTTTAACTTGAAAATAATGGAATCAAAATGTTGTTCAGTATTATCTTCTGTGTATATTTCATGTGGATAAGAAAAACTCGGTTCTTGTATATCGTATTGATACACACTTGACCTTGAAATATTTACAATTCAAATAAATTAAATGGGCGAGTTTATTTTTCCCCAAAATCCTTATTTATTTTCCCGTTTCATACCATAGCCTAACATAGTTATAAATGAGTATTATATTTTCCACTGATTTATTTTATTTTTCGACTAATCCTAGACTTATTTTCTGTTAAAAAAATTACTCGTTTACTATTTATCAAAAATTACAACTTTTCAAATAGTATTTTCTTTTTCTATTTATTATATTATTGTATAAGTAGTTGATATCTTAGCAATCGATATAATTTTGGTGGTAAATTATGGTATTCGGAGGAAAAAAGGATACAGATTTTGGGGAAATTGCTATGATCAAAATAAGTAAATGTATTTTGTATAAGCTCAGTGATTAGTATATCTATATATTAAAATATCCCCTGCGATTATCATACAATAATTAGACATTTCTAAATACCTTTTAAATATCTCTTTTGCTTTTAACACAATTTGTAAATCTTCGCAGCGACTTATAAATGAGTAAATGCTTTTAGCTTTTAACATAAGTCGGTCTTTTTGATAATGGTTGTACTCTTGGATTGCCTATTTGATAATAAATATATACATAAAAAACAATGAATTAAAGTTTAAATTTGTTGTAGTTTAAATTGGCTATTACTTCTTTATACAGGGTTAAGAAAAGGTTACAACACTCTAAACACTTTTTTATCAGATCACGTAGAAACTCAATGTCACTTGTAAGTATAGCAGTTGTGTCTATGGTTTTCCGACATATGTATACAATTTGATTACACAGACATCTACATAAATTGTCGAAATGAGATCTAAAATAAATCATAAGTTTATACAAGACATTCACCAATCGGATTTGGGAAATGTGCATTACGATTCATTGTAGTAAGACGATTCGCCATATATAGAAATTGCTTTTTCAAATAAATACATATCTGGTAACACGGCCATTATGTCATCTAAAGAATTGAAATCGTAAAGGTCCAAGCACGGCTTATTCAAAATCTGTAATAAATCCCGATTCGTCCTCGATTCGGTTATTGCATTCTGTTATGTTAAAAACGAGGTAAAGATGAATATTGATTAGGTATTTTACGAAAGAACGAACCTACCTACGTAATAAAATTATAAATACATTTTATTGGATGAAGCGTAGATTATAAATGTCGTCTGTCTTGACCATCCCATAAGTATATTATATAAAAATATTAAAATACCTACTCAATTTGATTGTATTATATTTTCCCGGTGAATAATTTGGCTGTAGTTATGAAAAAAAAGGTGGCATACCATTAAAATATAGAAATCAATGACCAGAGTAATATTATTCATGCATAACACTATTTGAGAGTTGCTTCATTGTTTTTCTAGCACACACTGAAATGTCAAACTTTTAATCTATCAGGTTATATTCATACTATGAAAATTGCAAAATAACAAATTATTATTATTGATTTTTTCTAACTCAAATTATACACTGTACAAATCCGTTTAACGCTGTAACGTTTTATGAATTTACTTTATTTTTGTTACTAATACGTTACACGACTTTAGATTTTTGTTGCTCACCTTACAGAATCTAAGAAAAATGTAAAAAAACAAATCATCGCGTATTCCAATTTTTGGAAATCCATCATAGTATTTAAATTTATAATGCAAAATGTTGCACATCCAGCAGGAAAAATTATAAAAGACGTCTTAGGATAATTGAGACGGATTTTATACGCAATTCAGTTGATAGTGATACTTTATCAAGAATATATATGTTATGTTATGGTAAAATAATTAAACGGACATTATATATTAGCTTTAATAATAATTGTGTAATGTTGTACCGATTTTCCCAGTTTTCCTATTGTTTTCCCGGTTTTCCAGATTTAATTGGAAAACTCTTGGGAAAATCGAAAAAGGACCTCCTTAAAGTACCTCTCTACACTGATTTCCTTTCAGAAAAGGTACTACACTTAAAAATCTGATTAAATCTTCTGGTAGAAAAGTTGCAATACAAAGAAATAAAACATATTTTTTAAACCATTAGCTTCCTCGCTCCACTCAGAATCTAAAAGTAATACATTCTACAAAATATCTACTTAACTTCTTCATCGGCTGTTATATACGTTTTATATACTCATTGTGTACAAAACAGTATACATCACGCATTATATTATGATGTGCTATTTGTATAATTTGCATTTAAATTATTTTAAATTATTATCTAGTATTTGATAACATAATAATACTTTTGGTGTTATTAATTTGAAATTTATCACTCTGAATGGGATACTAAAGAAGTAATTCAAATAAAGTTGAAAAAAAATATTGTTGAATGCAGTGTGATTTTTCAAGAGTAATCGGCTTAGTTTTTTATTGTTTAGGAATGGGTTTAATTAAATATAGTTTATTGGATTCCTAATGTATAACATGATGTGCAGTATGCACAGACAATATAATTTCCAATATTTGTCTTCGTGTTCGAATTTATGTTTTAGCATTTTAGGGGTAGAAGAAATCTTGTGGCAATATACAATTTTGTTTTACGACTTTTTACTATGCACTATTATACTACACCAGCTTTTTTTTTTTATTGACTTCTGTTTAGGTTTCGTTATTTCCTTAATCTGATTCCAATTAATTATTTATAATTTTACGCATGGCACATTCAGTGATAGTACCGTACTAATTCCGGTCTCAATCCCATTGATCAGTACAATTTATGAGAAATATTAATTTTTACATTAAGGTAGCTGTCAAAAGTTACCTTCAAGCGTTTAATCATATTATCGTACAGCTGTACGAAAACGGATTCACATTTTCTTAACCTGTCCGCTATTTCGGGTACTCCCTTGTACTCTAACTCGTACAAGGCGACTTCCAAGTCCTCGACTATAAATAAAATATTAAATAAATTCAATTTCGCGCAACTATCGCGTTATATTGAACTCCTTAGTGTATTGTTGAGGTCATCGCATTTTACTAACGTCTGTGCTTCCAGTAGGCGTGTTCGTCTTCGACGTGCATCATTCCGTATTCACATCGGACCGCTGGACGTGGGTTGCCGTACAGGATCCGTGGTATTAGATCATTGTAATAATTGACCAACGTGTCTACGATACAATATAATATATATACAAGATGTAAATTTTCAAGTATTTTTGTTTACTCTAACAGTTATTTTATAATAGTACCTATTATGTAGCAAAAAAAAAAAAAACACATCATAGGTAAACTAATTCATACCTTTCATCGCTCTGATTAAAAAATTATAAGCATTTAATAATATCTTCGTTGGGTATTTTTAATATAATGAAGTTATTAAAAAGTAAAAAAATGTTGATAAATTTAAACACAGACTTTTGGGCAAAACTTTTCAATGTGGCACTCAAAAAGAATAAATAAAAAAATAAAAATTATTAAAAAGTTGTACTTAATGTAATTAAGCGAAATTATAAAAATGTAAAACATAAAAAAAGACGGATGGGTGCAGGCCACAGTTATTGTCAAGAAGTTGAGAATGTAGGACATAGAGAGGAAAGTAATTTGGATCTGTAAGCAAAGTTAAACCATTGCTAATGAAAAAACGATCCTGAGCGGAGTTCAGTCGATAGTGATACTTTGTCAATATATACACCATATTGTGATAAAATAATATTATGAATTTTCTTTAATAATATTTGCTTAATATTGTGCTAATTTTCCCGGTTTTCCGTTTTAGATTCTGAGTCTGGCGAAGATTTTATTGGTTTTACTAAAATGTTTATTATTTTTGTTTACTCTGTATACAAAAATTTGACCATAAATCTTGTTTAGATACATATCCACGGCACCATTTCTGAAAGGGAATGTTCTCCTGATGGTATCTGTAGGGAGTCATTTTTTGATTTTCCAAGCATTTTTCAAAATATCTAGGAAAAACCATGATAAAACGTAAGAAAAACAGGAAATGTACGAAATTAATGCTTTTATTATTATATCAGTTTTGTTATTTGTTGTATTTCAGTTAAAAATATTAATAGAAACTTGAGCTTTGAACTACTTAAATTTTTCTTTTCTGGATTTTTCAAAAAAAACATTTTTGAGCTATTTAGAAATATTTTAATTTTGCGAGTCTTGTACGTAATTTTTATTTGATAGGTACTCTGTAGTAAAATCGTTAGTCTTAACAGAAATGCTTGAAAATTTAACTGAAGGTTCATTAAATCTTACTTTGGGGTAAAAAAAAAATTGAGTTTGATTTAGAATTTGTTTTTATAAAGGAATTTTAATACAAAATTTGACGAAAATTATTTAAATAAAAAATTATGTGGAACAAATCTATTTTTTAAATTTTTTTTTCGAACGTATGTGTATTGCCGATTTAAGAAGGATTGTAAAGTCAGAATTGAACGGAATGACTAAGTTTTGACATAATAGCTTCTTGAAGTTCAGTTTTTATGCAGATTTTATAATAAGTTTTTCGTTAAATAACTCTACAATGTCCACTTTACTATACGTTTGTTGTAGTCGAATGGTCATGAATACGTATTGTCAGTATGGGATCACGGGTTCTCTAATTCAATGTCTGAAAAGAAATTTTTTCTATTTTTACTTAAATAGAGAAAAAACAAATGTATTTTAAGTGTATCTAGAGACCTAACTATTTTTCGCTTGGACGATTTTAATCGAAAAATACTCCTTGATTTGTTGTGCAAACTTTTCTACCAAAAATCTTGCTCCCGTGTATCAAGTGTAGCTCTAGTGTAGCTGAAAGGAGATTCTATTTTCATGGTTTAGAGAGGTCATTTTTGTAATTTTTTATAATAACTAGGAAAATTCGGAATAAAATGTCAGAAAAACGAAAAATTTACGAAATTTAGGTATTAGTAAAAAAGTAGTATAGCCTTTTTTTTTTCAGTGTACAACTTTTCTACCATCAAATTTCGCTCCGATTTACAATGATAGCACTTTTTCTAAAAATAAATCTGAACGGGAAGGTATTTTAAGGAAATCGGTTTTTCGGTTTTTCCAAGAGTTTTCTTAGCTAACTAGATAATCCGGGAAAAAACATTGAAAACCAGGGAAAACGCAGGAAAAACGGAAAAATCGTTAAATATGGTTATATAATAATAATATTATATTAATTAATTTATTATATTATATTAATAAGATTATGTTAAAATTATATGATGCCTATTTAATTGTTTTACCATGATATGACATGTATATTGTTGACAAAGCATCACTATTAACCGAATCGTTCTCAGAATCGTTTTTCGTAAGCAATTGTTTGTCATTGCTTATAGGTATACATTAAATTATCTATTACAGTAGCTACATGAATCCCCGTTATCCCAGGAAATCTATTTTTTGTTTTCACATTTGATGACAAAACTCATCAAGTACCTCCTTAGTCCGATTTCCTTCAGAAAAAGTGCTTCACTTAAAAATCGGAATATGATTACCGGTAGAAAAGTTTGCACAAATAATCGAGGGGTAGATTTCGATTAAAATAGCTCGAGCGAGCAATTGCTGGGTCTCTAGGTACACCTAAAATGCATTTGTTTTCCCCCTTTTTAGAAAAAAAAAAAAATTAAAAATTAGATTTGTTCCACATAATTTTTACTCTTAATTTTCGTAAAAATTTGTTATTAAAATTCCTTTATAAAAAAAAGATACTACATTGAACAAAAATTTTTTTTTGACTACAAAGTATAACTTTTAAAGAACCTCCTGTTAAATTTTCATGCATTCTTATTAAGTCTAACAATTTTACCACAGAATACCTACCGAATAAAAATTACGTCCAAAACGCCCAAAAATAGTTTACATTTTTTGAAAATTTTACAACGTCTAGAAAAGGCAAATATAAGTTTTCTGTTCATATTTCCAGTCTTTGAATATTTTTAACTTAATTATAACAAATAACAAAATTGAAAAATGATAAAAGCATTATTTTCGTATATTTCCCACTTTTCTTACGTTTTATCTTGGTTTTTCCCAGACATGAAAACCGCTAAGAAAATTAAAAGACAACCTCCCAATAGTACTATCTGTGCAATATTTTCTTTCAGAAATGGTGCCTCGTATAAATGTGGAAGCAAGTGTGGTAGAATTTGTTTACAGTGTATCAAAAAATCAAAAAAAAAAAATTAATTTTAGTAAAACGGATACATTTTTTTTTATACTCAGAATCTAAAATATTAACTTAATGATAACATTAATAGATAAAGAACATTATTATAGTATGGTAAACATTGAGATACCAGGAGTCTGGTCAGGCCCAGAGACCTTAACCTCCCGGACACCCCCAATCCTAGATTGAGGTTTCGAAATCTTAACCTAGATACTTACTTTCCAGCTGTATGATGGTTTCGTCGTCTTCTATCATTGTTTTGTTGACGTTTCGTACTCTACTTTTTAATATTACACACACAACAATTAAAAAAAAAAAAAACAAATACAAATAAAAATGTTTAGGTGGTATTGATATAATATTAACTATTAGTGATATGTAAAACATGGAACAAATAAGCGTTACCATAGATACATTTACAAGAGTAACAATTAATATTTTTATTGGACATTGATTTTCTATTAATAAAATACATGGTCATCATCTTCGATAAGACTCATTATCTTGGAACTTTTTTCGTAATTAGTTTTATAAAAAATTTAAGAAACGAGCAGCTCTACAATTTTACATTTGATTTATTTTTTGTCACCCTAATTTTTGTGTGTGAAACGACTACCCACTTTTGGGTTTCAATCGGCAACCAATACAGCGCGCTTTAGTCGTTGTGGTTATTGCCTAGTGCATTATCTTTTTAGTTTTACATTAAAAAATCGGTGGCACCATTCTAATCTGCACGAACTTATCGAGCCTGGGTGTTTGTACGTTACCGGTTAAAGCCAATCACATTATACAAGAATATTACAAATAAACTTCGGTTTGGGTACACCAAGTGTGACAGCATTCATATAGAAGTCAAATCGCGGTACTCAACACACACTAGTGGCCCGTGAATAAGTCACCAGATAAAGGTGTGTTATATACTGGGGACGACGGTACTCCGTAGCTTACTGCAGTTATACGGCCTATTTGTATCTCTGACGTACAGCAGAAACGTTATCAACCAAACCACTGGAAGGAAGAATGCATTTTCAAGCACGACAAATTCTATCCGACAAAACACCATCCGCAAAAAAATCACTATAGAATATTACCAACTTGTACATTTTAGGAATTTAAATCACCATGAAGCCAATCGACGGCGTACAACTTTACCAACCTAATCAATCATATATTACAGTACGAAAATTATGCACAAGTTATGTCGACAAAAAGTCACTGAAATTATTTTATAACTATGAATAAAACGAATATTATGCTTGTAATGTTTATACATTCATAATAATGTGGTTATGAATTCATTGCATGGCGTGGCATTTCATTATTTCAACGGCATTCTACGAGTATGTTGTTTTTGTAAGTTATATTTATTATTTTATTATTTTTTTATTTTTTTTTTTTTTTGTAAAATGCCGATTTTGCGTTAAAAGTACAAAGAAGTTTTTACGGAGAACACAATAAATTTAATTTATTAATGTAAACGTGATATTCAATCAGATATACGTGTTTGGGCTTCGACTAAAAATATAATCCATAACATTAAATATGAGACGGTTATGGGACCTAATTAAACGTTTACGCCACCGGGGAAACCTTATCGCGCTCTCGGTCTTTCTCTCCCGCGAGCGCACGCCGGCGACCGTTTTTCGTTGTTCCCCGTCTGCTGTGCCGTCTCCGTGCGGTTTTTCGCCGGACGCGCGTATACGTTTATATTTTGTCCGCGTTCGTTTTTTCGACCGTTCACGTTCTCCGCCTATTCCCGACCGAGTACGTTACCGGGTCCGTCATTCTCGGTCGCGACCGCTCCGCGGTGACATTTCGTGACGCTGTTTCGTGCACCGCAAGTCCCTCCGTCAGACTCGTCGTGCCCGTCTGCTGGTGAATTCCCGTGGCGAGTTAGAACACCTTGTGTCGGACAGCTGACACTGTCACCGTTACCGGCGACACCTATGACGTAATCCACATTCGCGCATCTTATCAGCCAGGTAATTTTTATTTTTACATATTTGTGTTGTCGGGTCATTGAACCCAATCCATATTAATTGTTCACGTTTACCGTTATCGGATATCTATGGTCTATATTGTATATTATTATTATTGAATTATTTATAGCGCGCGCACTAACCATTTTCAGTTACCTATATTTGTTTACCATAATATACTCTGTTGTTCATTTGTGTATATTTATTAATTTCCCGTGCATTTTCTTCGTGTATAATACACATATATTCACCATTAACAACACTTGTCGTTGGCATTATTTTCAATTCGAAACCCGATCACCCATCCTCTTCATTTACACCCGAGTACAAGGCAACCAACTACCCCACTTGGTTTAGTTTTACCGTAGTTTGCAATAAAACATTACACAGTGTTATATTTTTAAATTACTACTATATGCCGGGTGGCAGGGTCTGAGGTAAATTATATTTTCATTTTCCAGCTTTTCACCATAAAATTGGACATGCATTTCATTGCCACAAGAAATATTGACGTAATGTATATTTAGCTTTGTAATGTACTCAATTAACTCAATAAATTAATCAATACACGAAAAATATACAAAGTATAGTATTCTAATTGAATTTTCAATAACTCTATTTATTAAGTATGGTTGTAATCCTTTTTGGTTGATCAAAGACTTTATTATTGATTTTAAATTTAAAAAAAACGATTCTACGAATTTTATTTTATTGAAATACATTTTAATTAATATCATTTTTCCTTGAACAATGTCGATGATAATAAAAATAATTATAAATTACTTTATATGAGTTTAAATATTAAAAGCTAAATTATAACAAATATGAAAAAAATATAATTGTTTTAATCATCCTAGAGATCACATCCGACCTTTTTTTTGAAAGACCGTGTTTATATACACAATAGACTGTACGTTAGGTTAATTTATAATTAAAATACCTAATGAAAATGAGTACCAATATGAATTATTGCCTATGCATATACTTTAAAACCTGTGGGGTTGTAACATAACTATGGAACTCTAATTATAATTCAGACTTAGATATAACTAATTAAATTTGAGTGTAATTGAAGTTAATGTATTATTTAGCATAATTAGTTTATGAATATACAAAATAAATAACTTAAACAAAGAAGTACAAAAAGACTACCTATACGTTTTATACTTTTATTCAAAATACCATTTGGTGTTTAACAACAGATAGGTAGTACACAAGTAATACTCAAATAGGTATTATGAATATAATTCGATGATTCGTGGACTCATAGTCATGAGTCTTCTTAGACATAAATATATTAAATATATTTTTTTTGTTGTTTTAATAATATTTGATTTTCCAAATTCTAGTTACTCTTAAATCTACGAGCTTATAATATTATAAACGAACAACAGTAATAAATAAAATATTTTCCTGGATAACATGAAAATTTTAAATTAACTTATTATTGTTAACTTTTCTATTGTTATATTTTAAATGCCATGAGATTTAATGTACTAGTAAAGATATAATTTGTTTTTTATTATTATAATTAAGGTTATTACAGTTTTACATCGTAAAAATATAATAACACAACCCGCTTTATGTCTCTGCTGTGTAGGCATTATGTATGATTTACAATTACACTACAGGATTATAAGTATTAACGTGCGTGTGGACACATTGTGCAAAACACCTTATTCCCAATAAAAAAAATTATAATACGTAATAATTGTAAATTACAACTTTAAGTCTCGCTTTTTTTATGAGGATATATTTGTTGAATTTTTCCAGAAAATAAAACTATTATCCTTAATCCTTAATCCTTAATTAGGACTATTCTTAAATAACGTTATATAGAATGTCCACGGAGATTTTGATAAATACATTAACTTTTGTCCTGTTCATTATTTTTTAAGTTTTTTGTTTTTTTTTTTTTAATAAATACTGAACTACTAGCACTATCCCATTATATATTTTTTATAATGAAAATTTAAATTATATTTCACAAATTTTTTTTTATTTAAAAAAAGTACTTTTCGCAAATTTTCCCGTATTTCCTACGTCTTTCTCGGTTTTTCATATTTATTGTGAAAACTCCTGATTAAATCAGAAAATAGCGTATTTCAATATCATACCAGGAAAATTACCTCCCAGAAAAAGTCCTATATTTAATATTTCGGAATAAGAATTTTGTTAGAATTTTTTTACTAATAAAAGAAAAGGAAAAAAAATAAACATCATTGTAAAACCATTATAGTCCTCGCTTTGCTCAGAATCTAAAATAAATAAGTGAACATCATTATTTCAAAACAATACATACATTTCTATGGTCAAAATATACAATTTTCTTTGTAAGAAAAATTGTCTATTTATTTATTTCTTTCTTCTTGGGATATCACACAATTTCTTTAGAAATAAAAATCAAAACATTTTCAATAAATATAGCATAGATTTAGACTAATATTAATGGCTCAAGTATCTGGAGATTTGAAATGTCAAATTTCCGCTGACCGTGAGTGACTCGCTATTAGCACATTTCATTCGTTGTTTGTCGGCTAAGGCTTATTGATTGAAACGTCTGTTAGTTGTTGATCTTAATTTTGTGCAAGCTCTTGAGTTTTTTCAGAACTGATATTATAAACGAATAAGAAGGTGTGGACTATGCAATTGGGCATTATATGTTCTATAAAAACCTCCGATCCATTTGTTGTACTTGAAAAGACAGTGAATATCAATAAAAAAATAAATGAAAACAAAAAAGGTATAGTTATTATATTAATATAAACTAAGTATTTAAAGACATCCCGAGAAATATCTGACGGCTTTTGAGCCCAAAGTTTTGGTAGAAATAAATATTACCATCTTCTATGTATGCATATTCATTTTAGTTTCCACATGTACGATTAATTAATGTAAGAATATTGCTTCAGCAATGTGGGGTTTTGCCGCTATAATACGAACAAATAAAATTGTAATATTTATAACTCGTATAACCTAAAACCCAATAAAATAAAAACAACTTTATATGATACTATTAATATTGTCGGTAATTTATAATTATATACCAAAGTTCAGTTATCAATACATGTTAAGTAATACCTTTTTGTTCTTCACACGTAATTATTATTTACTACAAATAGTATTTAATATTGTTAATATAACAATAAATTAAAAAAACAAATAAGAAAATTAATTATCAAGTACGCATCTTCACATTTTAAATACGCAAAATAAGCCGAATTTACTTTAGAACAAGTTTTGTAGTCTCCAGATGGATATTTCTATTAAATATTAATGATATTAAATTAATTAGGTTTTTTTTTTTTTTATCGAGAAAGTAATGATATAATAATCGGAAGTTACTATACATATACTATTATTAATAAAATCCGTTTCAGAGACCCCACCAGTGTCTCGGTAATATTTCCGAGCTTTTGCTGTAGAACTCTCCAACATTCTACCATGCCTATCTAATGTCTCGCAATCTTCGCAGCAGAACAATAACTCTCTGATTGATAAGTGTTAGTCGAATTGAATTTTGTTGCTATACATATTCGGTCGGCAAATGCCGTACTAGTTGCAAAAACCTACACAATTATATTTAATACAATTTAATTATCAAATAATATAGTAAAAACATAAATATTAAAATGGTCAATACATTTACATATATTTATATAAAAAAAAAAACAATATATAAATTAATTTATACGACGCCTGGAGTATTATGCGACCGGTTCGAATTAAAAATTTTATATCAAAAATAATTTATACTTTATCAATTAAAATTTTTAATTTAGGTTTCCTTCTTAAATTCAAAAGTAATTATTCTTTTCATCCCCATAAGTCAAGGTTAAAAGTAATATAAGTAAAATATAATGTCTATTTAATTATTTTAATATAATATGAAATATATATATTGATGACAAAGCATCACTATCAAATAATTATTGTTATTAACAGATATACACAGACACATATTATATTACCTATAAAAGTGACTGCATCCGTTTCCATTATCCTAGGATGCCTTTTTTAATTCGTTGAAGAAAAGTTCATATATTTTTGATTTAGTTGATGCATTGAAAAAGTAGTTATTTAATTACTTTTTCTAAATGGGAAAACAAGGAATTTTTCGTTTTATTTTTGAAGATTTTCAGATTATTTTGGCAACACAAGAAAAATACTTAAAATTATCATCTAAAAATAGATATACAAGGCAAATAAGAGTAAATATTAACTGTTTAATTTTACATGAACAAATTATAATATAATATTCATTCAATGATGTTGTACGATTAATTTAACTTTATTTTGTAAAAATTTAATATTATGAAAAAATAAAACTGGTTTTTTTAAAATATAAATTATTGTGTTTCTATGCTGACAATAAGTTTTGAATACTATGTATATATAATATACTGTTATGTTATATAATAAAATCAGACCGTGTAAAATGTGATATTTTTGTGCGTCGTTTTAAGACCGTCCTATTCTGTGTCATTTTATGTTTGAATAAATGCGTAAATAAACGTTCCATATTTTACTCTATTATCGAGGAAAATCTTAATACTATCTTATTGCGGGAGTAAAGTAACTTTCACTTACCTCGTTGATATACAAAAACAGTTTGAAGTTCGTCTGTAGATCGTCGACTATAATACGATAGATAAGAAAAAAGTGACCCGTAGATGAATTGTTGCTCAGGTGTGCAAATTACAATTCGGATAGGTGTTGGTATCGATAAATCACCGCAATATGTACACTTATGCAAATTACTCAAAGTAAACGCGAGTGTTGAATATACAGCACATAGAACGTCTGGATGTTTTTTTTTTCGTTTACCACTTTTTCAGGCGTATAGACAAACTGTTGTAATCAAAGGCAAATTGGTCGAAGGATAACGCATAAAGCAATTGTTAGCGCTCCAAAAAAATGCACTTATATGATTACAAGTTGTGTATAGCCTTTCGACGGTATACTATGAAAATCTGGTTCCCCCATTCTAATACCACTGCTGACCATGGCGCCACATATCGGGATGGTTTTATAGATAATTAATATGAAAGAGTTTAGTACATTCTATTGGTCAGTGTAGGCACATGTTGATTGTTTTGGGGGTTAGTAATTAGTAATTAGTAAAATTTGGGGGTTTTGGAATTGTATATCCACGCTTGATTGTTTATTTCAAATACTAGATATTTAATATATTACAAACTAATTATTTATTTTTAAAAAAGGCTTTACAATGATCTGGTTAATGTATACAAGGAAATATTCTCCTAAAAAATTTCCCAACAAATGGTTTTTTCACAAATGCGGATGGTTCACCCGCAATTACTTTTCCTTCAATATTATTTACGTTTCGTCCCATAGCAATTTTAAACGTTCCTTTATCTCCCCAGGAATTACCATATGAATTGAGACACAACCAGTAACGATCACCAGTATTTTCTACGCCCCAACCGATTATCTTGACTGCAAGTAATTCGTATTTTTCTGTGCCGTTACGATTATTATTATTACAGTACAAATCACCTTATGACAAAATTGAATATTACAAAAAAAAAAAAAATCAAAAATATTATATTTATAACAAAACACTACCTTTTCTATACTTTTCAAAGTCTAAATATATCTTTAGTATAAACGTAACTGGCCCATACGTAAAAATATCCTTTTTTATATCGTCTATACCATCGAGGGAATATACATTCGTAGCTGTAAAAACAAAAAGTTGTATATTTCAGATTCTAAAAAGAGCAAAAATGTATTGGATTTTCAAATATGTTTTTTTTTTTTCATGAGAACATAGTCTCTCCTTCTCTAGACGAGAGAAGGAGGAAATTGATACCCTACAAATAAGAGAAGAGCTTGCATGCGTCAAGATGAAAAAACATAAGGTAGAGTAAGAAAAAGCAGATGGAGTTGTTGGACTGAGAGATGTGTTTGTCAGAGATGTAAAAATAGTAATCAGCCGTCAAATAACACTTATTTATATATCATAAACAGTTAATAATTGGTAAATATGTAACTATGTATAATGTATATATATATATATATATCAAATAATTCATTACAATGTTGCGTACTTTTCCAGCGAAATTTCGTATCAATTATAGTGTCTCCAGATGGACATTTCTATTAAATATTAATGATATTAAATTAATTAGGTTTTTTTTTTATCGAGAAAGTAATGATATAATAATCGGAAGTTACTATACATACACTATTATTAATAAAATCCGTTTCAGATACCCCACCAGTGTCTCGGTAATATTTCCAAGCTTTTGCTGTAGAACTCTCCAAAATTCTACCATGTCTATCTAATGTCCCGCAACCTTCGCAGCAGAACAATAACTCTCTGATTGATAAGTGTTGGTTGAATTGACCTTGTGTTGCTATACATATTCGATCAGCAAATGCCGTGCTAGTGGCAAAAGCCTACACAATTATATTGAATACAATCAAATAACAATGTTTTTAATAGTTAAAAGTTTTATAAAAGATTCTTTTAAAAATCACCCAGCTATTTTTCCACCGACTATCAAAAATGCTTTCTCCAATTTTTGTACAAATTGCCCACTGTTTTCTTGCATCAAACTCTGATGGAATTTGTGTGGAATATTTCCATAAACTGTCTTTTCTTTTACGTATGATACTTAATTTTGTCTCCTAAATAAATTTATATAATTATAAATTTTTTTTATGTAAATCAACTGTTGATTTGCCACTTTGCCACTTATTTTTGTTGTAGGGAAATGAGTGGAGCACTTTTCAAACGCCACCTACCGACCTGCTACACAAATGTTGCTTTTTTTATCCCTGATATCCAAAATCATAGTGGAAAATCTCGTCAATGATTTGTCGAAAATCATTAACTTCAATATAAAAATTTATTTATAATTTATCAATTAAAATTTTCAATTTAGGTTTCCTTCTCATATTCAAATGTAATTATTTTTTTTATCTCCAATATAAAAGCTCAACCTACTATGAGTCCCATATCCTTTATCATTATAAACATTTTACATACAAATATATTTATTGATGATTTACAAAAATTATACTTTATTTATATACTATATTTTACAATAAAAGTTGGTATTAATGGAACTATTATACTAAAGCTGAAAGTAAAAATAGATTATTAAATACGAATGCGGAGATCTTTCAATGTATATGATTTACGTTTTACTTTTGTAAATTCGTTTCACAATAACGCATATTACTTAATCGAAATAACCCCGCATTATATTTTGCTAAAAAAAATTTAAACTTAACTAAAATTAGCCAATGATATGTATATACATTTACCACTATATTTACGTAGTGAACTACGTACATATAAAATAACTAGATAACCGGAAACTATGACTAAATATAATGCTCGGCAGCCGTAAATACCAAAAAATAAAAAGTAAGATAATAGGGACGGGTGCAGTCACTGTTGTCGGTGGGAAGTTGGACATTGTACGATAAACCATTTCTTACGAAAAAACGATTCTAAGCGGAGTTCATTTGATATAGTGATGCTTTATCAACAATTTATACTTCATTTCGTAGTAAAATAATTAAATTAGCTTAATATATATTTTTCAATAAAACTATTTTTATATTAAACCAATTTTTCCAATTTTCCTACGATTTTCCGGATTTTCCCGTGACTTATACCGGTTTTTCACAATTTCTGGAAAAACTCTTGGTGAAATCAAAAAATGACTTCTCTAAAGTACCTCTCTAGCGAATGTTCCTTTGAGAATTATTGCTATCATTAAAAGTTGGAGCAAAATTGCCGGTAGAAAAGATGTGCATAGAAAAAAAAATCATATGATTATATGTAGTTTTGTTTTATTTCGGTTTTTTGAGAAAATCGAAAAATAATTTCTTGAAAATACTTCACTAGTGAAATTTCCTTTCAAAAAAAAAACCACTCGAAATCCTTCTAGATCTTCTGGTAGAAAAGTTGCGTACTAAAAACAACTTTGTAAAACCATGTTTTACAAAGTTTTTTTTTTTATTGTGTGTGTCTTTGTTCCACTCAGAATCTAAAATACCGACATAACCATGTAATGACTACCGTGACGCGTAAAAAACAAAACAAAAATATTGCAACCTTTAATTAATTATTTGAAGAGATAAAAGGTAAGTGACTGGATAGATTGTTTTTGTTAGTTTTATTTCATTTAAAATTGGACTCTGATGAAAATAATAATTAACAAATTTCATACCGAGTTTAGTCGAATACGGTATTTACGCATACAGTAGGGTATTTTAGAAATCGCTATAATTCGACAAAAAATAATTAAATGTTCTGAATAGTTTTAAGAAATAGTTTTACATGAACATTAAAGGTATTAAATTATACGAAATAAAGTAAATTACTTACAATGAATAATTAGTTAAATATTAAACTCACAGTCAAAGAACCGGAATGTGACTTATGCGAATTAAAAATAATTTAAGTGCAACGATATAGATATGATTGTTTAATAAAAATCCAAAATATATTTATTTTTAAAATAATCAATATATATCGAAATATCAAATGTTGTCATCAAAATGGAATACCCTATATACCGATATTTAAATTAATATATTTTCACCCAAAAAATATTCATTGTCGGACAATATATATATATGTGTAAATTGTTATAAATTGTAATATTTAAATAAATTAATACACTAAAGATGTTATTTAAAATACTAAAATTTAACTCTTAAATTTATTCATATTTAAATAACACTAAATTTATAATATATTAAACATTTGTAATTGTTAATATTTTAATAAACCTTTAAATTACTCGCATGTATTTTAAGTATTTTTGCAGTTTATTGTTAGTTGATCATGTTCGATTTTTGTTTTTTACATAAAAAGTGGTTTTTACAATGATATTATCGTTGACATGAAATACCGAGTGAAGCCAATTAAAATAGAGAACACACTGTAAATAGAGTGAGTATTCTATTATAAGACGCTCATTCTCTCTGAAATTATTAACATTTAGGTTGTAGTTCGAAACACATGTGTAGGTAATGGTTTTACCCTCAAAAATAAGGGTGATGAAAAATAACATACACGTAAAATTCTAGAGCTGCTTGTTTCTTTAATTATTTTCTATAAAACATGTTCCGAAAAAGATTTTAATTTCTGTAATAATAAGACGTGTTCAATTTACTTTAATTAACTTGTATGTATGATAATAATATAGTTGACAAATAATATGCAACACTCGATTTATTTTAATATTCGAAAAATGTTCACACATTTAATTGTTCCGAGAAATACTGACGTAATGTAACCATGTATGACACTTAATAAATATTTAATAATGTGGTACACTCAATTAATTCAATAAATTAATAATAAACAAAAAATGTGTAAGGTAATCTAATTTCATTTTCAATTACTGTACTTATGGAGTATGATTGATGTTTTTTTTTTGGTTGATCAAAGTATATAGTATTGATTTTAAATTTACAAAAAAAATGAATAGACGAATTTCACTCTATTGAAATGCATTTAAATTCGTATCATTTTTCCATGAACATTTTCGTTGATAATAAAAGTAAATATAAATTATTTTATACGAGTTTAATTATTAGAATCTAGATTATATCAAATATGAAAAAAATATAATTGTTTAAATCATCTATAAGACTACAACTTCCTTTTTTAGGATGACTTTGTTTATATACACAATAAATTTTACGAACAAAAATTTACATTACCCCTTTTTTAGGTTTGGTTTTTATATTCAAATGTGATAGCGCTGAGGTAACGAAGTTGTATCAATCTTATACAATCAATAATAATTTTAAAAACCTTACATTAATAATATGTTACTTTTACTTCACCAAGAACAGGTGTACTTACAATAGATTCTTGTGCTTGTTTTTGATTATCTATATTTGTTGAATTAGCTAATGGATTAAGTCGCTCTTTTAAACAAATACAAAAAAAAATTATAATAAATGAATTTATGTATTTATGCATATTATTATTTATATAAATGCGTTAGAACAAAAAATATTCAAGTTTAACGTGTGGCAATGTTATGCATTTTCAAACGAGAGCACAAGTATGATACGAGTATAATATTCCACAGATGTAAACGATAAACTATAATATGTACAATATAACTAGTATTTATAAAGGTAATATTTTACAAATTAAGTGCGATTTCGTACTGGTTATGGTTTTTAACTAAATAGAAGCTACTAATAGTAAAAACAGATGTCATTTTATTTTTAGAACTTTTAACTATGCAATTATTACATCATATACAGAATTAGTTTGTTTCATCAATTATGATGTAATTGTTAGTTTTTTTTTTAATATTCTATAATGCAAAGGTTCCCAAACTTTTAATGACACGAAAATTTTTAGAAATAATTTAAATTTTGGCCACCCAAAATAATATCAATGACACTGTTTTTCGGTTTATTTTTCATTTCTGGATGATTTATGAAGTTTGTTCAGTCACATACGATCATTTCCAAGTATAAATACAATTTTTTCGTTGAACATTTGTTTACAGGAAAAATAAGGCTGTAATATATTTTAACTTTTACCTTTTTTTCGGAAAAATTTTGGGAAAATCAAAAAAATGATTAACTTAAAGTACCTCCCTAGTCCAAATTCTTTTCAGAAAATTTGTTACACTTGTAAATTGGATCTAGAATTCTACCATAGACCATGGTTACATTTAAGTAGAGTTGTGATTTATTTTTCATCTGGTAACCGATATCTTACCAATAGTAAGAAAAATTATTTTGAAAAAAATAAAAGAGGCTTGCTGGTGGTTTAAACGATCGCTGTAAGGTGACGGGCTCGGCCTTGGGTGCGCGTAGGCGGGTTTGCAAGTAGATGGTGGGCTTTGACCATAATCATGTAATATTTACAATTTGAAAAAGTATATTTTGCAATTTTTTCCGTGTTTTCTACGTTTTTTTATAGTTTTCCCCATTTATAATGAAAACTCCTGATTAAATATAACCGTAGGAAAATTACATTTCAGAAAAAGTGCTACATTTAATACTGCGGAGTGGGATTTTTGGTAGAATTCTCGTACCCAGTAAAATAAAATAAAAAAAATAAAAAAAAACATTATTGTAAAAATTATACATCCATCTAAGAATCTAAAAGAAATAAGCAAACATCATAGTTACACATCAATACATACATTGCTACGTTCAGAATATACAAATTTCTTCGCAAGAAAATTGTCTATTTATTCGTTTCTTTCTTCTTGAGGTATCATACAATTTTTTAGGAATAAAAATCAAAACATTTTCAATAAATATAGTAAATAGAATTAGACTAATATTATGGCTCAAGAATCTGGAGATTTTAAATGCCAAGTTTCCTCTGACGTGACTCTGAAGTGACTCGCTATTAGCACATTTCACCGACAAAGAATGCCGCCTAAGCAAATTGATATTGAATTGAAATGAACACGATATGGATCAATAAACGTAGGCAAACATTTTAAATGATCAATAAAAAACGCCTTGTGGGTTCATAATAATATTGTTTTACGAAATATGAAATATACAATTTCGTTCAAGAACCGTGCACATCCGACGAAGCCGTGAAATATTCACTTAGTTTTTCCTACGTAAAATAAGTAACCTACTTCGTGAAATGAACAGTTTACAGTTTCCAAATGTTATCTGTATTGCCTCATTGAATTACACTTTAATGCGAGTAATTTCAACTTCGTATAAAATTTATATCTGTATAACAAAATTGATTTTATAATATACTTATACCGAGTGATTCATTTATCAAACGAATTTATAAACAAAACCTCTCCCGAAAAAAGAATCCTGTGTGCGCTATTGCATATTGTATAGGTTTTTTTTGTGAAAGAAAAATTATAATCGTCTCGTTTCCCATCCAAAACGATCAAACACTTCATCATACAAATATTTTTAGTTTAGGTTAGGGTAGGATTACACTATTTCTATGTGTAAAGGACTTATAAAGTGTCGAGTATAATATTATTAGAACGAATCGATATATTATGTTTATCTTATATTATATTTTTCTGATGATAGCCTTTCTTTTTGTTTGAACGCATTAAATTTTTATTAATTTTGGAAAGTCAGGTGGAGACTATTTCTCTAATCGAAATATTCAGTAATTGCTATATTTTCGAATTCAAATTTCAAAAAATGTTTTAAATGGTAATCCAAAAAAAGGAAAAAGGAAATATGAGAAATTTGGTCATAAAACTGGATGTTTTATGCACTGGTATAATACTAATATATATATACCTTTATACACTATGGTAATATTTAGAAGACCTATATCTATAGATACCCACACATACACACACACACACACACACACACACACCTATATACGAATATTTTACTGAATCATGAATAAAATATTATTCATTTCGACCTTTGTTATTCATTATTTTGAAAAATATATTTCTTCAAAATAAATTTAAACAGCCTTTATTCGAATATTCGGTACTTTTTATTTGATTAATTTGATTAATTATTATTTTGAATAAAAAATGTCCCCGACTGTACACCAGCCAGTCTTGGAGATGCAGACTATTTTATATTATATGCTATGAGTCGAATATTTTTTCTTCGGTCGATTACATTTATAGAATCTACTGTACGTTTCTATTCAAATCACTATTAAAATGAATCGCCTGATAGTAAATAGGGTAGATGCACATGATAAATTATAATCCCCTATAATAAAAATTTTTTCTTTTTTTTTTTTTTACCTTATTGTTTGTAATTATCGTTTAATAATACTCTAGTTAATTATAAATAGCATTTTATTGCAATTACTTAAGAACAGAATAATAATATTGTAAAAAAAAAAAAAACTTCTTTATACAAAAATAATAGGAATTGTTTATTTTCATTTACAGTTTCAGAACGAATAGAAATTATGTTTTACACATAGACGTATTATCTTCACGCTTCAATTAGTGATTTTGATTTAATTTTTTAACGTTTGAAACGTTTATGAATAAAACACTTCAAACACAGTGACTTGTTAAGAACGCTTTAACCCTGACAACAGCTTATTCGTCATGCTCTCAGAATCTTATATTAATGAGTAGGCCTTGTGCAGCAATCGACATTTGAAACAGCGGCGCTTCGATCTGGAAATCAGTGCGACGGGGAAATACACAGTACTCTACGCGTCTATACAATATGTTTCGTTTGTATTTATTATATCGATCGCTTTCGGAGGAGGGGGAGAAAGAAAAGGAGGAGGAGAAGGAACGACGACAATGAATTACTACGGCACGCAACGTGTCTCCGGAGTTTGCCAATAAACCAGTGATTTTGTCTGGGCACAGGCGACAATTCCGCGGTAAAATATAATGCAATGTAATAAGTTTCGATGACGGTTTTTCGAGTGGTGCCCGTCGATCGACGACGTTTTCGAGGTCTATACCGACAACAGAATGATATCAAAAACACAATGAAGACGACTACAACGACTTTGATGATTACGATGATAATAATAATAATAATAATAATAATAATAATAATAGTATTATATAATATACCTCGAATAGTATACGAAAGTTTTGGGCTTCGTCACCTCTCTTATGTTTGTGCCGATACCGCGGTTCGTAACCGCTCGTCGTTTATACCTGTATATTATATTTATCGCGGTCGGAGATATCCACAGAAAACTTTTCGTCGATAGCGTAATAATCATTGGACGGTTGTATTGAAATCCAGCGCACCGTATATACGTTCATATATATATATATATATATTACGTACACAGGTACGAGATATACAGCGTTCTGGATGATACGCTTTATAAGAGAAGCCGAACAAACCCTACACGAACGGTGTATACCTATATATCATATACCCGACTACCTCTCTATTCACTATTATAATAATAGATGAACGTCCCGCGTTGGCGAAAGTCCCGATTTGACTCGCATTACTTCGACGCGTTATAAAACGTACGAAGAACTGAAATACGAAAAGTCCTAAATGGACCCATACGTACGTCTTATTATATTACTTTAGGTACCTACCTATAATATTAATGTATAAATATCGATTATACGTGGCAGAAATGTGAGATTGAAATGTTTCAAGACTTTCCGTGAAAATTCAAAGTTTCAAGGCTATTGAAATAACCAATTTGAAATTTTCACCATAGGAAATGGACGAAACAATTTTGGGCCGTGCGCATTGTACATCAACGGTTATTTAATTTATATTTGCGATAAATCATTGTTAATGAAAAACGATTCTGAGTGAAGTTCTTTTATACACGATTTAAAACACTAAAATATTTAAAATTTTCATTCAAATTTGATTTTAAAAACTTTATAAAACAAAAATTACACATAACATTATATACAACTTTATTTTTAACCATTTAATAGGTACAACCTATAATGAAACTGTTAAATTTCCAAGCATTTCTATTTGGTCAAACAATTATAAAACTGATATTTACGGATACTACGGTTTCGCCCAAATGAGGTTGGTCACTAATAGGTTTGTCCGGACAAAATCAGAAATATAACGTTTTGCATAAGTATCATCTCCTTTTGCTCGTACATTTCTGAGATTTGCTCGATTTTGACTTTGTTCCTTAACAGATATATATGCGAAATGATAAATTATTGTAACCGAAATTATTAAAACTATAATCCAACAGTGAAGTGGCCCGTCGGGATACTGGAAAAGTTTCTGGTGGGTCGATGGTTGTATTATTATTACTTTAGGCCGATATATATTTAGGTTACAAATTATTTGATTAAATAGAAGGCCTACGATACTTTGTATACACTTGGCAGTGTTAACTGAATGATGAGCTTAAGTTTTATAAACCACTGAAACTCGGTAAACAAGTGTGTAAAACATCGATTGGTTACCTATAGAATATTTTCCTAAGGATCGTATACATTAGATCATTGGTTAACAGAAATAAATCATCTAAAAGAATATTGCTTCTATATTTTTCGATATAATATTTTAATGTGTGTCTACGTGTTTTATTTTTATATGGTTTATTCAAGAAACCCGGTTATAAAAATACGTCCTAGGAAAATATAGACGGGTGCAGCCACTGTAATTTAATATTTTCCTGTAAGCAGTGATAAACCATTACTAATGAAAAAAAGATTTTGAGTGCAGTTCAGTCGATAGTGATGCTTTGTCAACAATATATATATATATATATATATGTCATATTATGGTAAAATAATTAAATAAATATTATATATTTTCTTTGATTTGTTTAATATTGTACCAATTTCTCCATGGTTTTTCTTGATTTTTCCCATTTATTGGAAAACTCCTGGAAAATCGAAAAATTACCTTCTTGAAGTACATCCTCAGTAAGTTTTCCTTTCAGAAACCTGAAATCTCAACAAATACTTTATTAAATTATCGTGTAATAAGGTTCAATAGCATATTCATTATTCTAATATGGGTATTCACTACCTATTAAAAATTATATTCCAAGGATTAGTTTTTAAAATCAGAAAATACGAAATTCGTATTTCAAAAAATTCCAAATTATCGAAACTCCGGCAAATCTGGAGTTTTTCTACCGCACTAGAAACTAATCAGCTTTACATTTTTTAAATTTTTTTTTTTTGTATTTTCACGTCGATATAACGTATAACATAATATGAGCATGGCGTACATGTTACAATATATTATTTCGCGTAAAATGTTAAGTACGGAATCACACAGTAATTATACTCTGTGTAATAGGACGAAACGTTTATACTTTGCTAATTAATTCGAAATTAAATTCATATATTTAATGTAATTGTTTTGTAATAGCGACAAAGTAGTTTTGTTAACGGCGGTAATTCGAAAATGATAATTACGAAATACAATAGTATGTACAATTTAATTTAAGCGCACAAAATATATATAGTACGAACGATTGTTTAAACACGGCATATACCTAAGCTTATGCGGAAAAATAGCGTAAGCACTTATTGTAACTTTTAAACAGTTAGACTGAGATAAACAGGAAATGTGTTAGCTTAACTATGATCATCGTTTTTGTTTTCTGTCAGCGGACGAGTTGTTTACAAAAATCTTACACCAATCATTTTCAATCATCAACTTTGGGATTGTTTCTAATGGTATCAAATTTCATCTAGTCGACGGCGCACATTAGAATCATCATTTTTTTGATTTTTTGTTTTGACTTTCCTTAACAATAGGGAAACGCTGAGAATTAAAGTACGAATTTTCAAAAAAACATTTTTTTTTTAAATTTTGTTTTTGGTAGATTGTTTCAGCATCGAGTTGTTGGTCAAACCTTTCTACCAGAATTTTGCTTTGATGTATCAAGTGTAGCTTAATTTCTGAAAGAAAATTGTATCTACATGGTATTTTTGCTAGGTCATTTTTTTGTTTTTCAAGCGATTTCCGCAATATCTGGGAAAAACCGGTATAAAATGTCAGAAAACAGAAAATTTACAAAAAAATTGGTAATAGATAAAAATAATCTTTCCCATGGCCTTATTTTTTTTTTTGTATATAACTTTTCTACCATAAATTTGGCTCCGATTTACAATGAGAGCACTTTTACTAAAATTAAATCTGACTGGAAAGTTACTTTAGGGAGGTTTATTTTTCAATTTTTTTAAGTTTTCCCAACAAATTTGAAAAACCGAGAAAAACACGGGAAAATCGGTACAATATTAATAAACAAAATACAAAATGCCTATTTCAATATTTTACCATTATTTGACATATATATATATATATATATATATTGATAAAAAATATATTGATCGCAATCAACTGAACTAGACTGAGAATCGTTTTTTCGTTAGCAATGGTTTATCGTTACTTACAGATATACATTAAATTACCTGTGAAAGTGGCTGCACCTATCTCCATTATTCTAGGACGTCTTTTTTAAAATTAAAATTTGGTCAGAGGAGGGTAATGCTACATTATTAAAACCCAATGCGTCGTATCACCGCATAAATGATGCTCCACTACTCTTCTCCAAAACCCAATAGTGCAAAATTTCATCAACGGATTGATGAAATTTAACACTTTTAGCATTAAATGTATTTAATCTGATAATCTATCGAATGTCTAATATAGATTGTCGTTAGAAACACAAAATTACGTAATGGTTTTACCACCGAAAAAAGAGGACAAAAAATACTATAAATGTAAAATTGTAGTGCTTTAATTTAAAACATATTCCGAAAAAGTTTTTAATTTCTGTGATAATAAGTGTTCAGTATACATACATATTAAAAACATTTGCGTGGTATATTATTCTAATTATTGCATTTATTGCAATATGTTTTTAATTGATCAAGGATTTAATTACTGATTTTAAATTGAAAAAAAAAAACGATTATAAGAATATTGTTGCATTAAAAATGCATTTAAATTCATATCATTTTTCATTGAACATTTGGATGACAATAAAAATAATCATAAATTATTTTATATGGGATTAATATTAAGAGTAAAATTATAACAAATATGAAAACAATTGTTTAAATCATCCAAGATACCACAAACTACTTTTTTTTCGAATGACTGTGTTTATATACAGAATAAATAGTACAAACAAATATTTACACTTTATAGGTATGGTTGTTATATTCAAATGTGGTAAGGCTGAGGTAACGAAGTTGTACCAATTTTATATGCGACAGTAAACATAAATTTATACAGTTATACAATAATATTTCGTTACATTTACTTTATTATGAAACGGTGATTCTTTTGCTTGTTATTGATTATCTATATTTGTTGAATTAGCTAATGGATTAAGTTGCTCTTTTAAACAAATACAAAAAGAATTTATAATAAATGAATTTATGAATTTATGCATATTATTATTTATATAAGTGCGTGAGAATAAAAAAAAATGAAGTTTAACGTGTGGCAATATTATTAATTTTCAAACAAGAGTACAAGTATGTAAGTATTATTATATGAAAATAATATTCCACAGACGTGAACGATAAATTAATATAATAAGTACAATATAACAAGTATTTTTAATGAAAATATTTTACAAATTAGGCGTAATTTCGTATTGGTTATGGTTTTTATTAAATAAAACTACAAATAGTACAAACAGATGTCATTTTATTTTAAGAACTAACAATGCCATAATTACATCAAAATCACTGTTTGTCATTAATTATAAAGTCATTTTTATTTTTTTTTAATATTCGGGTTGAAATAATTTAAAATTTTGCTATTTTTTTTGTAATTTTTGTGCATAAAAAAATATATGAAATAAAGAAATAACATAGTGGGTAACGTACCAGCTGGTGGCCGTCGTTAAACAACTCGTGGAGTTTTTGGTATAACAAAATATTATCTTTTATTTTCATAAACATACAATGTTTAACAATCATATATTTATATTATAATATTGAAAATTATTTAAGAAATCAGATACAAGCGAGTATAAAATAACAGGGAATACAATATTAAGGGGGTGATGCCATTCACCAGGGTATTATTACGGGAGATGGAAATATATTCAGTTGCCGGTGAAGCTTTTGGAAAAGGAGAGTAATCAGTCGCTGGCGGGGGGCTCTGGGCCGTTATCGATGGTAATTGGAATATAGCAGTTGCCGTTGGTGCCAGAAAAAAGGACTAGTCAGTTGCCGGTAGGGCGCGTGGCCGTTGCCACTAGTGGCCATACGTGTATTGCTTAACGGTTAGACGGCAGCAGGCAGTAGATGAAGGCTTGGATGGTTGTTGAACACCAACATAAATAATTTAAATAACTTAAATAATTAACGCGTACGTCGGGGTCTGCGGACTACGAGCGAGTGTGATTCAGCCGGCCGGACGGCGTCGGCGGCGTTGTTTTTGGGCGACGTTGGTACCGCGTCGTTAACCAATGACGGTGGCCAGCTGGCGGGAGTGCTACGGCGCGACGGTGTGATACGGATTTGTTTGTGCGCGCGTGCCATTACCTGGTGGTCTGTATATGAAATGCCTTCTCTTGGCGCTGTATGCAGTGGATGAAAATGGTGTTGCTTATGGCACAAAAATTATGTTCTTATGGAACCTTTTTTGGGAATGTTACATTATTCTCTTTCATATTTTTTTTTTTATTTTTGTACTTCTAGCTCTAGGTTAATCTGTTCCATCGATGTCTGTTTTCTTTAATTTTTCTTAAGCATGTGGGATGCTTTTCTAGTGGCCTCATACCATGCTTTCTTTAATCGACTGTTGGATAAACAATTGAGTGTTAAATTCTTATGACCTGATGCTGCTAGTAAAGGTTTTTCTCACTGAAGAGACTAATTACAAAATAACTCGGACTTGGGAGGTACCATAAAGATGAAATTTTTCGATTTTCCCAAGAGGTTTTCTAGCAAATACGAAAAACCAGGGAAAAAATGAGAAAAACGAAGGAAAAATGGGAAAATCGGTACATAAAACAAATATTATTAAAGGAAATATATCATTATAATGGGTTACTATTGTAAGAAAGAAGTTGTGAAAGTAGAAATGTAGGGGAATATAGAATGGAAATTAATGTGTATCTATATACAACGAATAACTATTACAAATAAAAAACAATTATGACCGGAGTTCAGTAATACATGTTTTAAAAGGTTGTAATACTTAAAATTTGCGTCAAAATTTGATATTAAAACAAATTCTGATTAAAAAAAATTCTACATTAAGCTCAAATATTTCTTGTTGACTTATATCTTTCTGTTAAATTTCCAAGTATTTTTGTTTTGTCTAATAATTTAATTTACAGCGTACTTACCGAATAAATATTACCTAAAACATTCGCAAAATTAAAATGTTTGTTAAATATACAGTAAGTAGAAGAAAATATACAAGTGTAATTAAATGTAACAAAATGCTAAAAAAAAAAAATTCATTATCCTAACGCCTGTTTTTAATTTGAAGTAATGTAGGCACTACATTATATTCCAGCTAAAGACCACCGCTTACCTAAATCCGGTCCTGATTAGTCAAAGTCGTATCTACGGATCGCATAGCCTTGGTATTAAGAATAATGAACAAAAATCAGAGAAAATATAATATTTTATCATCAAGGGTTTATCTGTGTCCTATATACCGGGTGTGTCCACAGGATTCGACAATTTCCTATATTATATTTCTATGGAAAATCTTCAAATCTTGCAGATACACCCTGTATATATCAACGACGACGGTGACGAACTTCCGGAAAACATGGAACGTAATATTCGTGGGGAATATGATTTTTCCAACACCGGCGCTACCAATAGGGCCGTCGTCTCTTTTACGTGAGTTGCCTGTTAAAACGTAATATATTATATCAGTATACCATTCCAGACCTCGGTATATTATTTTTGATGCATATTATTTGATCTGCAAGACTTATCCACGGCCCTCCTTACCTGGACTTTCTCTATCGTCTCATATTCGTAATAGATTGTAACGTATGGTAGTGATTTACAAAAATTAATATTGTGAAACCAGGTTTCAGATTTTTAAAATTAGTGGAAGTATATTATTTTTTTTTTTAATTTTAAAAAAAACTACAAATGATTACCATTCCCCTAACGTCAGAGAAATGACAACCACTCAATAAACTATAAAAATTATCATAAAAAAATCGAAAACCCTTGAAACAAAAAAATTATAATAATAATAACACGAAAAAAATTAGTAAATTTTATTATGACGATTTTTCTTTATCCCTCTGTACTTAACATAAATGTTAAATGAGGTATTATTTTAATGATTAAGTTTTCTTCTTCGAATTTTAATTTAGAACTGTAAAATTTATTATTTTTTTAAAAATCAAAGTTAAAAAGATGGACACACTTCGCATATGGGTGGGCCAATTTTGTAGGTGAGAAGTTGGGATGAAAGAGGGAAAACTGAATGGTTTATCTGTACGCAACGATTAATTATTGCTAAACGAAAAATTATTCTGAGCGGAGTTGGTTTAAAATTTAACAAAAGGTTTACTATGAGTTGTTTTTAATAGCAAAAATAAAAGTTGAGGGTAATGCAGTAATTTTTAATTTTCATAGGAGTTTTAATATCAAATTTTGACGAAATTCGTAAATATTACGGGGCTTTTCAATAAATGTTTAACCAAGCTTTGCTCCGAATCGTTTTTCGTTAGCAATGGTTTATCGTTGCGTACAGATAAACATTAAATAACATTATGTATCCTATCTGCCCAACCTCTCACCTACAACGGTGTCACACCCGTCCTCAGTATCAGTTCTTTTATTTGTTTGGCCTTATACAATATAGGATGCAATAATACAATATAATCACTTACCTACCTATAGCTATGGGCTGGCCATTGAATTTAATGCATTTTAAATATTTTCTTTTTTGTTGCTACAATCGTTAAGAAAGCGATTAAAGATGTATTTTGTGTTGTATACTTGTATTTATAAATCTGATATGATGTTCTGTGTAGTTTTAAATATAAAACGAGTTTAATTATTTTATCAAGAATACTTATAATTATTGTTGCGTCCTGCATGTTGTGGTCGTTTGATGATTAGCACGGTTAGTTTTGAATAAACAGTGGACACGGTAGGGTGGATAGACCAACGCATATTTCCGGTGTCAAACGAAGAATAGGTACCGAAAATTGCGTAGAAACACTTGATGTACGTTTGTACAGGTTTATGATTGCCATCATGACGTGCAATACTGCAGTTAAATCGCATTTCAAAATAGATTATATTTTTAATTTATTGTCGGTAGAAATGTTTTGAGAATCATTTTCCCTGCCCAGAATTATGATCTTGACTACGTGCCCTAACCACCGAGGAATGTCGAGGTCTACCTGCATCGCATTTTAAAATGGACCGATTATTTATTTTTCAGAGCGCATCGCACAACGAGCACGTCTTTTATATAAGAAAATATACGCTTTCAACTGGAAGCCGGGCTGCCGTTCCGTTATTGGATTCGCAGAAACGATTATTTACCTCACGTCAGACTTCTTACTATTATGCTGATATTAATATAATTTTTTAACCCTTAATCACTTAGAATATGCAAATCGATAAAATTCGTTTACGCGTTATAAAAACAAAAAAACAACAGTGCAATATACTTCGCACCACAACTCGGGTAGGCCATATATTATATAGGTCGGCAGTGGCGAAGTTATGATATATAAGACGATTTAGTTTATGTTATAGTATATTATATATATATATATAACAATAAATCGTTAGAAATAAAAACCGATTATAAGCGGATGAGTATACTACAGTAATATTAGACGTAATTTTTCTGAGAAAAACCTAGAAGTTAATAAATACTAAAAAAACGAGAGAACCTAGAGGTTGAACTGTTAAAAATCAAAAAATGTTTTAAATAATTTACGATTGGCCGGAATTTTCGAGAATTTTAAAGTACTACATGACAAACAAAAGAAGAAGAATTATTCAAAAAAATAAAAAAAAACCACACATCTTTGTAAAATTAAATCACCGGTCAATTTCCAATAAATTGTCTTACCACCAAAACCGTGATATTGTGTTTGGTATTTCCAGTTGAAATAAACGAAAATTAATCGTTTTGTAAAAATTATGTTGACTAACAAAAAATAGTATTATTCCACAAATGTGCTGATAAAAATACAGCAAAATTGTCGCGTTGAAAAAATAATTGTCTTAACTCCGTCGTTATATAAACGAAGATAGTATAAAAATATTTTCATTTTGGAATAGAACATTTTTATTTCTCACCAAAAAATATGCCATCAGGATGTTAGGAAAATTAGTTAGAGTCAGGCCAATGTAATATACCTTCTTCGTAATATTCGGTATCTAAGAAAAAAAGTTTTTTACGGAATTATACAAATATCGTTTTATTATTCTAGTTAAATAAATGCTTTTAACTAATACTCTTAATAGTAGTAGATATCTAGATTACAAATAAAACACGTGTTTGATGTTCTATTATCTTAAACAGCTACTAGGTGCTTCTGAAAAACTTATACGAGTACACATTTTAAGCCTGAAAGACATTGTAGTATATTCAATATTTTCAATTTTATACGGTACAGATATTAATATTGGTATCTGTAAAGTGATTTGATGGTATATACGAAATTTTATTTTGCCAATTTTTGTATATTATGGAATTTTAGGAAATTGTTTAATATTTGATATATTTTTGCAGCATATTTAGGATCTTAGAGACTCCGGAATCACAAAAATATTAATTTGTTTCACTCATATACCTTAAAATGGCCTATTAAAGGTAATTCGAATCATAAAAATAGGTAAGGTTAGATTACTTATCTTAATCGCTAATCATTAGTGTTAACGGTTATATGCCCGTAGATCTAATATTATTTTTTTGTCGTACCTATCGTAGTCGTCAATCGTGGATTATACTTGTGCGATGCTTTATTAAATCTATCGTTATAAAATGCCGAAAGTGAAAACTTCTAACAATAGTCTTTTCAATAGTTACATCTCTTAATTTTGAGAAAATATATTTGCTTCGGATGGGAATATAATGTTTTGTAAAACATGAAGGTTACATGTGAAAAACGGTTTACAGTTTTAACACATCTTAAAACGTCTAAGCACTCACGTGATATTCAACGACTTGGAGCCCAACAACAAAAGATTTAACAACTTTTACCTGCTACATCAAAAAAAAATTCTTTTAGTAAAGATTTCTGCAAAATTTTGTTAGCAGCCAATATACCCATAAATAAATTACAAAATATCAATTTTCATTCATTTTTGGAAAAATATATATATAAAGACATTCCATCAATATCTTTGTTGGGAAGTAATTATATCAACGAGTGCTATGATGAGACAATAGACGCCATAAGAATAGAAGTGCTTGGCAAAGAAAACTGGATATCGATCGACGAAACTACTATTTCGATTTATTGCAAACGTTATTATTGGTATTTTAAATGTCGATAATTTAGGTAAAATATTTTTAATTTTTTCTGTGTCAAATTTTTGATAAAGCTCTTTTTACATTATGGCCTAATGGAATCCAGAAACCTGATGTACTTTTGTTTTTGAGCAATGCCACTCCATATATGTTCAAGGCAGCTAATTGTTTATAAGCTTTTTATTCAAAAATGATCCATGTCACTTCTGTAGCCAATGGGCTACACTGGGTGGCAGAAAAAATGCATGGTGAATTTCCAAAAATTGAAGAACTTGTATCAAATATAAAAAAATATTTTTAAAAGCGTATTGATTTGTTTAAAACTGAGGGTCCGGGTTTCCAATTGCCTCCAACGCCTGTATTAACCAGATGGGGTACATTGATTACATGATGTTGGTAATAAAAAACCTACTTCAAAAAAAAACATGTTCAGTACTTAAACTAGATGCTTAATAGGGTTTTTATTTTCATGTTTATTTAAAGAATTTGGTAATCTAAATTTGTATTATGTTGTTATTTGCTATAATACGACGATGACAACCAATTGATATTTAACAATATAAAAATAACTGCGAGAGGTAAATAATGTACATAGCAATATTTTAAATTATTTAATATTTTTAAGGATTTCTTTAACAGTATAAATTACGCCTCGGAAACTACAAAAGCAAAAATAAAATGTACAACGCAAATATGAAATAATGAAATTTTACACAACAGAAAGTCTCCCAGAAAGAATTTAATTTAAGATGAAATGTTTAGAGATTGCTGTATATTATATTATTGTCTGAGAGAACGAAAATTATATAACATAAAAGACCCGCGTTTAGGGGAGAAATCATAAGAAATCAAAACGAATAATATATTTTAAAATAATTTAAAAGAAAGATACAAAACAAGGAGTTATAACTGGAGATGTGTGTGCCACTGTTGTAAGTATGAAGACGAGGAAGGTAAGACGCATAAAGTTATTCAATTTATACCTGTAAGTAATGATAAACCATTTCATAAAAAAAATATTCCGAGAGAACTTCGGTTATATATTTTTGAAAAGCCGTAATATGTTTAAATTTCTGGTCTCTACGAACATTTTTAAGTGAATAAGAACAAAAAAATAAAATTAAAAAGTTATAGGTATAGGTTATAGGTAATAACCACTGTTATAGGTAATTCAATGTTACCTGTAAGCATCGATAAACTATTGCTAACAAAAAACGATTCTGAGCGCAGTTCAGTTGATAGCGATGCTTCGTCAATAATATATATACCATATTTTCTGTCAAAATTTCAAGTCCATAGACGAATATTTATTACTGAATTTCATCAAAAATACTAACATTTTTTAAATAGCTCAAAAAAAGCTCAAATATTTTAAAATTTTTACCTCATTTAGAAAATGTAAATAAGCTTTAATTAATAAGTTTTCTGTCCAAATTTAAATTCCGACGAATATTTTTAAATGAATTACAACAAATAACAAAACTGAAAATAAGGTAAAACATTAATTTCTTAAATTTGCCATCTTTTTTAAGTTTATCATTATGAAAACCTTTTGGAAAATTAAAAAAAGACATTCCATAAGTTCCATCTGAACAGCGCCGCGGCTCACCCCAAATATTTGTTGTTTCACCTAGAATTTTTTTTCTGGTTTTTCTAATTTTTTTTTTTAAATCCTTTAGAAAATCAAAAAATTACATAACTAATTCAATAACTAGAAGACATTTCCTTTCAAAAATGTTGCAGCACTTGATAAATGAGAGTAAGATTACTAATATAACATTTGTTCACGGACAAAAAAAAAAAAAATCACACTTGATAGTAAAACTAATAATTTGTTTTTTTTTTTTTTTTAATTTGTTATGTCCTTTACATTTTGAAGTGCCTATAATGATTGGTTGGCCTCTTCGCTCACACCTACTGTCTCAATACTCGTAAATTGTTAACCCTCTTCACTTATGCTTATTGTAAATATTATTTTACAGATTGTACAATATTTATACAAAAAAAAAAAAAAACAAAAAAAAATCGTAATAAAACTCCTGTTAACTTTCCAGCATTTCTGTTTGATCAAACAATAATAATTGCATAGTATCTAGTGGCCAATGGTTCATCATTGCTTACGGATATAATCTAAATAACATTTTGTATCCTACCTTCCAGACTTCTCACTTATAAACAATGGCACAGCTTTCCCCAGTATTAGCTCATATTTGTTATTTGTGATTAAAATCCAATTTTAATCTAAAGGCCGTATTGTGCATAAGTAAAACGAATACAACCCAGATGGGTATGAAATCCTCTTAATGAACGAATTGTAGATGTGGTCACGTCTTAAAGTTATAATTTATTTTTCGTTATAAATTACGACTAAAATGCAACTATGTGTTATACTGCACCCAGTTTCCTAAATTATAATTGCACATGAATTGGAAAGTTACAATTAAGTTTAATTAGATGAGTACCATCAATGCGCAATAAATCATTGTTTGTTGTTCGCCTAATAATTTATTTGATATAAAAAAATGTATCACAAGAAAATTATTTATACTTCAGTCTATTTATAAATAATTGGACAATTTTTGAGTGAAATACATAATGCCAGTTTTTGGTGAAATAAAATTTCACGTAAAAAAGTTTTTTTTTTTTCATTAAAATCAGTATGTAAAAAAACTTTTTGTCATTAAATTGCAACATTAAGATTTAGCACTAGCCATTTTGAGTATTTCAATGACCGTTTTAGCACTTATAACATGTTATATGTATGACCGGTATTATATTAGTTATTTTATAGCGGGTAATTCTGTAATACATTATTATAATTTGCTAGTAGCGGTAATAATTACTAATTTTATAGTGTAGTTATAGTATGTTATAGTAATAGTAGCTATTCGTTTGATATAACTTCCGTTAACGGTCATCTCTAAAAGACCGTCATTATTTCCGGTCCCTTCGGTGACTGTTATATGAAAGTTATACGGTATTACGAAAAGGACTTTTGAAAAAACAAATACGATCATACGATCAGAAAATTTTTCAAATGGTAATTTGAAATTATTTTTGCTTTGCGAATCGCCAAACGTGGTCATATACATAATTTTAATGTTGTCCGATTCTGTACAAATGTAATCGGTACCTACCAATATGTACATTATCAAGGCGGGAAGATTTACATAAAATACTGTTTGAATCCCGCGAGGGTTTACTCTCTTTGTTTAATTGATAAGTTTTAATAGTTTGTTTTCATTATAATCCCTGCACCGTTTCAAAACCGTATATTTGTTTTAAAGTAATTTTCATTCGTCGGTATCCTTCAACGAACTAAATTCGTTAACTCGTTGATTTTTAAATCACTTTTTTTTTATTATTCGTGTTTAAATATTTGAGGTTTTTTTTTTAACGGAACATTTACTTACCTACGTGAATAATATAGACACATGCACAACATTCATACATGATGTAAAAAAAATATTAAACATAATATATGTTACTAGTATAGACGGTTAAATCGATTTGTGACAGTAAAATTAAATACATCAAATCGCAACGATTTGACGATAATAATGTTTGTTCATAATAATTCGGGTTGCTATTCGCCCTACATTCCAAGCCATAATAATAACTATAATAATGATAATAATAGATATTTTGCAACTTGAAGCTGATATTGGGCATGAGTGTATCACCGTTTTAGGAGGAAAGATGGGAGGGAGAATTTATTATGTAATGAGTAATTCAAACGATAAACCATTTGTTACGAAAAACGATTCTGAGCAGATTAGCAGAATATTATTACCTATTCGTATTTTACCTTGTTTGCAAGGTAACCTATAAATCAACTAAAGTTTACAAAAAAATTGTCAGTATTTCCCATCTATTGAGAAAACTGCAAGGAAAATCGATTAATGACCTCTTAGGTGCATATCAATTAAATGGAATATGTTACAAGATGGTTCCCAAAAGTATTTTTGATCAGAGGAGATTTCTGGTAGACAATTTGTTTACAAACACACAAAAGACACACACACACACACTAGTAAAAATAATCCATTCCTTGTTTCGTTCAGAATCTAAAAAATTAATTTTTTTGTATTAATTTGATGAGTGTTGTCATTTAATTTCTACACAATTATTATTGATCATTCGGTCCATCCCAATTTTAAAATTATTAACCTAACAGACACATTTTCGTTGATCTAATTTTTTTTTGCATGCCTAAAACATAATGCGACCACATTTTTATGAACGCAATATTATATTTTTTATTGTGGTGACTTTTTGTTCAGTTTATAAGCAATACACGTTTTCTATTTTCATTAAGTATATTTTTATTCGCACTTTACCATTAGGCCCTTTGTCCTTTTAAAAATGTACAATTTCATTCCAGCTTTTAAATATAAGTTCATATCTTATAGACTTAGGTACACAGTTATAGTGCGTAAATATATATAGTATAGGTACTCAATGTACAGATTTTTCTTGGTTGTTTTCGATAAGAGTTTGTAAGTTGAACGTTTTATTCTAGTAATACTTTATAATTACACTTCCGAGCTCTTTTTATCGAATTATTTAATTTTATTATGAACGCTTTTATTGAGATTTGTGTTCACTCATATCTTTCCAGGTAAAATTATTTAAATATTCTAGATTTTTACAACGCTAAAAATTTATCGTATTAGGTATTGTTTTTTCATTACAGTGATAAAACATAATCTGCTGTGCGCTAAATTCAATAGTGACTTTGCCGATAAAAGTTATTTATTAATCCCATTGCCTAAATATTCGCTTTCAAGATACAATGAGCGTTTGGAATAATTACAACGATGGTTACAGACTGTTTGATATCGCGAAGACGACCGATCGTAAGTGATAGCGTTTCATAAAAAAAAAAACTGTCAAATTTTCTTGGGCATGGGTTTCGAAATCGTTCAGTCTATCTAAGCTACTATCCACTGCCCCTTTTCCTGCCGTTCCCCTTAATATACAAAATAATGTCGGGGATCATGAAGATCAGGATATAAAAGCTGTGGACAGCTGGAGTAAATAGTAAAAAAATAAACTCCTACCCCCCCCCCAAAAAAAAAAAAATTAATCGGATTTTCGACGACATGAATGCCATTCTCAACGCGATTTCGTCTCAAACGAGGGACACAAACCGTAGTATAAATTCTATCTGTATACTTTCCCGTAACGGCAAACTGAATATATTTTATTTTGATCCGTTAAGTCTGGGTTGACCGATTGATTATTTTTATGATATTTTTGTATCAGTTTTCATTTTTTTTAACTTTAAGTAAATACCGACGCAGTTTTCGTGAATTTTCGATTTCTTCGTAGAATGGTGGAATTTTCGATTTATAATAATAAACACAAAATATGTGTACAGATTATTGAAAAATCATAGATGTGTATAGGAATGAGAGAGATAGATATTTTACATGTTATACACAGAACGACGTTTTCTGAACAAATTGTCGTCATTTAGTATAGATCCAACATTTTTTATTCCTGGCATGCTGTGCCGTCCAATATTCCACACACATAATAATTAACACCTGTAAATAGTGATTTTTCTTTTTTTGTGAACGCTATTATTCGTTTTTTTTGCATACACGGCAATAAAAGAACAAAAAAAATAATAATAAACCTCGAAAACTCGTTAGATCAAGATTTAAACGTGACCCAATTGGATATTCCGCGCCACCACAGCCAAACTGCACCACCGTCGTCGCCACCACCTCAGGGTTTTATTTTTCAAATAGGGTTTTTTGTCTTCTCTCATTGGTAGTATAAAAAAGTTTACTTAAGAAGGTATGATTGTATACGTAATATATATGACGCTATATAATAATATATACATATTATTATATAGACGATGTAGGTACGTACGGTAAGAGCGGCGCTGCGCGTACAGTAGTCGTCAGAACGTAAAACTTTTATGGCGTATAATGTTATTGTGGTTTTTGTCCCTTTTTTTCTTTATTTATATTATGTATCTATCGGTACTTATATCTTTCTTAACATCGTTTTTTTTTATCTCCACCCCTTTCGTTTTACCGTGACCGGTGCAGACCGCTTTTTGTGGTGACCTCCATCGATTTATCCGGAGATTACTGGGACCAGGTAAATCTTGTAATTTTTGTTTAAATTTAAATCCACGACCAAAGGTATGCATTATTGTAGATAAATTTCAATTGATGAAGCGATAAGAAATGTTAAAAATTAACAATATAAACAAAATATTATATTAATAGGAATATATTAATGTTCATAAGGGAATTCGAAACCAAAATTTGAATTACTATAACGTATTAAGTAGATCCAGTTTGAAAAAAAAAAATTATATTACATATTTTCGTATAGCGTATTATAGCTTAATATATATACGCATCAAACGAGATGTCTCGCTGAGTGATGATCACTTTGTTTTTTCACTTAGTTGTAAACAAGTAATTGGTACCTAGGTAAATGACGAATTGTGAATATACCTACTTCTCTGTAATATTTTTCAGAGGACCGAAGACTTTATAAGTTATCACTGTGTAGGTACCGAACGAAAATCTGAAAATAAATATTCAGCGAGACATCTTATTACGTCGTTACACGTGTGTTTTTATTACTGATATCACGTGCGAATGCATTTCCCTGTATGTCTGCAGTGTGTCAACGACACTACAGCTTGGTAATTATTCGTGAGCTCCTACGGTGTGATATGTATTCCTATTCAATGAATATATAAATAAAATTTGCAGAAAAAAGACACGAACGTGTGAAATGAACTTAATTCCTATTGTTATCATAATTTATACCTACGAGATTTATCAAAACGGGTAATTACGACCAGCGTAGATATATTTATCTGTTGAATTTTAAACGGCGATCAATTTTTGTAAACCTTTTTGTCATCGTTCTTTTAAGTGGATGGTAAAATACAAAACATTTAAAACATACGTGTGCACTAGACATACACAGTTTTTTTTTTATCATGATCCAATTATTATAGTTTATAGTTTTATGATTCCGTTCACAATACTATTTTCTACATTTTACTCTTATTTCGTACCCTCAATTTAAAGTTTGAAAACCAACGAACCCCTCTCCCCTTTAGAACCAAATGCATGCACTAATATTTGATTTACCATATATGCATTAATCTGTTATAGTTCTTAAACGATGTATCCAATATAAGTAATGATATGCATTATATTACGTTGTGTAGGAAAATATTTTTTTCTCTCAAATTTGTGTTCCAAAAAAAAGAACTATATAATGAAAATCAAAAGGTATTACTAATTAAACATGGACGATGTAGAATTAAAAATTTGACGTAGTATTAAAATAAAGTTTAATAATTCTATAGTTAAAAAATAGACAAAAACAAAAATCAAATTTATTTAAAATACTCCAGAAAAATTACTGGGTCATGATTAAAAAAAATCAAGCTGTGTATTATTATACATATTATTTTTCAGTATTGACGATAGTAACACAGGGGAATTATTTGAGGGAGCCGAGTGTGTGGTTGCACCCCTTGCTTTTAAAATGATCCCAATTGGCCTGCTGAAATAATTCATCATTTTTTATATAATTAAAATGAAATTAAATTTGCACAGTGTTTATTTTACTGTTAATAAACAAATATCATGCTATCAATACGTGCTATCGTGCTATTATTTATAGTTATACAAACTGTATGTGAACAATAAATTCGTCACGATGATGGTTATAATATTCCGATTTACGCGTTTTTACCAATATAATTGAAAAATCGCAACGGTAAAAAATTGAAAAAAATGTGTCACGTATTATAAATAAATATATGCAAGTTAAAGAAAGGAACAGTGATTACAGTTTACGTGCACAAGCACATTAAAAATACACAGCAGCAACTCAATATTGTTCCAAATGCTGAAAAGGAATATTATGTTTATACAATGGAGTGGGGGGGGGGGTGATAGAGAATACGCAATCGGCCACTATATTTTACTTGTTTTATATTACGAGTTGTAATTTGTACCCTGATATAATAAGTATCGGTGTTGATAGGCATCCCAATGACGTAGTATGAACTCATTGAATTCATAAACCCTTCTAAGTTTTAAAACAGAGGTATAATAGATAGATCGAAGATTAAATAGCCATTTGTTCTCGTCCTGAGCTGCCGTCAGCTATTATTATCTTTGGTGTTTCATCTCGCCACCGACCTCAATTGATATTTTTTTGTGTTTTTTGGAACATGGAAATTTTTTGAACTTAACAGACTTATTTCGTGAAATGACCATTAGAATTTATTTAATCCATAGACTTACGTATAAAAACGATATCTAAACACTATTTTAACTACATATAAGAATTTCAAAAATTAGAATTTAAATATATGCAAAATTTAAATTAAAAAATGGGATAAACACGCTTAGTATATCAATCTGAATATATCTTTAAAAACTAAGATAATTTGTTTAGTAGTGGGATACTTATTATAAACTTTTGTCAATGTTAGTGATAGTAAATTTCAATGGATGTATAAAACTTTTCTACTAGCTTTTTCTGATAATTTTTCTGATAAAATTGATTTCGCATGATTTTTAGAAATTGCATGTTTTGACAGTTTGTCAGTTTGACTCGTAGCATTACGAACATTTGTAAACAGAGTAATTATAAAAACGACTTGTGACATTTGAAAAGCTCCTTGAATGTGACTATGACATTTTTTAATAGTATAATAAATAGCTCCACTCTTTTCTGTATTGAATTAAAGTCAATCAGGCACTTTTTCCCAGTTATTTGTTTAAGAATACGATTTTATTTTATTACATTGATATTCTGAATGAGATGTCACTTGTGATGGGTAATCCACTCTATTTTTATCCGTATTTCCGAGTGCAAGTTCATTTTTTTTTCTTTTTACGAAAAATTCATATTGAGTTATTTATTCTTTTCGATATTTAAAAAATTTGAAAAATAACGAACAGACGGATGATGAGCAATCTGATAGTAAACAAAAGAATGTGAACAAAACAAGAAATAAACTGTAAAATATTAATGCACTTATAAGGTATACAATGTATAGATAATAATATTTTGATAAAATATGATGCTATTTAATATTTTACTGATTTCCTGCAAAGGTTTATCAGTAATATGGACGATGATTAGATATTGATACGAGCCGACCACAACGTCATTGATCACATTTTCGGAAAAAATGATATTCCCTAGTTAGATATTATAGAAAAAAAGTCGACTGTAACATTTAATGCGTCAAAAGCTGAATATTTTATGTATTGTAACATTGACAAAAATACTTAAATTTAAAAACTGTGATGTATATAATAAACAAATTAAATATCAAATTAATTAAAATAAATTAAATGTATTCATGTTTTCTCGAGGCAGGAACTACTCTTTTCCCTGGTAATTTGAAATAATCACTATTTGTGATAATACTATCTAAGTAGTATACATAATAGACGTGTTTGGTAAAACCCCAAGTGCGTTTTTTCGTGTTTGTGTCATCGTTTCATAATTGTATAATAATTTGAAATTACAATATTTTATTTATGCAGCCTTACTAATTATTGTAAACGCGCCTTATATACAATATTTTGTTAAACATAATACCATATTGTACAATAAAGTATTATGACCGGATAATATTGTATTTTATAGACAGGACTGAGATCCAAACTGCGGAAATACAACCGAAGAGAATAATATTAATAATGAAAAAGTGGAAATAATTCAAAAATATTTTCATAATATTTTCTACGAACACTAATCAATAGGTTATAACATTATAGCGAAAGTCTCGCGTCGATTATTATTCAAATAAATGCAGTAGGTGCTAACGACTTGGTACATAATTGAAATGTTAGAAACCAAACGAAATTCTTTTTAATTATTTCAAGATGAAAATTCTATACGCATTTTCCCCCAGAACGAGATAATATTTTAGGTCAGGAAATTAATTTTTAGCTGGCTGGAAGAGGTTGACCTAAGATATAGTGATAAAATTCCTAACAATTTCTGATCATGAAATAATTTTACTTCGTTGAGTTATAGATGGGCTATTTACAGCTATATTAAATTGTGTAGTTTTTCTCAGTTATGTTTTGTTGGTTAAGTACAACATGCTTAAATTCATTTTATAATTGAATCGCTCTTAGGTACCGATTTTCAGACAGGCCTTGGGCGTAATTTTTAGACTAGACCATCCGGATTCCTTACAGTATTTCGTCGGGTCAGTTCACTCCTGATTATAGGGATACGCTTCAAATATTACGTTCCGTTAACGTAATATTAATATAAATATATAGAAGGTATTTAATATATATAATATAATAGTATATAGTAATATAAAGTATATAGTAAGTATAATTCTACAATTGCTACACAGACTCAAAAGATTTGTTTGAGAACGAACAAATTAAAATAATAATAAAGAAGGTCTGTAATTGAAAGGGACGAAAAAAAAAACTCAGTTTCTAATTTGTAACGCGGGTATAAGTAGGGTACTGCATTACTCCGTTTCAAAGCAAATAATCTAATTTTGAATTTATCAAATAAAATGAAATATTTCAATGAATACAAAAATATAATTTAATAAACGAAAAACAAATCTTTTCTTTCTTATTTTACCAGAACGAAAGGTTTATTTTTCATCAAACACATTATTTTGTATTATCTTTAAGGTCGGTTTCACAATGGCACAAACGCGCAACCACAAATGTTATCGGGAACAACCCGTAAAGTTTTTAATGCAATTTAAATCAAAACAAACTTAAAAGAATGAAATAATTGGGAGAATTCTAAATGTAACCCTCCACAAAACCATTGTCATCTCGGTATAGTCAGTAACATTGAGTATAGTTAACATAGTTGTATAATATTATTTCAAAAATTGTCAATATATTCATCACGGAATTCTATCTGCAAAAACACTCTACAAAGCTTCGTAAAATTAGTATATATATTACATTACAAATAAATTATTATTACAGTTATGTCATAAAATAATATACATGTGGCTACATCAGATCAACTCCGTCGTTGTCGAAATGTTTGTACAATTATGTTATTTTTGGTAATTTTATGGTAGGTAACTTAGTATTTAGTTATCATTTCTGGTAATATTATGATTACTTAATATTAATTTTTTCAATTTTATTTGAATATCAACACTACAAGGGGCAGACACAGAGTACAGTTAAAAATGGAGTTACAGTATTACAGTACTATACAATAGCTATAGTATGGATACTATTATAAAGAAACAATTTAAAACACACACTTATTAGATAAATTATTAATTACAAATTACATAAGAAAAAGAGCTTAGAAATATATCAGCATAAAGCATATTATTTATATTAAGAAAATTACGGTTTAGGGAGGATGCGTAACCATAAATATTAGTTCTAGAGTAATTGCATTTAAATGTTTAACACTCTCTAGCTGGAAATAAAATTGTGTGTAGTACGACAAATTTTGTGTATTACGAAATGTTAGGTGTGCATTACGAAATTGAAAAGCACTCCAAGGATAATGTGGACAGGTACAGCCACTATTGTAGGTGAAAAGTTGATAACTACTATACGGACATGAATTCAATGTATATCTGTAAGCAGCGATTTACCATAGCTAACGAAAAAACGATTCTAAGCGGTGTTCAGTTGATAGTGTTGCTTTTTCAACAATATATATGTCATATTATAGTAAAATAATTAAATAGACATTAAACATTTATTTAATATTATTTGATTAATATTGTATCGATTTTCCGGTTTTAGATTCGTGGTCAATGGTAAATCGTTACGTATATATATACATTAAATTTCCCCTCTACCCTCCAAACTTCGCATCTATAACAATGGCCCACTCACGAGCGAAGTATGTCTTTCTTTTTTACATTCATAATCATCAATTATTAAAGGTCATGTATTGTTGTTGGTTCAACTCTTTGTTTGATGCCACATTCTTCGGTGAAATAAAGGACGTACTGTTCATGAGTTCTTGGATGTGTTCGAAATATTTATAATATTATAAAACTTATATTTTCATTGGTTTTGGAAATTCTTTTAAGAGATGTTTTGATGTAAGCGTTCACGATAAAAAAAAATTCTAAAATTGTATATTAGTTTTTTTAATATGTAGTTTTTTTTTTTAATTTCTTAGAAGCTATCGAATATCACATTATAAAAAAACAAACTCCCAAAATAATAACATCTGTTAATTACATAAATTGACACCTAGGTGCACCACAATCTAGTTGAATGTAATATTATTTACGTGTAGCACCACCTAGGAACGCCACATTTTAATTTAATTTGTTGCTAGAATTGGGGACCGCGATTTGTATAAAAGGCGTCTTTGTAAGCGTCACTTATTCCCGACTTCACTGGGTTCACCCAACAGAAGCATTTATACTAATTTTTTTTATCTTCCTCATTAATCCATGCCTATCTATCTAAACTTTCCCCGTGTACAATAGTTACAGAACCATAGGCGAGCCCGTGTATTCGGTATACCTTTTTACAGCAGCTGTACAATAAACTGTGTCAATGTGACAACACGCATTATACGGTTTCATAATGACATGATATTAACAATAAACCACATTTCGTCATAGAATCATATCTGGTTACTTGCACACGATAAAAACGTAGCAAAATATAATTTCCTCATTTATGCCACCAACGAAGACTACCGCGGGAGAGTAAAATGACGAGTAGAGATAGGCAAAGTAGAAAAAAGAGAAGAAGAAAAAACTAATGATTATTATAGGTACCTAATGTAATATAATATAACTAAGTTTTTTCGAACTATCAGTCGTTATTTATTATTCGTTCATAACCAAAACACTATAATTTAATAATATTTATTATTTATCGATGCGCATTTATTATGCGGATTTAGTGCATTTACGAGATTAACGTGTTTTTTTTTTTTTTAAGCCATCGTTATTGTGAATTATTAACGCGCATGAGGCCAATGATTTTTTAATTGTTTAGGGGTTCATTCGTTTTTAAACTGTAATTTCATTTCGGAAAATATTATTTTACGTCCGATTCCAGTGTACCCTGTACTGTATACTAACAGCGGTGTATTTTTAACGAATAATTAATGTGACGTGATGGCGGATACAACAAATGTAATGTTTAAAATATACCTAATAATATAGCAAATCGAATTGCAATTCTGGCCCGTGACATATCTGAATAATGTACAAATAATAACACGAGTGATTATAATGAATACGATATCACTAGGACAGATAGACAAAACGTGCAAGTACAATAAATAATAATTTTATTCGAAAAACCTCATGTTCGGGCCGTCAATGCCATTGTTGTTATAATAATAGGTATATCTACTGAAAATTGCGTTACACTGCCATACAATTATAACCGTGTAAATACGAAATAAAAAAAAACACCATAAAATGTTAAGCAGACAACATCTTTCCCTGCGGGGGAAGTGCAATTAATGGAAAGTTGTTTTCAGTAACAAATCCAATGGTTCTTTTGGTTTAGTTCCGACATTTGCTTGTGAATGTAACGATTGGAGCTGGTATTCAAAGTACTCGGACAAAGCAATATTGAAATATTTGAGATCATGTACTATGATTTTTCCAATTTTATTAGCTGTACGGGCAGGGCTGTTCTAATTGGCTATACTTCATATACGTCGAAACCTCTTAAGATTTTTTATAATACTATGGGTTTACCGCGGATAATCGCAAGTCCATTTGTGATTTTAATTCTCAATATTATTGTTATTACTTCCTTTACACATCTAATTCCAAACCATAAGAAAAATATTTAAATTTTATTAACTGTTTGTGTTTTGGTATTATTTGACGACTTGGTATAATCTCGGAAAATTTAATGGGAACACCACTGTGTGCAAGGAAAGAATTGTTGTACATCCCCTGTACAATATTTAAATTCAAAATGTATTGTTGATTATATAATATATTAGTATCGGACCATAATCTATCAAACGTGATTTTGTCTACGATATTAGTTTGTTCGTGCGTTACCTATGTATACCATTCAAAAATCGTTTCGTGTTACCATGAAATACCTACTGGTATAAAACAAGGTTGAACACGAGAAGTGAACATTTGCGGACAATATGGAGTTCTAAACGTATTTACATTAATATTAGGTATTCTCAAATAATATGCAGAGTATTCCAAGAAATAGTTGCAACATTTCTTTCCGAACGTATGCTATCTATACAATACCTATTGTGTTAATCGCGTATATTATAAAGAAAAAAAAAAACTTTTTGTTCATTTGGTTATTTCGTCCATATTATTTTTAACGACTTTAGTTAGGTTAAAACAAATGATATACACTGGAAATTATTCAAACAACATTATGTTTATCGGACATATAGTACAAGTAAATACAAATAAGTCTGATTTATTTTTAAAACCAGAGCGACGGAGTAATAAGTTTATTATGCGATTTTATTTTCGTATAAAAGTATGCAATATGAATAATGTGATTAACGGTTAATCTGCTGTGGCAATGACGATTCTTCCGAAACTGGAATATAAACTTAAGTGCTTGCAACACACTACTTAATAGTTTTATTTTGTTTTTTTTTTTTTTTTTAATTCTCTGTGTCCATGATGCTGCGATATAAAATTGCTAAAACATGTAATGTACCTATTGGTTTTACTATTATGTGTGTTTTTTCACAACTTTCCTATCTGAAATCTAAAACCATTTTTATTCCATTTTCAATTACTTTGATGAATCGAGAAAGTAATTTTTCTGATGTTTCAAGCGGTCCTTATAATAATTGGGAAAAATTTGAAAAAACGGAAAGTTTATGAATATGCGTGGAGTTGGAAAGCATAGTTTAATAAGTATAGTGTTAACTGTTTCATTAATTTTGATTTTTTTTTTATGATTATTCTAGTAAAAAAAAAAATTCGTACAGAGAAACAATTGTCAATTCTAAATAAAGCGAAATTTCCAAAATATTCTAGAAGCATTTGTTAAATTTATAGACATTGATGTTTTTGAGTTTTTTTTTAGGTTTTAGATGATTTAATGTAATGCAATTATTTGGCCTAATGGAAATTATGGACAATTCAATACGAGGTTCGCTACAAGTTTAACTGTGTTGTCTAAAGAAAAAAAATGTGCGTAATATGTAGGGAGTAGGTTTGGAGTTTGAGCGAGTTGAGGAATGTACCTGTTAGTTTTACAATGATGTTAATTTTTATTATTTTAGTTTTTTATACTGTTTACACAAATGCTATCAGGAATCTTGCTCTAAAGTATCTAGTGTAGCATCTTTTTTAAAAGGGAATTTTCTTGGGATGGTACTTTAATCGGGTCATTTTTTAATTTCTCGATGGTTTTCAAAAAAATTAGAAAAACCAAGAAAAATGTAGAAAAAACGTGGAAATTTACGAAAATAATGTTTTATAATTCAAAACTTTGTTTTTTTTTTTGTTGTAATTCAGTTTAAAATGTTCGTATAGCCTTGACATCTTATACTTTTTTTTTATATACGTGGTAAAATTATTGAGCTTTTATAGTCATTGTAATGTTCATAGTTTTTTTTTATGTGATATTTATTCGATAGATAAAATTGTTGGACCAATCAAAAATACTTAGGAATTTAGCAGAAGATTTATTATTAGTTATATTTAATTGTCAACAATAAAAAGTTTATTTTAATGTAGTAAAGAGAACTTTTCCTATAACCTAATATCCTCTTGAGGATCAAGTTTTATTGTTCTAATAACTTTTTTTTTTTAAATCTAAGTTGAATAAAATTGTTGATAACGAATCACCTTGTCTTATCCCGGAGTTCACTGTGACCAAATCAGATATTGTATTTCTTACTACTACTACTACTATTATTTTAGAATTTTCATATATGAAGTTTTTAAACAAGTAATTTGTTTAAAAATTAAGTAATTCACGGACAATTTGAATACATTTTTATGAAATATTAATTAATTTTAGTTTGATAATTGACTTGGTACCTTTCAGTATAAGTCACAAAATAAAAACAGTTTTTTCTATCACACTATATATATCCAAATAAATATTTTTGAAATAATTAATGTTTTAACATTATAACTTATAATTATCTATTTAGTATCTAAAGGAATTGAAAATTACCAATTTGGTGGATGAAATATTTTTTATTATATTAAAAAACTACTATATATTTAAATCATATTTCATTACAATATTTTTAGCAACTTCTGCAAGTTCTCTAATTTGAAATTTATAAACTGTGCCATATAAATCATTCATTTCATTGTTTTGAAATAAATCAATGATCATAGTTTCTCTTTCTTGTTTGGGCTGTACATTTTCAAATATTGATTTTACTAGTTGGAAAATATCAATATTTCCAAGCATTCTTTTATCATTAATGTACAAATCTAATACTGACAGTAAAAAACTTGTCATAAGATTTTGGTCAAAAGTTAATTCTTCATTAGATAGATTAGAAGAGAGTTCACTGTTCACATCATCTTCACTGTGAATTTCTCTTTTTTCGTCATTCAAGCGATGTTGAGATAGAGTTTTTAAATTGTATGGGATCCAATCAAAAATCAAACCAAATGCTTTTAATAAGCCTCTACATGGCTGTTCATCTCTGCAAAATGCTAAAAGCATAGCGCTATAATTGAGTTTATTTTGGTCTTGATACATATCATATAATAACCATTTAGCTTCATCGTACCGGATTGATTTATTTTCAAACCATAACTTTGTTGTTTCATAACTTTCTACTGTAATATTTTCATCTCCAACATCATAAACTTGGAATAATTTTCGATAGCTTAATATTTCTTCTATATTAGGATAGGGCAGCTCCATACATTGTACAACAAAGTCTCTCCAATCAATAGTTGTTATATTATCACCTAGTATTTCTTTAGGAAAATGATTGTAAAACTGATCATCTATTGGCCAATTTATCGGATATATATTATGTATTTTACAAAGTTTACTTAATGTATCAATCAAATCACTTATTGCAATTTTATATCTTGGAGCGATCTCCAAAAGTGTATTTACCATTGTTGTTAATTGTTTTATATTAAAATTTTCTTTTGAATAAAATATTTGTTTACAATATATTTCCAAAACACTACATTCATTAATATAAAATTGTCCGGATATTTGATTGATGAGCCCATTAATATTTTGTTCAGCATCTATTGCACATTCCATTATTTTAAATAAGTGGTTTACATCATTTATTTTAATTTCGTATAAAGTACGGATTCTTTCTAAATCATTATCTATTCTTATTAAATCATTTAAATATGTTTCATCTAAAATTATACCAGACTTGATCCTATGAACTTGATCTATAAATCTGTTTTTTTCTGTTATCACACATTGCGTCCATATATTTTTATTTATCATAATTATTGTTTTTTCATAATTTTCATTAACATAATTTTTAAATTGGTTTATCCTGTCCAAGCAATATATTTGAAATATTTTAAATTTATTGTTAGTATCAATTATGCCTTTGGGGAAATCAGTAAAAACATCAAAATCAACAATATGATATGTATTATTGTCATCATAATATCTTCTTAAGAAATTTAATGTAGTAATTGCACGGTTCAATTCAATTTCTAATAATTGTTCATAAATACTAATTAGTGTATTTTTTTGAATAACTACCCATTGATCGTTAACTTTGTGACTAACAGATTGAATGATTTGTTCAAAATCATTGTCCACTTGATCCCACATATCAAATTGTAGTTGCAACAATAACTTTTTGTGTTCTAATTTTTTAGTAATTTCTTTTTTTTTTTTTTCATTTTCATAATTCTTTAATAAGATCAGTAAACTTGGATTATTACTAATTGGTATTTCTTCATTCACAGTTTTTAAAATGACATTCTTTTTTAATTTTAAATCCTCAAACAATTTTTTTTTAGAGTTTAACAGTTCTTTTATTTTGTGAATATAACTAGTTTCCATAGTTTCCCACATATTTTGTAAATATAATGCTTTATACATAGAATCAGCTAGGGGACCTTCAATCCAACTGAGACTTGGATTTAGCAATTGAAATTGGTTTGTTATTTGATCAGTTTGTATTGTATCAATGTTTTCATCTGTTATGATTAATGATCGTTCACTATTATGTTTGTCATCGGTATCTTTATCAGATTGTATACTAGTATTATCATCATCGTTGTCAATCATAATATTTATTAATTTAAATATTTTGTTCGTTTTAAATACATAATTTTCTTCATTCAATATTAACCCTACTAGAATATCTGCTGCTTTTCTAGAATCTTTTATATTATCATTTAAATAGCTAATTAATACTTTAATAGAATCTTGTTGTTTGTAAAATTGTAAAAAATTGTTCCATTTGTCATTTTTTATTTCATCTCTGCGTTTTATAATTTTAATACAACGTGATAAATATATATTTGTAGATGTATACATAATTCCGTTATTATCTTCATATTCAGGAATTATCCAAGACTTTTTTTTATTTTGATTACATAGCTCTTTCCCAAAACATGGTATTTTACCAGTTAACATGTATTCAAGTAAAGCCATTTGGAGTGGTTGAACAGGATATTCTAATAATACCCAACCATTATTTCCTAAATTTTTTTTTAAAAATTCTCCAATGCAATTTATGACATCCCCAATTTGTAAATCGTGATTTTTCGTAATTTTTTCATTAATTGTTTTTCCTATATTTGCCATTGGACTATAATCAGGATTTTTGTAATCTGGTTCTGGAATAACTTCTGGCGTTTGAGTGATTTTACTTAAATGTTGTAATATATTTAGTTTATCATCTGTTACATCGATTGATTTTGAACTGTTGTTTGAGTCAGTATTGGTTATGTTTGGCATACTATTTATTGAATCGTTTTCTGTGAACATAAGATCATATATGTTTTAAAACTTGTATGATTTATAAAACAAATTTAATTTAATTATCTAGATATTAAAGCTTTATAAATAAAATTTCAAAAGATATCTAGATTAGTTTTAAGTACCATACAAATCAAACACCTAATGCAAACTGAGTTTTTTAGACATATTGTCGGGTGACATATACAATGTTACCAACTACCATCCTTTTACAATCTTACCACATATTTCATCAATTTTTGAAAATATTGTTTTAAAATATATTAAACCTTCCTTAAATTACATTCTTGTGGATGAGCAACTTGGATTCCGTTCATCCACTTCATAAATTCGTTGTTCATCTACTTCATAAATTCGTTGTTCATCCACTTATTAAATTCATTCTTCATCCACTACGTGCACCTTAGAACTCTCTTCTTATATATTTGACTTCATCAGTGAGCATTGCCATGTGGATGCGGTTTATACTGATTTTGTTAAAGCATTTGATTAGGTAGACCACTCTCTTTTGGTCAAAACATTAGATCTCATTAGTATTGGTGATCCTGAATTGGCTTCATTCTTACCTATTTGATCGCTCTCTCCACATCTTGGTTTTTAACTCTTTAACTCTTTCTTCTTCACCCTTTTGTCAGATGTCCCACAGGGTGCTGATTTATCTCCACTTCTTTTTGCCTTATTTGTGAGTCCTGCTTCTTCAGTACTTTCCCACGCAAATCTTCTTATTTCTGACGATATGAAAATTTTTCTTAAAAAAAATTTCATCCACGATAGCTACAAGCTTCAATATGGTCTTGATACGGCCTATTGTTGAGTATGGTAGTGTATTGTGAGACCCAGATCCTGCATTGTTCAGCGCTATGAGCGAGCGTTTTCAGCGAAGGTTTCTCTATGCTATTGCGTACTGACTCTAAGTTCCTTGTCCTCCCCGTGATTACTGTCTTGTATACTCTGGGTCTTCTAAGATTTGCGGATGGTAGGCAGGCGTGTAATATTTCTTTCCTATGTAATATCCTTAGCGGAAAAATTGGTTCTCCTACTCTCCTATTTCTCATCAACTTTAAAGTCCCATTTCGATTCACTCGCACCCATACCCCATCATTCCATATACCACTCTCCTCTACAAATTTCCTCGAAAATTCTGCCATCAAACGTTTAATGTGGACAGCAAATAACGATCCCCTCCTTCGTTTGATCGCCAATTATAAATAAATAAATAACTAGCTATTACTAACAGTAACTCTGTCAATTCTACTTTTAATCTTTTTTCATAATTCATATTTTTTCTTAATTAATTTTTCCTATAAATATTGTTTTTTTTTTTTTTTTTGTTATCACTTTATCTTATTTTATTGTTATATTTTTTATTAAATTCTCTATTTTCATTATTTTTTCTTTTTTCTTTTGTTTGTTCAACTTGTCACCTAATTAAGTTGTAAATCGATACTTAGCATTTGTAATTGGATCTAGATCTATAATATATAAAAAATAAATAAATAAATAATATAACGTACCTACCTAATTTTATAATATGTTTACCCATTTAAATTTAAATTAATAGTCCAATAATTAAAATAGTTTTCCTATGACATATCTACTGGGATATTACTCTAAAATAATATGGATTGCTTTAATTTCGATATTATTAGAATACAATTAAAAAAGTAATTGTATTGATTTTGTTTTAATTACTTTATATTAACCATTTGAAAATATTTATACCACTTTTATTTGAATTTGAATTTTTTTCCAATGTTAGATTATTGCTTTGATTTTTTGTAATAGCATGTTGTTCATTGTCCAAAACTTGATATAATTCGCCTTTATTAAGAGAAATTTCCAGTTCTTTTTTATAGGCATCCAAACAAGCATTTATTGCATCGTTTGTAGTAAAATTTAATATTCGTTTGGTTCCAAGGATATACTTAATTAATTTTACTACTGTTGTATTTTGCATCACATCAATCACCCCAGCTATACTTGTCTTATTTATATCCATACATTTAATTTCAGTTTTACTGTTGTCAAAGTTTATAATTTCTGTTACAATCATTGAAAGCATATGTTGTTTACATTCAAACTGTTCAGAATTCAAATATTCATTTGACCACACTCCCGAATGTTGTGTATATTCATTAAAAATATTTTGTTTCACAAAATGTATGTTTTCATGGTCATCAATACCTTGTGTTGTTGAGGATTCATTTATTTTTGAACCCATTAAATTTTCATTTTTCAATTCTTCTCGTGATAGATACAAATTATCTGATACATTTTTATTATTTTGTACAATTTGAGATGCACTATCTAACTGTGTCACTAATATATTTTGTTTATTAATATTAATTTCCAAATTTAAATTGTTTATCAGTTTTGTATTGTTACTGTCGAATTCATCAATACTTACATTATTTCCGTCCGTTAAATTTAAATTATCAACAATTATACATCTACAAATTTGATTTGATTTGTCTGTGATTTCATTTTCAAAGAATTTGTCATTCAAGTTGTTGATCAATAAATTATAAAAGCAGTTCATATTATTTTGTATAAAATCTAAAATACTACCTTTGATACGTTTGTTTGATTTTAGTATATCAATAGCAGTATACTGTGTTCCTTCTAAGCAACAAAATAATTTGAGAACATTCCATTTTTCAGTATTCAAGTTTGATGATTTTTTCCAGACTTTTTCCTTAGGTTTACTTCTTAGGTTCCTTTGAATACTACTAATTTTACATGAGTTGGTCATTACATTATTATTGAATTGTACATTTTCTTTTTTGTTTATATCATCCGGTACTTGGCATGGTTTCTCTTCTAGTTTTAAGTACAATTGGTATAAAAGGTATATTACTGCAGGTGATTTTCCATGAGCTATTTCTTGAATAACATTATCCTCGATTTTAATATTTAAATACTGCAACCATACATTAATACTTTTTATGTTGTTCAAACATACAGTATAAAAATTATTTTTTTTAAAACATTCAATGTACTGATCAGGTAACACTTGGTATATATGTAGTAAACGTGCAAATAGAACACCATCTTTAAATATTTCTCCTATATTATCATAGCTTAAACTCAAACAAAAATTTAATCCGAGTTTGCAAATAAGCCATTCTTTTAATATTTCAAACATAATGTTAAATAATATTTCTATTGTGTCTGTAAATATATTTGAATAAAACACATTAAGACAAAGAAAATAGTTAAGAATTGTACATTTTCTTTTTCGTTTACATCATCCGGCACTTGACATTGTTTCTCTTCTATTTTTAAGTACAATTAGTATAAAAGGTATAAGAAGTAACTTAGTAACTTTTATTATAAATGATATTATATTATAAACATGTTTTTGTCACTATTGACTACTAAATGCTTTTAATTTATGCTATTTAGTTTGGTTAAATGCTCATTGTTAAATTGCACAATTTTTAGTTCTTTATTTAAACTGATTTTTGACTAAAACTAAATTAATTGCAGATTAAAAGAAAAAATAGTCGTGACAATATAAACTATATTAAACTACTAAAGCATCCAAAAAATGTTAAATTTTTTAAAACACAAAAGATATGAAGATAGCTTAATATAGTTTTGAATTGTAAGATTTTAAATTCTGAGCAATTAGTCTTACCAGTGACATGACTATGGGGAGGGGTACAAGTGGGCCATGCCACCCTTATTGGCCATATTACCCTTAGTTAGGTATTGATCTATACAGGGTGATGGTACACGGTATTTGGCTTAAAGTAAAAAAAAAAAAGTGGTTTTAAAATAAATTTTAAATGATTCCATAATGATCAGAAAAATTATAAATCGAATTGACTTAAAATTTTTTCGGTATTTTTTTGGTCATTTTTTGAAATTCACATTTATTTTCGAAATAAAGAGGAAAACTTCGATCTTTAGGTTAAAAAAGATTGAAAGATTAAAAATAAGTTGTCATTGGCAATTTGTTTTATTTTTTGTTATTGTTAAGTTTTTAACATTTTAATCTTTTTTAAATTATTGTTGTCATGGAAACGCACATGGTTTTTAATGGTATTTATATTAAAGTAACATTATCAACTGAGCTCAGCTCAGAATCGTGTTTTCGTTACCAATGGTTTATCTTTGCTTACAAATATACATTAAATTCCTGTCTGTAGCCTACTTTCCCAACATTCAGTCTACAACAGTGGCTGCACCCACGTGCTGATTAAGCTCGCCCTTTTTTAATATTTTTCTAAATAAAAAAAAATATTGTCGACTGTTTAGTTATTTTTAAAAAATGTTTTGCTTTGCTTACCTCCATTTCAAATTTCTGCTACGTTCCTGGGTTTTACTATATTGTGTATTATTTTCTTTTTTTTCTTTGTGTTACCATTTCTTGCTTTAATCAAAAAATCACAATACTTTTTATGTATAATTTGTTATAAGAATGTAATTTATTGTCATTTAGTTTCATTATAAACTAAATATAATTGGGGATAATGCAGGAAACTAGAATTAATATTTTCAAAAAATTTTTGAGCTATTTACAAGTGTTTGATATATTTAATTTTTTTTTTGGTTTTTATTTAGTTAAATGTAAATACAATTAACTGGCCTAACAGAAGTGAGTCTTTTAACTGAATGAAACGTATAGGTGAAATGTGAAAAGAAACTTTATCTTGTTCATTTCATTCCATATATTTTACTTTTTCATATTATATATAAATATTATTTAAAATTTTAGTTTTACATATTGCAGTAGAATAAAAATATGTTTAATAGATAGAGACATAGGAGAAGGAATAAAGTGGAATGTGGTAAGGAGGGAAGGAGGAGAAGGAAAAAGGTATGGGAAAGAGTATGGGGTTGATAGGTGGTAATAGGTAAAGGTATATCCATATACCATATTTGTATATATGACAAATGACGCGAACGCGCGGCGATCTATCTATAGATATGATGATTGGCACAATGCGCAATCGGTCTGATGAGGCCTTGAATAGACAAAATTAGTATGTGTGTGTGCTCGGTCATTCGGATTGTATTGTAATATAATATGCACGTATACCTATATTTTGTCAATAAAAATGCGTGGTTATTATTTTTTTTAACAATAGCTATTGCCTATCGTAAGAAGTTATATTTCTCTTTTGCCTATATTACTCTTATAAATATTCTACTATGAAAATGTGTAAAAATTATACTTGCCTTATATTTTCTGCCTTTAGTTCGCAAGAAGTTGGTTGCTCAAAATATTAGGAGCAGGATATAATGGGTATAGATATAGATAAATCGTTGCAATGTATACACAACGTTAGATACTCAATAGACGTGTTAATACTATTTTTTGCCTTGGGCTCACAACGTGGCAACCAGGTGTATAGACAATACTAGTGTTTATTTAATATAATTTTCTCCACCGCCCTTTATAAGCGTATAGACAACCGTATAGACAACCGAGATGAATGTATTAGACGATGGCACTACGACTACAACCGTTCCACATTCACAACCGTTTAACGAGATGTGTATAGCTGTCTGGTCAATGGTGTTAGACTGTTTTAAACGTAAATGTATATGTCTTCCTGTCCATTTTCAGACGTATAGACAATCTTTTTCGGGATGTGTATAGCCGTCTACGTACCGGAGTATCATATATATTCTTTTTAAAGAAATAAACACAATCTATGTTATAAATAATTGTGAAAACAAGCACAATTACCAGGCATATATGATTGGGAGAACCAAATACAGTAGCCCAAATTGGGTATCTTTTTTTACTGTATAGGTTTGGAATAAAAAGTATGGTTAGAGTGAATGAGCAAAATATATCTGTTTCTGCTGGGCAGTGATAATTGACTCGTAGACGGTCAGACTGTTAGAATGGCGTGACGCATATGCCATACGTATTTATGTTCTCCGCGGTCTCCCACGCAGATGATTCCACTTCGCCACGGTAGCTACGTGCGCCTTCTACGTGAGCGACGCATCTAATTAATATTGTGAATTAATGTGTGCCGCATTAAGGTGGTAATACTGTTTAAGAGATATTTGTTGTGGAACTGGTAATTGTGCTGTGTACAATATTACATATTGTGTATATTATTTACTAAAGATTAGTTAACTGTTAAAATAATAGTATTAAAACTCGAATGACAACTTACATTCATAACATTCATATTATGAATTACAAAAATGAGAAATGCAATAACTTAACCAGTTAATCAAGAGAGAGTATTTATATCTTTCACCACAATAACAAAAACTATGATGTTTGTCAAGAGCAATAAAATATAAATTGAAAACACTGCAACACAAATAATTTTTCAAAAACCAATTTATTAAAACATTTCACCGAAAATGTACAATTTCTAAAAAATTATCTTCGACTTTAATTTGTACAGAAAACAAAATATTTGTATTTTCAAGACGTGGTCATTTTTAAAAACCATTTTATCCATTTTTGAGCCGTTTATAGAAACTTTAATTTTACAAGGTAATGTAATTTTTATTTGGTAGGTACTCTGTGAATATAACTGTTTGACCAAACTGAAATGCTTGAAAATTTAACAGGAGATTCATTATGAATTTTACTTGGTGACGAAAATAAATGTTGAGTGTAATATAGAATTTTTTTCATAAGAATTTTCATAACAAATTTTGATGGAAAAAATATGTATTGGCCTTTCATATCATTCTATTATAGAACTTCGCACTGAATCGTTTTTCGTTAGAAATGGTTTATCGTTGTTTAAATAGATATAAATTAAATAACTGGATACATATATCCTACCTTTCCAATTTCCCATCTACAATAGTGCGACACCCATGAACAGTATATGGTCTTATATAAATTATATGCGTTTAAAAATATTTCGTACATAACTATGTTGAATTATACTTGTAAACTTACCCTACCTATTTATTTTCTTTTAATTTAAGAAATGTATTTTATCTTTTCATGTTGAATTGAAATGTATTGGTCCGAAATATAGTATAACTGTTTTATAAGAAGCTCGTTCCGTTTATCCGGTTAAAACTCGTTTACGAAGACTGTGTTTGATCCTGTCGTGATTATATTTTAAACAGTCTGCAATGATGTACTTAACGAACAGGTAAGTTCCGAACGTTAAACATATTTAAAGGTTTTCTTTTGTTATAAGAAAGCTGTGAGTAATTCTGGTGTGACCAATCCGTAACCTATTTATAGCGGTTTCTTCTTTTCGTTTGAGGTTTAAATTGGGATATATTTTATCGTTTCAAACCACATTTTTTTCTATACCTATAACTAATATTTCTCATAATTTTTCGTTTCACACAAGGGCGTTTGTCTTCGAAAATTCTAAGGAGGGAGACATTGTATTTTTTCTATAATATTTCCTAATTACATATGCTATTTTATTTTTTTCAATTATGTTGTTAACAACCGATGGGAAACCACTAATGAAAATAATCCTACTATATAATTTATATAATTCTTTTTTATTTTTCATTTATTCAATGTATTTAATATAAATTATAATATTTTATGTATAAATGCATAACGGACACGGAAAGTCAGGGGGGACATGTCCTCTCCATGTCCCCACCAATGGACGCTCATGGTATCAAGTTTAATCGGGAATGTTGTTTCGATTGAATATATTACACATTTTTCTATTACAATCTAGAATACACATGGTTTAAAAATTTAGTAGAAATAATGATTAAAAACAAGAATTGATGAAACTGTTGTAGGTAAGAAGTTGAACATTTTCGGTATAAAAAGTTATAAGTTATAAGTTTAATTTATATCTATAAGCAACAATTGCTAAGGTATTACGAAATTCTGTGATAGATGTTTTGAAATTTAGTAATGTTTAACATTTTTGTCAAAATTTGATATTAAAACTCTTGTAAACATATAAAAAAAAACACATATTACACAATTATTTTTTTCTCTAAATACACAGATAATGAACCTCGTGTTAAACTGCCATGCATTTTTTTTTTGGTCAAACAATTTTATCCAAATAGCACCTATAGGTATCCCAAAGAAAAACTTCGTAAACAAACTAGAAAATGTATAATAAAGCTCAAAAATATGTTCATAATATTTTTACACTTTTAAATAGGCTAATATAAGTATTTCGTGAAAATATCAGATTCCTGCAATATTGCCTAACCGATATAAAACAAAAAAAACCAATTTGAAAATATAACCAAACCGTTATTTCCGTAAACTTTCGAGTTTTTTTTTTCGGTTTTGCTTAATCGTACTAAGAAAACTACACGGAAAATCAAAAAAACGTCTTAGTTACTCATTAACAAGATCCAATATGTAATAAAAAAAAATTTCTTATTATTTTGCTCGGAACAAGAACACGTTCACAAAAAAATAATGAAAACAAATCATACACATCATAGCAAAACCAATAGAATCCTTGCGACGCCCTGAATCAAAAAAAAAAACCAACATTCAAAACTGGGATTTGTCGCCTCGTAAATTTACTACTCTATTTCCTATATATTTTAGCATAGTGTGCGACTGGGTTGGTTGGTTTCCGACCAAAATCGATTCGATTTATACACGTTTGAACTCACACATATAATGTATTTTGAGTTTGTGCCGTACAAATTAGTTGACCATAAAGTTATTATTAGTTGTCACCGACGAGCTTGATAGTAATGTGCAGCGACCATGACGTATATTGCATTAATTATATATTGCATATAATTCATTTATTTATGCAAAAACTACGTTATACAGTTGAAATAACTATGAATGCAAATAATGTGGGGGGGGAAGTTAGCGTTCCTGTCAAAACTCAGTCAAGCCACCCCAAAATCAAATCTATAATTAGTATCCGTTTTCTTGCTGCTATTAATAATAATAAAAAAAATAAACCACAAACTCGAATCTTGCAACCGAAAGTGCTGCAGATACTTACACGGCTTACATACAAAAGTTACGTTAGGCTCCTAACACAATAATGTTCTAACTCCGGTCTGATAATAAATAATTAACAGGCCCTAAATAAGACTATTTACGCCTCACGAAATTCACGAATTTATAACTAATTTTGGTGTTTAAAATAAAAACGACAGTCTCTTCAGACGATAAAATTTAATTGTCTAACATTCTAAATCCAAAAAGTTTCTCTAGAAGCACGTATCGGCTTTCAGGCACGTGTGTTTTATAATAAAATATAGACACTATTCTCATTATACGTAATATGATGTACTACAGTAGGCGCAATTTACCTAAATCGTAAATATTTTAAGTTCAAAAATTGTGTCAGGTTTTGAGCATATTGTGAAAATGAATTTCAGAGATTTCAAATATTATATTTTTATTGTAGGTACATATATACTAATGCGTACAGTTTTGAAAAAACCAAAGCTGGGTAAACGATACATTTTTTTTTTTTTTTTTTAAATTTGTTACGATTATTAGGACAAATAGAATTATTATCTGATTATCTGTTTACTATAGATATTCTGACTTGAAAAGTATTTCATAATATAAATTATAAAAATGAATAAAAAATAAAAAATAAAATCCGTAATACAAAGTTATTTAACTTAATGTTGAACGAAATGCCATTATAAACTTGTACAGATATTTAATACAGAAACATATTTTATATTTCAATTTACAAACATCAACATATTTCGTTATTACAAATACCTAAGGTAAAAAAAAAAAAGTGAAAACCCGAGTAATTTTATTAAAATATACCTGTATTAAGAATGTTATTCTCAAGCTACCAATATATAATTTAAACTGTACGAAAATATTTTTAAATAAACTACAATCAAAATCGTTATCAATCCAATAAAAAAAAAGATGCCCTAGAATAATGGAGATGGGTGCAGCCACTGTTATAGGTAATTTAATGTATATCTGTAAGCAACAATAAACCATTACTAACGAAAAAATGATACTGAGTTAGTACAGTTGATACAGTTCAGCGGATAGTATTGATTTATCAACAATGTATATTATATAATTTATATTATGGTAAAAAAATTAAATAGACATTATATATTTTCTATAATAAATGTTTAATATATAATAATATATACAATTCTCCCGATTTTTCATATTTAATGGAAAAAAATCTTGGGAAAATCTAAAAATGACTAATTTATTAATTTCTGGGAACATCAAACTTGACCTTCTGAAGTTTCTTCTCTGAAAAACGTGCTATTCTTGTAAATCGGAACGAAAAAAATCTGGTAGAACTTTTGTACACAGGATAAAAAAACAAAAAATGAAAAAAAATAAACATCTTAGTATAAACAATGCATTCTTTGCTAGTCAAAATCAAAAACGAAATTTTGAAAAAAAAAAAAAATAATAATATAAAATATAAAACTCCGTATATAATGTGTATACAATTAGTAAAAAAATATTATTTTTTCAATTTTCGTAATTAGTAATAAAAACGAACTAGAATTTTTATAAAACAGACTTGAACAAATAAATTATTATAAATTATTAAAAATGCGAATAAATGTCTTCGTGAGTAATCTACTACAAATTGTATAATACCAAATTTGGTTTATTCTCCTACGTGTAAATCTTCGAAAGTAAATCTTGCTCCGGGGTATTGAGTATATGTTTGTGTTTTCTAAAAGACAATTTTGTCTTATAATTCGTCTATATTTACAATATTTTGAGTAGTGGTAATATTTCGTGTTCTTACAGTAAATGGATTTTGTATGTTTAGTGAGATTCACAATTAATTAGGAAGAGCGTGATATGTTAGATCCGGAGTGGTCGAGATTTGGAAATTAAATTTTTAGTTCGCGAATGTGCAGTTTAATATTAACAGAGTGAAATACCCAAATAAATGCCTAATTTTACGAAATGAACAAAATAAAACATGTTATAAACTATTAAACAAACATGATATTATATGTAATGAGATACGTTGATACTTATGTATAAATTATAATATTGGTTCGCGAACAAAGGAAAACGTAAGTGTCAAATCGGTTTATAGACGTCTTGCCATGCAGCGTTGGATAGGAGTAGCTAAGAATGGTTTGCTTAATTTGAAGCGGTAGCAGGTGAGCGAGCTCGTTTCCGAAGATCGATGGGAAAAAGAATACTAACAAATCCCGCCGAGCAGCGTTCTTATAATATATGACTCGTTTATAATTTGACGTGTCTGATGTATCTGACCCGTCGAACAGAGTAGTTGATCGGGTAATCGTAGAGGGGCGTTGAACGGGGGTAACACATCAAAATATCCCAAAATATTTTATCCTCAAAAATATTCCACGGTCAAATACAATTACAACATTATAATTAGTCAAAAAATAATATCTATCAATAATCTTATCAGTTATCATTATAACTAACATATACAAAATCTTTCTTTTCGAAAATGCTATAGTAAAAAATAATTTATAATTAAACAATGTATAAATTAATATTAAAAAATATATTTTTATAGTCTGGGCAACGCTAAATAATTTGTTCTCATTTTTCGATGTTTGCTGAATAAATATCCTTAAATATTTCAAATACGTTTAATCCTTTAAATACATTTAAATTAAAACAATTAGTTCAAAACACGCAATGTACTAGAAATAAAACGACACATCATTATTCCATATCATTATCAAAATAACGAATAACACATAAGATAAAACGCCTTTGTTGTATTCCTAATCAATACTTATATAATAGTGATCAAAGTTTTGAATTAAAATGTACACAGTAAATGTAAGGTGACGAAAAGAGTTTTGGTGAAGGCTAAAGTACATGTGTACCTAATTATAGAACACAAACTTTAGCGTTACACATTATTGGTTTCCCTTTAATTCTCTTGTTTGTAACCTTCCCTTCTATGATGACATGAAGAAATTTGTTATGCGGTATCAGGTGTTCAAATATGTAATTTTATTTAAAAGTATACCACAATTTCAATACGAGAAGTGATCCAATATTATATGGGATGATGGATAGTACGTGTCTATATGCATTAGGGTGCCACTTAATTTTTTTTTTTTTTACATTTCTTACCTTACTATAAGTTTTTATTCACCATAAATACTATTTTGACGAAGTTTTAGAATTCCGAGTTAAGTTTTTCTGGCCGCTCAATGCATCTTAAAAATAAATAAATAGTAATAAATACATAAATATTGAAAATTAATAATTTATTATTTTCCGTCAACTTTTTACATAAATGTGAGTATTTTTAATAAATTTGCATTATGTAAGATATATTAGATATGTAAGTATAGTTATATAATTAATAATATAAACAAAAAAATATTAGGGATTCAGAGATTTTGAAGTGTTTTTTTGTTTGGATCAGGATACTGTTGACGATGTTTTTCAACGACTTGCAGTAAAAACTGTTTTTGCTCCTCTTGATTGGTCAAAACTGAATTAAAAGACGAAATTAAAGACACTCCTCGCTCTGCTATCTCATTCACAACTTTTAAAGATACCCTTGTTTTATTTCCACTTAGATATTCTTTATTAGTTTCCCATGTGCTTGGATCAGTCCGTAAAANTGAAACATTGTTAACAAAGAATGATAGACCTACTAATGTGGGGCTCAAGTACCATAAATGACGAGAAAAACATTCTAAAGCTATTTTAGCTATTGTCTTATTCTCATAAGATTTTAAATCATTTATAAAGTTTAAATCATTTGTGGGGGCACTAGCAGTATCAGGCGATGCAAACCAATATTTAATATACACTTTGACATGTTTTTAATCCCTCTAGAACTTCGGGTTTTAATTCAAACTGTGATCGAAACATATAAATTTTCAAACAGTAAATGATTTTAGACATCCACCTTGCTATATGGAATGCTCCGGGTGATTGTATTGTAACTTTCTCATCTATAGTTTCTCCAAGAAATATCAAACTTAGATGTAGTAATTCTTTGAAATCATCTCTTGGCATAATATTGTATGTTTTTCAATTTCTAAACGTTCACTTTCTTTTTTTTTTCTTGATATTATTTTTAAGTTCTTTACTATACATTTTTTTTCTGTAATTAACAATTTTTTATCAAGTGCACCCATCGATCCTCGTCTACCATTCTCTCTTTGTGCTTTCAAAAATTCTTTGTCTTCTTGTAGTTTAATTAAATTCATAGCATTGGCATGGGCAACATCAAACAAATCGTCTAAATTATTTACAAAATGATTCACTTTCACAACCTGTGTCTCTGTGTGGTCGCATTTTTTTTAATACCAATCCATTTCAAATGTAATTTTTTGATCTGATTAATTATATTATAATTTTGTTTAGTAGGGATTCTCGCTTTATTCCAAAAACCTAATAATTAATTTGTAGTTATATGAGCACTNAAATGATTCACTTTCATAACCTGTGTTTCTGTTTGTCTGGTCGCATTTTTTTTAATACCAATCCATTTTAAATGTAATTATTTAATCTGATTAATTATATTATAATTTTGTTTAGTAGGGATTCTCGCTTTATTCCAAAAATCTAATAATTCATTTGTAGTTATATGAGCACTCTTTTGTATCGAAAAGTTATCTTTTAAATGCAAATGTAAAAAGCGGCCAAGAATTTGTCTATTTGATGGCAGTTTAGATCCAGTTAAATGTTCACTTGTGGTGCCGATCAAATAAATACCACGATTTTTCGAATTTTAATAAGACATTGTATTATTTACTGTACTAATGTATTATATATTACATTGAAATATTTATTTAAATAAATTACAGTGTAAAATGTACATATCAATAATTTAAGTCAATACGATTGAAAGATGTGCAATCTGCATGTGTGAATAAGTGAATAATTGATTGTCTTCACAAAAAAAATACCGAATTTAACTTCACTTTAATAATAANACATATAAATCAATATTATGAAGTAAGATATTGGAAAAACAATTTTTTTTTTTAGCTTATATAGTTAAGTGGCACCCTAATATGCATTGATTATTGTTTTATAGAATTAAATTATCACTGAATATTTCATATTTTTTTTTGTTCTATAACATGGCCAATGGAAGAGCTGAAGCCCAGATACGTCTAAAAAATCCGAAAGACAAAAAATACAAAAGTTAGAATAGTTTTTAATGGTAATTGGACAAATCGTATACTAAACTCCTAATAAATATTGGTATAACAAAGTTTAGACAACACTGAAAACATTTTTTGAACGAAGGCGAAGAATGCATTGGTTTCACTAAAAATCTTACAATAGTCTTAAAATGTAGAATCTTTTCAGAAAAAAAAATGTTGTCAGGTTGGGACGTTTGTCATTTTTTGATTTTTCTTGTAGTTTTTTAATAATTGGAAAAAAAAACAGGAAATAACTTAAGAATAATAGAACAATTTACGAAGTAGCGGTTTCATTAATTTCGATTTCAATTTTTAGATTCAGAGTGTAACGAGAAGTCTATCGATTATACTATGATGTGTTTGGTTTTTGTTTGTTTTGTTTTTCTGTTTATGAACAACTTTTCTATCACAAAACTTGCTCTGATGTATAGAGTGTTTTATTTTTCTGAAAAGTCTTTTTTTCTAATTGATGACTTTGGTAGGTCATTTATTCATTTTCTAAGAAGTTTTCGAAATAATTATTAGGAAAAACAAAAGAGATAAATATAGGTGAAACAGCAAATATCTACGCAACGCTGCGGAATTATCATTTTCATTGTTTTTAAATTTTGTTCACAATATTTCTACCAGAAATATTAATCCAACTAAAAATGATATGAAATCGAAAATTTTTTTCATTTAAGTGTATTTCAACTAAAGGAGAAAGTCATTTTAAATCTAAAGTAGTTTCCGTAATAATTTCGGAACTCATAAAAGACGAAAAATATTTGGTTTTTTTTTTATGTTATTATTTTATTATATTAAATGTTTAAGATTATATTTTTCTACCGAAAATCTTAGTCCAAATTTCAAGGATGTAATATTTTCTGAAAGAAAATTCCGTGTTGTTTGTGAGTGAGAAAGATGTTCGATTTCCGCATAGTTTTCCTAATAATTAACCATGAAACAACCGGGAAAAAACGTAGAAAATACGGCAAAAGGTACAGCATTTGTCTTTTTGTTGTTATTTGATTAAAAATTATTGTAAAGATCACAAAATAATTATACTGACTAACGTAAACGTAGTCAAATATTCAATAATTCTAGTTAGTTTCAGGCTATTTATAAGTATTTGATATTTTCGTGATTCGTTAATATGTATTTTTATTTGGTAGGTTACTGTAATTGACGCTATATGACTTAAGATAAATACTTGAATGTTTAGTACAAGATGCATTATAAGTTGTACTTAGTAGTATGAAAACAAATTTGAGTTAGAAATCTTTTTTTTTTTTTTTTTGTAAAATTACGGCATTTTATAATATATCTTACTAAAGTTTGAATTTACAAAAAATAATTTTTTTATTATTTTCAGTTTTGTTTTTTTTTTTGTTGTAATTAAATAAAATATTTGTAATAATTTTAAATTTGTATAGAATATTTGAATTTGTTTTTTAAACGTGGTAACATGTTCAAAGAACTTTAATTTTACAAATCCTTTCTATGCAATTTTTATTTGATAGATACTCTGTGGATGTAATTGTTAGACTAAATAGAAATACTATACAATTTGACAAGAGGTTCCTGATAAGTCGTACTTATTCGTAAAACAAAATTGAGTGTTTTTTTTTTTATAAGACTCTCAAAATCAAATTTTGAAGAAAATCATAAATATTAGGCATGGTCTTTCAAAACATGTATATCATGTAAAATTTGTTCCGAATTATTTTAAAAGATTAATCATTGCATACAGGTATATATCAAATTCTCCTCTATATCCTACCTTCCAAATTTTTCAAATACAACATTGGTCCGCCTATGGTCCGAAGTATGTCCGTCATTTTAGATTCAAATTTGTTTACTTTTTAGTCAGAAAAATCAAAAAATTAATGTGTTTATAAGTACTTACCTATAGTTTAAATATATCAAAGCAATTTTAACGTACTTGATTGTATAGACATTTTTATAACATACATAATACGAATCCTATGTCTAAACTACAACAACTATATAACACAAAGGGGAAGAGCAAATATCTAACTAATAAAAAAATAAATATTAATCATTTATTCGGGTATGCCTAGTAAACTGTTTACAATGATAATTTTAGGGCAAGTTGAATAATGATTTACTTGTAAAAATGTACGAGTTAAAAATTAATATTTTTTTTAGCTTTAGTACTCAGTGTGACACAATATCCAAATTAAATTACTCTCTGACGAAATGCTAAATCCGCCTCTGACCTACACTGTTGGAGAATGGAGCGTACATGTCAATATACTTATCGATATGGCAGCCATTCGTTGTGAAACGAGTATAGACACAATGCAAGTATACATTGGTACAGAATGATCGGTAAATTATGCAGGTTACGTGCAAAGGCGCACGCTATATCGAATTTAATTATTGAACGACTTGTTCGGCATCTGCAGTCTAACAACTCGTTTGTATCTGACTGAAATTGAATAAGCTTACGGTATGTGCTCGTGTGTATACAGATACAGTATGTAGGTGGGTAGGTTGGCAGACGTGTGCACGTATATTGTAACATACCTCATAGGTTTCCGAAGGGAACGCAAGGGGCTATCGGTGTTTGTATCTAATTCTATCCACTTAATCGAATCAGTTGGCTGGTCATTACTTATTCATATTAAGCTAACCGGCCTCTGGAACCGGGTCGTTGGACTTGCGTATAAATAAAAGTCTCTAAGCTATATATAACAGGTTAAAGAGACGTAAGTCTTGGTCCGCCACTTAATACAATTTAACAACGCTAGAATTTATTTCAAATAAAAGTTAATAAATATTAGAATAATACACCTAAATAAACTTGACCGGATTAACTCCGATCTCCAATAGGGCGGTTATAGAAATACCCAGTTAAACAGAGTGCGAGTGCGTGCGGTGATTGATAATTTTAAACAACATTCGAAGTACACACGCGACAATATTATTAAGACCGGCCTATATAACCCGATTGTTGTTTGGGACTCGACTAATTTATTATGGTACTATGATTTATCGAAACAGGCGAAAGTTTCGAAACTCGGCGCAGTACCAAATAAGCCCGCTTTATATTACTATATTAAGTGTTCCGGTATACCTTTCATTAATATTATATTAACGCGTCGTAAGACTGAACTTTTGATTATTATATTATATATGAATTATGGCGTAGTAGCGGTTTACGGTGTTTTTAGCGTTTTCGAGAAAGCATACGATATTTTAAATTAGAAACTCGAATTAAATTATGCACTTTACAAAAGCGTTGAATGTATAATGCGAACGTGCAGAGTAAAAATCATAAAATATGCACCGATGTACACGAGAACTTTCAAAACATATAGAAAATGTAAGGTGCGATAATCGCCAGAGTGTATTGAAAATTTTAACCAGCCTAGAGAATGCAGAACTGATATTATTGTGTGAAAAAATTATTCTTGACCGTAATGCAAAAAAAAAAAAGAAAAGAAGAACAACAATGTAACCGTTGTGCTGTTATTTTCCCAAATTTTTTTTTTAAATTAATGAAAAAATAACACAGTTAACTATAAAAATAATCCCCTTAATATATCAGTTAGATAAAATGTACTTTCAGAAAAGATGCTGTATTATGAAAGACAAAAAAAAAAAAAAAAAAAACAATGAAAATTGATATTTTAAATCTGCTTTACACGTTATACGTTGATATGTATAAAACAAACGAGCTAAGTGACGCAGTAGGTAAAATACCATAATATATCAGTATTGCCACATAAATACGCCATAAGTTATTTCAAAATTAATTACGTGCATTGATCACACATTGGCGCCCCCCTTAACCACTTCGGTGATCATGTAGGAGCCGCCAGGGTGAGAACCGCGTATTGCATAAGACACGAGACGCGTAAATCTTTTTCATCGAATCTTCACTTCTCTGGATTCGCTCAACGAAAGCACTCTGTTTTGCTCACCTAAAATCCTTACCACCTATACTTTTTCCAAACCTATACAGCAGTTGAAAATGCCATAAGCGGGTTTCTGTATTTGGTTAATCCATATTTCCCTAAGCCTTGTAGTTGTACTTATTGTCACCTTATTCTCTATTATACACGTAAACGTATTCTTTTTTTTTTCCTTCATCCCCTTTTACACACAATACATTGTCTTTGACATACATTACACGTGGGTGCAGCCAGTGCTAGGGGTCAGACGTTGGAAAAGTAGAAAGGAATTTAATAAACATCGTTTATTGCTAATGAAAAAACGATTCTGTACGGAGTTCGGTTAATAGTGATGTTTTGTCAAAAATATATGTTTCATATTATGGTAAAATAACTAAAGAGGCATTATATATTTTCTTTAATAATATTTGTTTAGTGTCTTATTAATTTTCCCGATTTTCCTACGTTTTTCCTCCTTTTTTTCTCATTCTTTGAAAGAACTCCTGAGAAATCAAAAAATGACCTCCTTCAAGTACCTTTACAGTCAGGTTTTCTTTTAGAAAAAATGATTTTATTGTAAATTGGAGCTAAAAAATAAATTAGTTGAATGATTATTTTTTTTTTCGGACTTCTAAGTACGATTTATATAAACATTCTATCGAATTTTTAATCATTTTTAATTAGTCTAATAACTTATCTACAAAATACCTAATAAGTAATAATTACGTAAAAACTTGCAGAATAAAACATTTTATCAGGAATATTGTACCACGTCCAGAAGGAGTAAATATAAGTTTTTGTCGACATTTTAAGTCGTTATGAAATAGTAAACTAAATTACATTTAAAAAATTAAATAAAAATAGTAAAAGAATTATTTTTGTCCTTTTTTCTGTACTTTTTGCATTTTTTTTCGGTTTTGCTTATTTATTAGAAAAACTATAAAGAAAATCAAAAAAAAAAAAAAAACTTTCTTGTTCACTAAATAAATCACCGAAAAGATGTTATGTTTTTTCATTATTCATAATAGAAAACATAATCCGCACAAATTTAAAATAATAAAATAGATGTGTCATAATTTGGAAAAAAATCATATATTTCGTCTTTTTTGATTTTTCCCAATTATTAGGAAAACTACTTCGGATTTCGAAAAATAACTTACACAGTCAGTGGTAAAATAATATAAGAAAAAATTGTGCCAGTATTGGACTGAAGCAATATTTTTGATAAAAATAGAAAGCATCAATGTCCTCTAAACATAATGAAATAAATGAAGACAGTAATAATTGCTGTTTTATTTATAGTTTTCTTTCTAGTTTTTTCCAATTAATTCGAAAACCTTTTGAAAAATTATTTTACTACGCTCCAAATCAAAAAAAAAAAAAAAAACACAAATAGTAAAACCAACACGCTTCGAATCTAAACAATAAACATCATTATAAAATCAAGACATACCTCGCTCCGATCAGAATCTAAAAAATATAGATCAAATACAAAAAAAGTTGGTACTGTTCGATTGTAGGTGAGTTATTGGGAAGACATAGGATATGCAGCGTAGTTTAATTTATACTGTATGCAATGTTGAAACATTGCATTTGAACTAGGGCGGCATTTAGGGGGTGATTTGGGTGGCCGATTTCCTGGGGCACAACTTTTTAGGTGCATCGAAAAAATGCTGTTGTATTTTATCACGATTTATTTATCATTCCACTTTTACAATTATAAATAAAATATATCGATAACGATATCCGTTCGTCGCGAGAATGTGTGTTGACCGGCGGTCGTTTAATAATTTTGGAAAAAATACGTCCAAAAATGGCTAAAAATAATAAACAATCATGGAAAACAATTTCCTTTTGTTTATGAAAATGACATAGATTTTATCAATAATATTATGTTTGTGTTTTTAAAAACTAATTTTATTTAAAAATATTATGACGGAACGCTGCCTTGGTTTACTAACTTTTAAGTTACACTAGTTAAAGCATCAGATAAGTACTCATTTGTAAAAATAATAGAGTTAAATACACAGTCAGAAATTTTTTTTTGCGAGTCAATGTGGAGAAAATGTTTAGGGAGGAGCACGGAAATATTTGTAGCCCGAGTGCACCAAAACACTAAATACGGCCTAAAAACGAACATATGATTCTGAATGGAGTATATTAGTTTTATGGTTTCTTGTTGTCTAGTTAACACGCAATGATCAAAAACTAAACTAAAGTAAAAAAAAAAAAAAAAAGAACATTTTTAAATAAAGTACTGCCGGTCAAAAATTTTGCATCTTTCAGGAAAAATTGACATCTTTAATAAATTTTAATTTCAAAAGTATGTTGAAATTATATTGAAAAAAAATCTTCAAATACAGTATAGTAGAACCTCGATTATCCGAACTAAATGAGTTCGCACCTATTTCAGACAATAGATAGTGTGCATGGCGTATAAATTATTGTTACGCATTTATAGGTAATGTAATAATAATAATTTAAAAAAAAAAAAAAAATAAAAATCGGTTTACCAGCCGCGATATAATGTTCGTATAAACGAATGTTCGGATAATCGAGTTCTACTGTACCAGGGGCGTATAGGCTCACCAGAACGTCCAATATTTAAACGAATATACGGATATACATCACACGATGGGTGGGCCACTGGTGTGGGTCAGAAGTCTTAATGGTAGTGGGAAACTTTCATTTTATATCTGTACTTAACGATTACCCATTGGTAACAAAAACCGATTCTGAGATGAGTTCGGTTAATCGAGGGTTCGGATAGTCAAGAGTTCGGATAATCGAGTTCTACATACCAGGGGCGTATAAGCTCACCGGAGCGTCCAATATTTAAAAAAGTTATGGATGTACATCGCACAATGTGTGGGCTACTGTTGTGAGTGAGACGTTGTGCAGGTAGAGGGGAAATTTAATGTATAATTGTCGACAACGATTAACCATTGCTTACGTAAAACGATTCCGAGTGGAGTTCGGTTTATAGTGTTGCTTTATCAACAATTTATATATGTTGTCATGTTATGGTATAATAATAAAATATGCATTATATATTTTCTTTAATAGTATATGTTTAATATTGTACCAATTTTTCTGTTTTCCTGCTTTTTACCCCGGTTATTCCCATTTATTATGAAAACTCCTAGAAAATCAAAATATAACATCCTTAAAGTACCATCACAGTCAAATTTCCTTTTACAAAACGTGCTATGGTTGAAAATCGGAGAAACAAAAATTGCTGATTGAAAAGTTGTTCATAGGCACACAAAAGAAAAATAAATAACAAAATCAAATAAAAATTTTTTTTTTTTTTTTTAAATTTGTGTGAGATGCATGATATAACAGTGATAATAATAAATTTAGCAAAAGTAATATAAATAAACAATACATGAATAAAATAAAATTAAAATAAGTAGCATGTTACTTTGTAACATAGAGTAAAAGAAGATATAATATGATATGGTAATATGGTATTAAAGAATTATAAGGACGTTATAGGACGTTACTAGTGGGCTTATATTCTTTCGGCTCAGAAATGGGCTACATTAATTTCTTGGCTTGCGTCTTTTTAGACGTCTTCTGGAGTATTGATATGAGAGCGAGCTGTACATGTGATGATGTGTTTTTCTCCTGATAGGCACAAGGTGTCTGCGCTAGAGAATTTAAAATACTTCGGTTTACCAGCCGCAATAGCGTTCGGATAATCTAGCGTTCGATTAGTCGAGGGTCGGATAATCGGATCTAGTGTACCAGGGGCGTAGAGGCTCACCATGACACCGGTATTTAAAAAAAAAACAGACACAATTCGCACGACGGGTGGGCCACTGTTGTAGGTGAGAATTTATGAAGGTAGACGAGATTCGCATAGATTATACACTGTCAACGAAAAACAATTCTGAGCGGAGTTCGGATAATAGTGTTGTTCAATCAACAATATATATGAGATATAATTCAGATAATCTAGAGTTCAGGTAGTCGAAGAAGGATTCGGATAATCGGCTCTACTGTACCAGGGGTGTAGAAGTATCCCGGGATACCGGGATTTTCCCGATGAGCCACTAGTTGTATTAACGTAAATGTTTCAATGAAAACACTAACATTGAATGTAATAAATATAAACACGAATATTCAAAGTTGATTTGATAAAAATATAACCACACTAATTTAAACCTAATTTAAATTTACCCAAATTTCTTTCGGGTTTTTCTCAAATATTTCGAAAACCTCCTGGAAAATAAAACAATGACCTGTATATTAATGAAAAAAATCCCTTGCTACAATTCGAATCTACATAAAAAGAACCCAATCATAATAAAACCAATATATTCTCCACTAGGTTCGGAACCCAAAAACAAAGGTAAAAAAAAAAATTAAGCGTTGATACACTTTGATTTTATGTGATGGGTAGTTGGAAAGATATGGGATACGCAGAGTAGTTTTAATTATTGCATTCAAGT
>CABPRJ010001442.1:941928-1214257 GCA_902439185.1 Cinara cedri | reverse complement strand
GATAAATAAACATGGTCAAAACAACATTATCAACTGAAGTCAACTCAAAATCTTTTTTTCGTTAGCAGTGGTTTATCGTTGCTTACAGATATACAGTAAATTCCTGTCTGTAGTCCACCTTCCCAAATTCCCATCTACAACAGTGGCTGCACCCGCGTGCAAAGTATGTCTGTCTTTTTTTTTTATTTTTTGTTTATTTCATTATTTATTTTACGATTAACCGTTGCTAACGAAAAACGATTCGAAGCGAAATTAGGTTTTATATGTTTCGAAAGACCGTAATATTTACAATTTTCATAAAAATAAATACTACATTACACTCGATTGTTTTTTTTTTTTTTTTTTTTTTTACCACTAATAGGACGACTTAATGAATCTGCTGTTAAATTTTTAAGCATTTCTGTTTTTTTTTTTCTATTAATTTCCAATAATTTTATTAACAGAGTACATTTTACAAAGTTTTCTCTACATTTTTTTTAGTTTTGCTAGTTTATTAAAAAATTACTTGGAAAATCAAAAAACGAATTACTTACCTAACAACTAGATTAAAAAATTCAATAGAATATGTCTCTGGTCGTTTTCCTGTTAGAGTAATATTTTTGGTAGAAAACATATCGTATTCGTTTTTCATTTTTTGTTTTTTTCCGATTTTCCTAAATATTATGAAAACTACTTGGATGATCCGTTATGCTTCAAATCTAAAACATATTATATTTATATTTTTTTTAAATGTTCGTAAAAATCACGAACATTGTTTAATCCAACTATCAATATAAAAATTACATAAAACAATTAATCTCATTAATCTTATTTTTGACGCGTTGACATTTGATTCTTCTCTAAGTATCGCATCGACCTCGGCAATATTATTATCACTGTGCACCACTGTTGTAGATAGAAAGTTGGGAAGCTAGAACACATAAACTTAATTAATTTGTATCTGTAAACAACATTAAACCATTGCAAATGAAAAACGATTCTGAGCGAAGTTCGTTTATACATGATTTGAAAGGCCGTAATATTTACGATTTTTATCTTAAAAAAAAAGAGCTGATACTGGGTATGGGAACGGTCACTGTTGTAGGTGAGAAGTTGGGAAGGTAGGCTACATACGATTATTTTATTTATTAACATTTATTAACATCAAAAAAAATGTAAGTTTTCTGTCAAAATTTCAATTCTCCACTACACATTTTTTTTAAACTGAATTATAAGAAAAACCTACCGCCAAATAAAAACTACCAACGCAAAAAACTAGATTAAAATTCACCAAAAAAGGATAGTGTCACTTTTTGATTGGAACAAGATTTCTAACAGAAAAGTTGATAATAGGCCCAAAAATAAAAATAAATAAATTAGCAGGAATCAAATTAAAATCAATACGTTCCTCGCTTCGTTAAGAATCTAAAAGAATTTGGGAAAATAGGATACATAGGACATATTATTTTATACTTTATAAATCATTGCTAATGGAAAATGTTTCTGGGTGGAGTATGCTAAACCATTTTTTAAACATTTAAATTTAAAATTGCATAATTTTTAACTATACAAAACAAGTTGTTTTAAAAACGATAATTGTTTTTGTTTCAAGTTGCCTATCCGTAACCCCTTAAGTATTGATAGTGTACATCATATTAGGTATAATAATAAAAATAATACTATACAATAATAATCTTAAACTGGAATGTTGGGTAATCAAAAAAATAAAGGAATGGTACTGAAATACCGGTTTTTAAAAAAAAATTCAGTGACCAATAATATAATTGTAATTTATAAACAATTTATCAAATTTATTGTAAATAATTAATACTATTTGCCACCATTTGTTTTGTTTTCAATTCTCCAAAAATATCATTTACTGGATTCCAAAAAAATAAAATAAAATTAGAAATAATGAAATTTGTTTTAATTTCATCCATATTACTATGGTAATGCATAATTCAACAAAAAACTTTCGTACCAAAAACCTTTCATCTCCTTCAAGTTTTATTTTCACGACAAATAGTAACCTATGTTTTTCTTCATGGTCACGTCCATCTCTATACCAAAATTCATCAAAATTGGTTCAATAGTTTTTGCGTGAAACAATAACAAACATCCATCCATCCATAAATCCTCACAAACTTTTACATCTATAACATTAGTAGGATATATATATATTTACACATATACAAGTATATGTTACCGGAAATGTTGATATTCAGGAAATTATGACAATTCCTAGGAAACGATGGCAATTTTTAATAAGGAAAGTAAATAATACTATTGCCTAGTAAATATAATTATTTTCTAACAATAGTAAAATTGTATGTATTACTTTAATAAATATTCAATCTTTAACCTATTTTGTTTTTTTATTTTATTCTTCCATTGCAAACGTTCATGACATTTCGAATTTCAAATTCTGTATGCCAATCTGCAAGTACATCTGTTTGTCTCGAATTTTTTTTTTGAAATGATATCGGATATATTCTTGGGCCTCCGGAACACTATGTATAGAACTGCCTACCGAAGTGATTTTGCTTTTTCTGCGTGACCTGACGATTATAAAATCGTAGTCTAACACGTATACAATAATTTTGTTTAGAAAAGATTTATTTTCGATCTCGTATACATACAGTGCCTACAATATGTTTTAAAATGATTATCAAAACGTATAGGTTTATATTATAAAATATTCCATATAGATAAATTAATTTATGCTTGAAATTAATTTTGGTGTTAAGATTTTTACTCCCAAAAGTAAGGGTGACGAAAAACCACACAAATACAAAATTTTAGAGCTGCTTGTTTCTTAAATATTCTATAAAACAAATTCCGAAAAAAAGTCAATACTTTCCTAGATAATGAGTGTCTTACGATAAATTGATCAAACGTTAATTCTGTAAATGTTTTGCATATTATTATTTATATGAGAAAATTGGTGTCACAGACCATTGATCGCTTTGTGTAATTTATTATATTATATATTGGTGGTACGTTGTAATTATGTTAATTCATATGCATATTAACCAATTAAAGTTGTTAAAAAAAAATGATTTCAATATAACCAAATTGCGGTTGATGGTAATAATAATTTGAAAAGCTATTAGAATCAAATTATTTTCAACAATCAGCAAATAGGCACCTTCGTTAAATAGTATTACCGATTAAAGAAGACGGCAGTATATACTTATCACGTGTCCTGAAACAACAATATTTTCAAAGCATAACACCTATACTAATACTATCCGTTCATCTAATCACGTTGCAGTAAACAGTAACGTTCAGCTCACTTCGAAAAACCCGAGTAGAACCCTACTGCAATTTTAACATGGTTCGCAACACTCGGCTCGGTTTTACAGTTGGATTAAGTAAGTTTATGAAGCACAACGATCCGCAATATTATATTACATTGATATCAGCATCTTTAATATAGATCGGACTGTGTTTAAAGCTAACTGCATGGCCTAAAATACTGTGTCCACAGACACACTTTGTGTCCCCTGAATTACAAATGTATATCAAGAATTTTATAACGTGTTTTTTGTTTTAATTGTAGAAACAACAAACATGTTGGAATTTGAACATAAATGTATTATTATTTTTTATTTCAGTATAAATATCATATATTTTTAACCGCGATCACGGTTATAAATATTATATATCCACGAACTTTTAGTTGTATTTATTTTGTGTGGCATAAATGCAATTTAGCTCACAAGCTTTTTTTTTAATATTTTTTTCCAAACTATATATTTTTACATGCTTAATTTGATTGTACTTTCAAAAAAAGTCGCTCAAATTTAATTTGGAAGTTATGATCAAAAAAATTAAAAATGCTCGATATTTCTAAAAATCGTGTTTTTGAGTTTAAAGTACTAATTAATAGTTTAAAAATTTTAGGAATGGTACCAATTATATGTTTAACATTTAGGTGAAACCAGAATTCACCTATCTTACTTACTTTTTATGTTATTATTAATAAACCACGTAAAACCTAATTATAATATACAATCAAAATTTACAAATTATACACATTTCAAGATTGCGGGAAAAAATGTGTAGACATTTTAAAACAAATTGTATTAATTATGTCCAGATTTTTCAGACGCCAACGACATGGCAGCAGCCCCTCTCTTAGACCTTCCCTCCAATAAAGCCCCCATCATAAATCTTAATATTTTAGTAAAAAAACACAAGAATATTCGATCTATAATATTTAGATGCTTGGTAATTTTATTTATATTTATATTTTTGATGAAATCAAGTATAAATAGTTACATTTTAGTTCATAAATTATAAAATAAAATTATCTCTGTACTTCACTTGCAATATGTTAGATTTCTACAGTTCACTATGAAACGCCAATTTGCTACACGAGAAATTAATTATTTTAATCCGTTCAACAGTATTAGTAATATTGCTGAGCATAACCACAATGACAGACGCTGTTTGCGAATGGCTCAGGTGTCACTTTTACTTTGGATATTCTATGCCTATTGACTGGTGCAAAATACTCGGACCAAAATGGTGGCGAGAAAATGGGCGTCCATGCTTTAATAGCCCATATTTATATCAAGAAAGTTGTTGCAATGACTAAATCAATAACATCGATTGTTTTATATTTTTATATATGTATTAAAATTGTGTATGCATTATTTTATCGTACAGAAAAACATTAGGTATAACATTATATTTTATAATTATCATCGGTGGCTTTATTAAAAAAAAAAAAAATTGTTTCCTTAATAAAATAATATATCTACTCGCTCGAACGTCGTATTGTGTTGCTTTTATTATGAGTAGAACACGATTGCGTACATTTATAGTTGGAATAAAAAATAACTTTAAGAAAAAAAAAATAAACACGACTGCGTATGAAGCGCTGTCGAATTTATTAATTTCACCGTATACCTAATAAATATCCAGTTCACTTCTATAATAGTTAATATAAAATAATAAAATGTGGATAATGAGAATAACTAAGTAATGTTGAATTAATTATTTTAAATTAAATTAATTTCAATTCCCTAAAATCTATAACCTACTACTTTCAAATATCGGATTAAATTTGTATGGATTTTGTACTCATCATGTATACTGGTGTGAAAACAACGATAGCAACGCTTGATACTTCGTACGCAATCGTGTTTTTCCCATTATTATATATTATACCCAGTGGTGTTTTGAAAAGTACACGGGGGTATACGGTGTATAGGTGCCCATTTACAGTTGGGGAATTAGCGTATACCCCGTAAAAATAATACAAATACGCACGTATACGTTGTGCGTGTAGCCTGTACACATAGTGATATTTATAAATAACATAATGCTTGAAGGTATAAATCAATAACTCTGTGTGCCTATCCTGCCTTCCCAACTTCCCAACAGCGATGCGCCAATCAGCAGTATCTGCTTTTATATATATATATATATATATATATATATATATATATATATATATATTCGATGACGGATTTCATGAAAAAATTATGTTAATTTTTTTTTTTTTTTGTTGGACGTTGATGTGAGTTTATATTTTACATGTTTCAATTTGTTCGTAAATATGAGTTAAACGAATTATTAAATTAAATCTGACATGTGAAATGATTTTTCTCCATAAGTAAATAAATACAAATGTACAAAACTGGATGGCGAAAAACATTTTTTTTTTTTTTTATTTTGCGAATTAGTGGATGTATTTTATAAGTGTTGTAAAAAAGCTGATTGCTAGCGAAGCGACCATCTTTTTTAAATGATTGAATCTGATAAGTGTTGAGTTAATAAAATCACAATATTTGTTACCTAAATTCATATACGAACGTATGTACCTGATAGTCGTTTGCCACTGTAGTAGATGAGTCATGCGATAAGTAGTTTTTTTATTATTGTCATTGTCATTAGTGTCTTATTACGTTATAAACTATAGGTATGTGGTAATAAATTATATTTACATTAGAACCTATCTAATTAGTATTCAGAAAATAAATAGTAATCGATATGGTATATTATATGCATAGACGCACAGTTAAAATATCACGTCCGCGCTCGGTAAAAATCGTGTAACACGAAAGGCTAGGGCTTGAGACCTGCGTATGGCTAACATGACTCGGCTGTTTCTTTTGGCAACCGCAGTAGGTTCAGTAGAAAGATATAAGGTTATATGTTATATAGAATCTAAATCCAAAGTTTGATTGTACATATTTTCGCATATTTTAATATTTTTTCTCATTAGCAGAATGCAGCTTTTAAGTGCTATAACAGGCCATTTATTAAACGTGTAAAGCATATTTTAGTGTACATTTGGTTGTTTTTTAAAACACATTTTTATAACTTTTAGAGCTAGAAGTCTCGAAGCCTACTAATAACTAAATGTTTTCTTTTTTAGAATCGATTATATGAATTGACTATGCCGACAGATCTGTTGTTACAAATTTTATAATCTGTTTGTTATAAATATCTATAATTCTATCTACCAATTATCATTTAATTATTGACTTGTTCAAATGTTAACGGAGTGTTATAATTTTGATGATGTTTTTTTTATTTACCTACCCCTACTCCCTTCATCCCAAAAATAATTCATAGCTCATAAGTTCGTAACCTCTCTTCTATAAAACATCTTCGAAATATCCATTTCGCCCCTCGAGCATTTTTACCAACCCATTAGTGTTTTCGGAGAAAAAAAAAACATTCTTTTTTCAATAAAACGCTCAGTAATTTAATATAGTTTGGACATGAACTGTCTAAACATTGCGTGAATCATAATACAAACGAGATTATTAACGTTATTACGATAAAATAAAATAATTGCGCATAATTAAAGTCGTGACATTGTTTTTCCTATAGGTTATCGGCTGGTCAAATATTATTAAATCACCAATTAATTTATAATTACTTGGTGATTTCTACTTGGTGATACTACCATCGTGTACACCAAAACTGCATTAACGATTTACAAGACCTGCGTTTACAGAAAAATACCATCGCAAAATAAATACCTCGCCTAGTTTTTATTTTTTGGGCCGATCGTCACTGTCCGTCAAAGTGCGAAACCGAGAAAAACGGTTAGGCATCACCACGAATTATTGCAACGCTCGGCTTTGTTTTATCGTCATATTGGGCAAGTATCTATGCACCCATATTTTACTTATTTTTCGGACACAAATCGATCATTAACACGCGGTATTCAGAATTAAAGCAAATTGACATTGAAAATGACAATGCACGGCAATTTATAATGGCATTCAGTTCGCTAATGACCGACCGACAAAGAATAAGGATCTTTAATGATATTCCCTAGATCGTTTTAAATGTTGTATTTTGACGTTGTTTCAAAAAGAAATATTAATAATAACAATAATAAAAATTGTGCCATAATATTGTTTTATCCGTAGTTTCAACCGTATAGTATAACCCTAAATAGGTATTACTACACATATAGAAACATTGGTGTTGGTTTAACAATAATATGTTTAACAATTAATAACAAAATGATGAATATAAATAAGTTAAATTAAGACATATTTGTATTACACATTGCGACAATGGCGTGTTGAATTGAATTACCTAGAGTAACAACATAAATGTTTAAAATTACTCATAACTTATATTATTTTAAATACACGTTATGCTTAAATTTATATCAAATTATCTTATAGTAATAAAAAAAAATACTAATACATTTTAATATTATTGATTTGAACAATGATTCTGAGTCGAATCAACAGTCGTGAATGTTATTTTGACAACCATAATATATTCTACGTAGAGAGTTCTCCATCGGGAGTGATTTTAAATTTGTGAAACCCTTTTCTTTTAACTTTTTTTCAACATTCCATTTAGTAGTTTTAACACCTAACCGAGTGTAGAATCAACACCAGATTTCTGAGTGTGTGTTCACTCACAATATAATTGTTTCAAATAAGATTTTGGTTATTTTAACTCAGAATTGAAACTGAGATAACTACTAATTGTCTATTTAAAATAGATATTACGATCAACATTTAGTTTTTGTTAAATTAACAAAAAATTAGGAGTGGCTGGAAAACGACGTGCAGTTGAGCACAGCATTGACGCTACCGAGAGTTGAATCAACCACACTTTTCTATGCGTGTACATTTTACCTACCCTAACGGTATTATTGTATCACAAACTCCACGCAAGTCGACAATGAATACACTCATTTTATTACGCGTTGGAATAATGAAAAATTTAAATTTTCTCTAACCCGCTATAATAACATTATGTGTCGTAATTACGTAATATTATACCGATAAATTATTATTAAATAAATTGGCTGTTTATTTATTTCATTAATTATACTGTTATCAATTAAATTATTATTATTGTTATTATATTATTGTCGATGATGACTTGACTGTGTCTATTTATGACATTTGTGTGTGTTTATCAATATTCATCAAGCTTGTTTTAGTATAATATACGTCTGCAGCGTGTACTACGACGCACTTTGGTGCATTACAAAATTTCATACAAATATCAGGCATTATTCAATAGGTATCTAAAAATGTTAAAATAACATTATTCATTACTATATACATTTAATGTATATTTGTATGATAAAAAACCATTTTTCTATCAGAAATCTTGATCTGATCAGTGAACATCCACACCGGGAAATTGACGGTATCAAATGTTGTCTAATTGGTCCAAAAAGATCATTTTTGATTTTCCTTGTATCCTTTTTAATCCGGGAAACTCGCTGAGAAACGAGACGATTACGCAATTACGGTTTCTGTTATATTAGCGAATAACTATAATAACCCTATGGCTTATTTAGACATGGTACAATTTTAAAAATATTCTGGAAACTTTTTAAGTTGTTTACAGTTATTTTACGTATGTGTTTTTATTTGTTCAGTATGGCTTCAGTCAGCAAATCCCATTAGCCTTGAGACATCATAATTATATTATAATTATATTTGAAGCTTCAAATAATAATAATGACCAAACGTTGTACCTAGTTATAATAATAATATTTGTTTTATGCAAAAATCAATTAAAATATATCAACAAGAATAGAAAGTATACAATTATAAAGACGGATATACTTCGCTCGCTCGTGGGTGCAGCCACTGGTGTAGGTGAGAAGTCGAGGAAAATCAAGAAACTACCGCCTCAAAGTACCTTCCCGGCGCAATTTCGTTACAAAAAAGGTGCTACGCTCAAAAATCGCAGCGAGATTTCTGGTAGAAAAGTTGCGCACAGACGAATGAAAAAAAAAAAAAAAATAATAAAATCTAGACATCTATGTAAAACCATAACACAAGCTTCTCCGCCCCACTCGGCGTCTGAAATGAACACCGACCGAGGAAACCCTTATGGGTATAAACAGTGTTATTAAAAATTGCGAAAGCGGAATCTCTGAAAAGTCTACATTGTCAAAAAAGACTTGAACATGTGATCCAATTAACGAATTCGTGAATATCGGTGTCAAGTAATCTGCGTAATTGAACGGCGACAGATATACGACATTTGATTCCAATCCGCGTTTTAAAATGCCGAACGGTTATAGTAATGTTTCCTTCGCATCGAGTACCGCGCCACCTAACCACACGGGTTTAGCGTAATATGTTAACCGTGTACACGGTCGATATGATGTACAAATTTTGCGTTTCGACGTAAACAGACATTATTCAAGGCGATTCCAAAAGTGTACCGTAGCGTGTTCGCGGGGTAATACGGGTAATCGTTTTAAACGCGCGGAATGTTTCGTGGAAAGTCTGACAGCGACCGCACCGACGTTTCGGGGTACGCGGTGTACACGGCACGAGTCTGAAACGAAAACATCCCTAATTACAATAAACACTATGGAATGCGAAATGGTAACGACTAATGAACGTCGTTACGGTTTCACATCGCCATGCGTGCTAAACAAGCGGTACCGGTTTTCCCCCGACCAGCGATAAATGGGAAATATTTCGCAACCATATCGTTACGAACACCGACGGACAACGGTTCCGTTGTTATACAGAGTGATCAATCCGTCACAAACACGCTCGTCATCTCGGATTGAGCATTGACTTTTACCGGAATTCCCTTTTGTGGAAAATCGTTGGTACAAGCCGTTCTAGAATTTAACATTTACTGTCGAAAATACAAAATGTGTTTTAACCACTTTTATTCGTTTGTTTGCGGAATTTTTAATGTACGCTGTCATTTGAAAATCAGACGTAGGTAGTCGTTAGACCCACCAAAAAAATAAGGGTTACGAAAAATAATGTAAACGTTAAATTTGAAAACAGCCGGTTTAGAAAATTTTCTTTTAAACGAATTTTCGAAAAAACCAAACACTTCCCGACGTATAATGAGCGCCTTATGATAGATTTTTCACCCCGTATGATATTAGTTTAATTTGTGCGTTTTGTATTTATAATAATCGTTTATCGAGTGCCCATCTGCCGACTGCATAGCGACCGTGCGTCCGCACCACGTACCCCGTCCAACTACACCGAAGTAAATCCCCAGTCGTTAAAATATTTTCTCCCGTATAAAAGAGCGGGCGGTCCGTCCGAACCGACAAAACGAACGCGTCCGGTGCTCGACACATCATTCCCGATAACTCGCGACACTTCGCCGAACATTGAAAGAAGAAGAACACACTCGATATCGACTGCCCGTCAATATGAATCAATACGCCCGTATTTTGTTGATCATCGCACTGGGTGAGTAACATACAACAGTACAAAATTATTATGAACAGCGTTCGGTAACCATGTGCATTTCATTTCGGCGTTCGCCCGAATTAATTTTTTTTTTTCCTCCGTTTGAAATCATAATCGGGCACCGTGCCTGACAAACCTATGTCGTGTTGCACCGGGTTCGATGAAATTTTCAGTGTTTTAAATTAGGATTTTTTTTTTTTTCTGTGGTCAGTGGACGGCGACTTTTCTACCGGCAATTTCGCTCCGATTTTCAATGACAGCACTTTTTACGAAAGCGAGTCTGACTGGAAAAGTACTTTATAGAGGTTTTTTTTTTTTTTGTTTTTCCGAAGAGTTTTCCCGGTAAATGGGAAAAACGATAAAATAGATACTATTTTAATCAAATATTATAAAAATAATAAATATTTAATGCATTAGGTATCGACCGATCTCCGCTCAGGTTTTGAAAAGCCGTAATATTTACGAAATTCGTTAAAATTTGACTTTAACTCTTGGGGGGAAAAAAAAAAAAAAATACTACAAGAAAAATTTTTCTTTAACGACTTATAATGAACCTCCCATGAAATTTTCAAACGTTTCTGTTAAGTCTAACAATTATTTATCTACAGAGTATCTACCAAACAAGAATTACGTAAAATACTCGCAAAACTAAAATGACTATGAACAGTTCAAAAATTCTGATAAATTTACCACAAGTTTTCTGTAAACATATTAAGTCTCTACGAATATTTCAAATCAAATTACATTAATAAACAAAATTTAAATTAACAAAAGAATTATTTTCGTGAACTATCCCGTTCTTTCTACGTAATTTTCGGTTTTGCCTAAATATCAAAAAAAAAAAACCCCAAAAAACGACTTTCTTGGTCACCAACCAAATTCAACAACATCGATCTCTTGTCATTTTTCGATTGGAGCAATATTTATGGTAGAAAACATCGTAAACCGTAAGAATTCGAAATAACGAAATCGTTGCGCCGTAATTTGAAAAAAAAAAAAAATGAAAAAAATTGCGAGAATATTAAAATTAAAAGAAAACTAAATTAATCGAAGACCCCCATATATTTTCTATGCGGACTTTTTCGTTGTTAATATTATTCATTTCGGTTATCCTCTAGGAAACAAAATCAAAACGACCGATTCACAACTACGCGTCCGACTTTTTATCATTATTATTAACCCTTCAATGACCGAATTTTTTTTTTTTCTACGCAAAAAAATGTCCCGAACCTATATCGATGCGCCGAATTCGGGAAAAACGATTTTTGAAAATCCCGCGTCCGAGCTTGCATTAAAATATCACTGCGCTGTTAATTGCTCGTGCGTTACGCGCGTTCGCGTGAACCTCGATGACAATTTCGAAGTTTCGTCCCCGGCCGGTTTAACACGGCATTTTTCGCTCGAAGCGCACGCGACTAAACCGAGAAACACCATGGAATCGCGTGAACCAAGCTCCGAACGCGTTGCACGCCGGGAATTCGGTAACGTTTTGCGTGCGCGCGTCGATCGTGAACCAAGACAACGCGATTCGGCGGGCCCGAGGCGGAGCAACGCAATCGTTTGTGCGCGGCGCGGAGGGTACGGATCGTTTGCGCGCATTCCCAGCGCGGCGTTTTAAATCTGACGATCACGCGAACTGTACCGGCGGATTTTTCAGGTTTGGTGGCCGCGGCCGCAATGGCCAGCGCCGAATGCCGGTGGCTCGACTGTCACGCGCACTCGGCCGGCGACTGGTGCAACATACTGGGGCCCAACTGGAGAATCAAGACGTGGCGCCGTTGTAACGGACTGCTGGGCAAGTCGGAACAATGTTGCAACTAAACGCGCTTGCCGCGCACAGCGTTGCTGAACGACACCGGTCAACGTTACACGCGACGATTTTACCATTACCGTTTTTCACCGTATTGTACGAAAACTTTGCTACCCAAAAATTCTGTTACATTTTAAAACCAATGACAATATTATTACCTACTCGTTACAGACGATTATTTGCGAACGGTGTACATTTTTACCGCCACGGAAATAAACGCCGGAAATACATTCGCTACAATTATAACTTGTATATCGCTGGTTTTTTTTTTTCCTGTCCGTTCCGTTTTGGTACGCAGTAGTACCTGACCTACGCCACGCCCAGCTACTCGTCGCGTAATATCATCCTAACATTATAATTATGTAGCAAAACAGTTGACGTATTTCGTTCAAAATAATTGCGGTTGAAAACGTTCACCGAGATCGACTTACTGTGATGAATTTGTTCGGAATCTCTACTGTCCCGGCGCGATCGATCCTAAGGTGAAAGATTTGGCAAACGTATGTGTCGGGCGCACAAGAGTCGTGTCGACGTGCGCGAAACGGACTTAAACGAGAGTCGACAAATTGTCTGGGCTATGCAGGAAGCGGAATTTTCTATTTAAAATTTGGTGGGTCCAAAATGCAAAAAAAAAAATAATAATATTTATAATGTAGGTACCCCCCACCTATTTTACGAAATTTTCAAAAGCAATATCTCCATTTCAAAATTGAAAATTGACTTCCAAAATAATATGCGTGAACAAATACAGATACATAATTTAGGGCTAAAAGTTATGTGCGTTAGGTATGCTCAGACAGCCTTCATTACACGGCTAAGAAGCTAGAGAGGAGGGGGGGGATATATTATTACAGGTATCGACTTTAAGAACTCATACATCAAGTAAAACGAGAAGACGAAAACAAATCAAGAGTAAAAAAAAACTCATGAATAATTTATTACTTGGTGAATAAAGAATAATATTTAAGTGATAAAATTATTCTTTACACAATTTTGAATAAAAAAAAATTATTTCAATTAAATTGCAAGAAATGTTCAATGTTTTTATATAAGTAACCATAACAACACTGCTATCAGACTTTATTTATAATAATTTAAAACAATTTTATTAAAGGCCCAAATAAACATAATTTGTACAACACAATAATGCATACATAAGTAACTTCACTTCAGTTTATTATTACTATGTTAATGCAATTGTTGTCGGTTTTGTACAATTCTTATTTCAACAAATTTAAAATTATACGATTTGTCAGCAAATTCGACACAGAGTCGTTATGAATTTATAACAAATTCACTGATTAATACTAATGGAACTACGTTCTTTTGTTAATTAGGAGTTGTATTAGTAGATACAGTACTCAGATACTCAATGTGTTACAGTTAAAATAGTGAAACTTAATTAAGTAATGATTGTCACTTGCCAGTAGAGTTCAAACTGCTTATTAAAGTTAGTTTGGAATTCATGCGTTTCCATTTTTAGTATATCTGTAATAGTTTTATTGATGAAATGTATAAAACATACCAATTTGCTTAGTGTTTCTTGGAAAATGTTTGATTGTGTGAGTAACATTAAACAAATTTGAAAGTGCAAGAATTTTTTTAAATATTCATTATTGACATTTTCATAATCAATGTAATACTGATATACGTTATGCTTTTTATTTTCTCTAAATAAATATTTTAATTTATTAACCCATTTAGTTAAGTTGTAATATAAATTTTAGAATATTCTTTTTGGTACCTATTTTTATTAGATTTAGAAATTGAAATTAATTTTTCATATGAAGTTTTGACCTAAAATATTTATAATATTAATACATTAATATGAAAAAATATAGTCATCCTGAAATTACTTCTGGAGTATCATTTGTGTGACGGCACGGCGCACGGCGGTTTAATTGTGCTCTACTCCTCCTACCTTAAACTTAAAAGTGGATCTTCTTAACGGTCAATAGGTTTGTTTCTATCAACGTAGATAACTGAGCTTTGAACAATGATAAATAAAAAAAAAAGCATTTTATTATTTTGTTATTAAAACTTGTTTGAAAAATCTATCACCAAACTCAATCAGCTCAAACAGTGGATTCAATCTATTCCGGATATATCTTGGTATTGGTGTTTAAAACAGAACAGTATACAAAATTCTACTTCAATTAGCCAGTCTAAAATTACTGGGTGAAACGTTCTCATAATTTATCCCACAATTGATTGTGTAACATATTATCAAATATATGTGTATATATAAAGGGACATAACCCTAATGGATTCATCTTTTTTAAAAATCAACAAATCTACGTATTATTAACAAACACAACAGACTGAGTTTGTCATCAGCTAAGCACTAAAGAACGCACACACACGACGATCAGCACGTAAGGTAAGGTCAAGCACTAATTCCAGCCTAAATTAGAAAAAAAATTTAATTGTATGAGTGGTATGGGCTAAAATAAACAACAAGTAGGTAATCTCTATAACAAGAGTAAAAACTAAAATCGCCAGCAAATTGTGGCAACAAAAAAATTATAAATTTAATAATTCATGACAGCACTTTATTATAGCAAGAATTGACTCATGGCAAATAATGCAGTTTAATACATACCTATGATTTTTGGTATTTTTTTTTTTTTTCAACTGAAATCAAATATTGAACCTAGCTCATTTAATTTTTTAAGTTAAAATATTTTAAATGTTAGTATACTGAGTTCATAAATGAAGACGTCAGTTGTAGCGAATTGTCATTACACATTTACAACCATAAATAGCATTTTTTTTTCCCCCAGTTATCTACTTAACGTGAATTTGAAAACAAATTTAATTTATTTTCAATGAATCAGATAAGAGCTAATAATTCACAATTGGTAAAACTGTTGTTGGAATTTGTTTTATTATTACTAGCAGCTTTACAAATTTACATTTGTTATTTTTCAACACTCCTATTTTAGGAGGTAGAACTACCACCTACTTTTGATTAACAAATTACAACCTACATTAAAAATAATATCAATAGATTAGTATTAGTTAAAATAAATTTTGGTGTTGAATTTTTTAATTTTCGTCAATCCATTGACTAGATATTTCACTTCGAAGTTTGGCTCAGAAAGTAGTAATGCATTATTAAAACACTGTGGAGCCACACAAATGTTGCTCCGATACTTTTCTCCGGATTCAAATTTAAAAGTGGAATATCTCGTCAACGAAAATTAAAAATTTCAACGCCATAATTTATTTTGACTATTTAAGGAATTCTCAATATAGGTTGACATTTAAAAATCAAGAGTAGGTTCAAGACATTTCATCCACAAAATAAAGGTGAAAAAAAAATGATATAACATTTTAGAACTATTTTTTTAAGTTTAAAAAAAAAAAAAATCTAATGCTAGTTTCCATTTGAGTGAGTTACCCTGTATAGGATCTCTATACTTTTGTGGATAATTGATTCTGTACTAGACAATCTGTGGTTATTAGATTGTCTCTTTACCTGCCTGAGTAGTAAAACTTTATTAATCACTACCCAAGATTTTAACAATTACTGTCATTCACAAAAACATTATTGATATAAAACAGTTTATTCAAAATATTATTTCAATGTATATTTTTACATTTATAAAAATGCCAATTTTTCACTTTTCTTGTTCAGCAGGTATTTCTCTAGTCTTTATAATGGTTGTTACCTTAGTAATTGTTTTTATTTCTTGCAACCATCTTCGTGGAGTATTACAATTAACTGGATCATCCTCAACCAATAAAACACTATCTTCTTCAGTGTTAATGTCTTCAGTGATTTTTTCATTTTCTTCGATATTTTCAATTATCATTTTGTCTATTAATGAAGTATCATATACTGAAATAAGTTATATTTACAAAAATTAATGACTTAAAATATATATTGCTGTTATTGACCAGTTTGATCAAACTTTCAACCCTTATAAATGTCAGATGTTAGCCAATGGATGTATAATAGAAATCAGCATAGGCAAATTTTTTTTTTAGCCTAAAAATTAAGTTACAAATTGAACCCGACCTATATTATAACACAAATATAGTTAATTTGTCTCATTAGTAACTATTTATAATATAGAGTGGATATATTATAAACAAACTACTGAGAGAACAAGTAGAGGTGAAAAAAAAAATATAAAATTTAGGTAATTTTATGTAAACAAAAATAAATCCTAATTATTAAATTGTTTGGGGGAAAAATTAATTTTAGATCAATATATTATAGTTAAATAAAAAATATTCATTTTGAAAATAATATTCCAATTTTTTTTTTTTTTTTTAATGACCTGATCCAGTCCAAGCTGTGTAAAGGCTGACCCGGCCCAGGCTGATCTCCAGTATAGATTAAAATTGTAAATGTTGCCAAGATATTGCACACAAATAACTTCACTTCAGTTAATTACTATGTTAATGGAATTGGTGACTGTATATATTTTGGTCAATTTATAGACCTTAAAGCCAGAGAAAACTAGGAATTGTATTAAAGCAATTTCAATTTTCAAAACAAATTATAGTTCTTTAAATTCACTAGAAAAAAAAAAATTATACTTTGAATATATAAATATATATATCAATAATGGTGACACAATTCAAAAATATTTACAAGTGCATTTTTCGACGAAGATGAGTTAAGTGTATAATTGTATAAGACTAAGATTAATTGTACGTTTTTTAATATGTGGCAAGTGATTTAGAACATAAGCCAATAGATAGCGTAGAATTTTATGATAAGTACTATAAAAAAATAAAATGTGAATGAATCTGTGCTCTCATGTAAAATCATTAGTTTGTACATACAACATGTTTAAATTAAACCATCAAATTTTGTCTTTTACACATGAGAATTTAAATTAAAAATAATTTCGACATGTTCTACTAAAGAACATAAAGAATCATAATCTGTTTACTGAAATCCATCAACAACAAGTCTTACAGTTTTCTCTGGCTGTTACAATTTCTATCGGCTTTGTAATTTTAACAAGTCATAAATTCATTAAGACATTTTTAATTCTTGGTTGTCTATTAAAAATTAAACAATTTTACTTTGTAACAATTCCAAAATTATAACACAACGATAGAACTAAAATTATTGTGTAAAGTATGGTAACAAATATCTTTTAATAAAAAAAAAAGTACTATGAAAAACTAAATTATACAAATTCCAGATTTTTTAAATAAACTGGTGTATTTAGTATTATAGATAGTCTCAATACATTCAAAAAAAATTAAAATAAAATACCTTTTATTATAGGTGTATTAGATGCTGGTAAAATTTCATTTTCAATAGGATTTGATCTGCAAACTAAAAAAATAAAGCATTTAGTATTATACTCAAAACATAGAAAATAAAATACCTTTTATTATAGGTGTACTAGATGCTGGTAAAATTTCATTTTCAATGGGATTTGATCTGCCAACTAAAAAAATAAAGCATTTAGTATTATACTCAAAACATAGAAAAAAAAAAATGAAAATAAAATACCTTTTATTATAGGTGTATTAGATGCTGGTAAAATTTCATTTTCAATAGGATTTGATCTGCCAACTAATAAAATAAAGCATTTAGTATTATAGACTCAAAACACAGGAAAAAAAAAAATGAAAATAAAATACCTTTTATTATAGGTGTATTAGATGTTGGTAAAATTTCATTTTCAATAGGATTTGATCTGCCAACTAAAAAAATAAAGCATTTAATATTATACTCAAAACATAGAAAAAAAAAAAATGAAAATAAAATACCTTTTATTATAGGTGTATTAGATGATGCTGGTAAAATTTCATTTTCAATAGGATTTGATCTGCCAACTAAAAAAAAAATCATTTTTAATTTGTAAAAACAAAATTAAGTTTTTGTTAAAGTAAATTACCTGATCTTATACATTTAACGTTATTATTCACATTTGCCTTTAATGGCCCATTTAACTTTGAAGATTGAGTAATTTTTTTTTCATTATTAACAACAGTAGTAGATGAACTATTTTTCAATTTTCTCTTAGAATTATTACAACTGAAATTCAAACAATTTAAATCTTAGATAAACAATAATGAAAAAAAATGTATAAGCCACTTTACAGTTGGCTAATATAAGAACTGTGCATTATATGTCATTTTATAGATAGGAGCTAATATTTTAAAAGAAAAAAAAACAGTGAAACTTAGTAATTTTTTAATCAATGCAAATTTGAAATAACATATTAATTATTAATAACTGCTTATTAATTTGCATGGAAAAAAAATTAGTTTTATAAGATTCTGAAGAAAATAATTTGGTTACTATCTCAAGTAAATTACCTCTACATAAACAATGAAAGAGTTACAAATTTGAAACAACTCATAGAATTTTGATATCATTAACTCCTTACTATTTTCCAAAAACTAAATTTAAAGCCAACCAAAATATTTAATGAAATTAAAATCACATATAAACCCATTTTCTAGTTAATTTAATAATTTAGTTAATGAGAATATTCTTATAATTTAGATACAAATAATCAAGATGTCTTACTGCACTTTAAAAGGCGACAATACATTCACATTGGTACACACTTGTTTTTTTTGAATAGTAGAATCACCTTGATTAATAACTAATTTTCGAACCCGATTACCTAATTTAATACAAATATTTTTTTTAACAAAACTAAGGGAAAAAATGAAAGTATTAGGCAGTAAAATATAAATACTAAATTTAAAAAAGATTACCCTTTTTTTTTGACATTGATTCAGACACTTCACTTCTTGCTTCAAAACGTTTACGTTTTGGTTCAGCTGTAGCTATGTCATTTTCTTCAGTTTTAGAATTATTGGAATGTTTTTTTTTATTTTTAACTGTGTAACAAACATATATTTTTTTTAGTGAAAGTAAAAGGTTGGACATACATCGCACAATGAGAAGCTCATTGTTGTTACAGTCAGGGATAGTATAAGATACAGTAATTTGGCTTATGAACTGTAAGCAACAATATATTATTATACTCGAAAAATTATTCTAAGCAGAGTAGTATTAGCCATACAACTTCTTGTGATTAATCTTTTTTACAGGCTCTAATGATACTATTGCAATAATAATTATTTTTAGGGAATCTACAGACTCTGAAGGAAAACCAAATCCACCAGTTTATTTAAACCAGATACTGCTCCAGTGTCCCAAATCTATAGTAAACCAAGTAGTTGATAAAAATCATCAAGAACTAAATCAGAGGTAAAATGAAACAAATTAACCTAGTCATTGATCCAAACTTGATAATTCTTCAAAGAAGTAGGTTTACTAAGAGTAAAAAGAAAAAACCTATTAAAACACACACATGTGGCTTAACATGTAAATTAGACAGCGATTATTGGATTTTAACCCAATAATATAAACTCAAAATAGAAACATAACTTACTGATCATTCTAATAAGATAACTACTTCAAATACATAATTATATTATTATGGTAGTACCTCAACTATCAGCGGTAGAAATATATGCAGCTGATAATTGTTACTATTGAACTCATGAAGTCCAGAAATAAACAAATTAAGAACTCAGAATCTAAAATAAATTACTCTATTATTAAAATAGTAATTTGCATTAAAAGTAAATTACCTAATTTTGGAGTTTGAAGATTTTTCACAATTTGATTTGTTTGCTCAGGTAACTTTGTGAAATTGGTAATTCGTTCTGTAGATGAATTAATTTTTGATTTTGTTTCAGAACTACAAATAAAATTCAAAAAAAACATTTAATCAAATTTAATATTTTTCTACGAGTTTGTTAATTACAAACTGTGTTTTATCAACATATGTGTATACAAATATAACAACGCAATTTGAATAACTTTTATTTAGATTCTGATACATAATAAATTATTTGGTTTTATTTGGGATGATCAGGTGTGTGCTGTGAATTGAACGAAGAGTGATCCTCCCTCTTCACCTCGTCTATCATATATTCTAGATACCTTAAGCATTAGTGAGAATATTTTTTTTTTTTTTTTTTAGGGGGGAGAGTAACCAAAGGAGATTACATATATTTTATTCAAAAACCAATTTGCATGAACAATTTAAAATTAAGTCACATTGAATATTCTTTCAATTTTAAAAACTAGAAACTGATTTAAATCTTAGGGATTCAAATTTTTTGTAATTTTTTAACATTTTTTTTTTTTTTTTTTCTGAAACTTAATATAGAAAAATTAAAAATTAGAGTTCAATGAAATATGTAAAAAGTTTTGCGCTTTTAAATTTGTTAAAAATATGAAACTGCCGAAATTGTGCATCTGTTGCACGTGAGATAAATTTAATTTAAATCTATACCTACACAACAATAAACTATTCTAAAAGAAGTTCAGTTACACATATTTGAAACGCCCTGTCCTCTCTCATTCAACCTCAATTCAGAGCACTCTTACAAGATAAATTTTTATTTTTCTATATTAGTAATTTATTTAATGACAATGTACATCAATGATAACTTATAGAATAGAATCTGTTATTACCTCGGTTCGGAATATTTTTTAACATTAATGACGTTATTAATTATAATTTCCCCATTATAATTTTTCTTCGACACTACTTGGCTGGCTGGATCATTTATTTTAGTAAGCTTAACATCTACCGGAAATATACCTTTTTTAATTAGCAGACAACCACCTGAAATTAAATTTTTTATTAACTTGTAAAAAAAATTAATTAAAAATTAATTACCATCATGTAATACTTGCGATTGGGCCATAGTTAAATTAATCAAACATCGTTTATTACTTTCTTCAACATTTGTGACTTCTTCAAATTCTTCTATTTGTTTTCGATTGCCTTTTAAGATTTCAATTTTAAAATATTGATCCTTACTATACTGGTATGACGTAATGATTTTCGGTTCCGATAATCTTGAATATTTATTACTTATTTTGTTTTTACGCGCTGTATAATTATCATTTCTTAAAACTATTGAGGTATCCAAAATGTTTGTTCCCAGATTGACTTGAAAAATAATAAAGGAATTAAGGAAATTATCGACATAAATAAATATTAACTTAAACGTGAATTACCCAGATCTCGGGGCACACGACGAGTTTGAATATTGTTTTTTGAACGTAATACTCGGTCAACAGAACTATTGGTTTTTTTCCTCGTTTTTTTCGTAACCTTACAACCTTATTGAAAATACATAATTATAATGAAAATTAAGTACACTTATAACAAAACTATGGCTTTTGGGTCGACGACTGTGGATTTTTTTTCCGAATGGTTAAGAAACAACGTTTGGTTTGCGTTCGTCCGCACTGAAAACACGTCGCTGAAATCACAACAATCTAATTATGGGCCGGGATGAACTCGACGAGGCAGACGAGTGTGTAGCAGTTTTAGCGTCCGCGATAGTAAATAACGGCGGAAACGGGAAACCGTGGGCGCATACATCCCAACAATCTGCACCGAAGGGCGCATACAGTGAATTTCGTCATCTCGTGCGCCACAGTGGCCCGAAAAGCCGAACAAGAGATTTCAAATGGATTTTCGTGTGAACAAAGGGGAATTCAACGCTCTGTCGGTTTCTCTCTCGACCCGGTTTCCGCAGTGCTTGTTCTTGAAACCGTGTAGCATGGCACAAGTCATTGCGCATGCCGCAATGATCTCTGCCGCCGTGTCGTGCCTTCACACGGCTTCGCGCGACTGACAAAAATCGGAAAACTGGATCGGCAGCTGACGCGTGCGACGTGCGATTGCGTGTTCACACGTCGCGTCACGCCAATCGTACACATGTAACGATCGGCAGAAAATTATATTACGCGCGGGATGACGCGGATAGTGCGTACGAGCCTTTAAGACGGGTCGAATAATATCGCGTCACGGTGAAAATCAAAAACGCCGCCCACAATCGATATTGTGTTTTGCGGTACATTTTTTTTTTTTTTTTTTTTTACCCCGCCAGTCGTTTCTCAAACAAGCGATAGTTTTCCAACGTTTCCACGCTCCCGAATCGTCACGAAAAATTGTGCCAAAATACCGAAATGAGCACAATAAATTCCCATTCGTACCGTACTGTTTTTCAACGCGAGAACGCGCGGGGCGGCGGACGAAAACCGGTCGAAACTCGCGCACGTCCCCGTTGCATTTACACTAGTTTTGTGGCGGGGGCGTGTGATTCAGCCTCCGTTAGGCTCGTTTCACACTAATACGGTTTGGTTCGGTTCGGTGCGTATTCGATTCGTTTTCGGTAGCCGCCGGAAACGAATGAAAACTGTTCACGCACATTCGGTTAGTCACGAACATCAGGTTCAATTTCGCAACCGAATCATCAAATACGCAGTCGCCCACTATGTCTACAACGCTCACTATGGAGAAAAGACAAATTGTTACCGTGTTATTTCTCTATAGAAGAATCAAAAAAACGAAAGAGGAATAATCGACTTCACTTTATAATTTTTTTCACTTGTTTTATCCCACAACCACTACACGTTGATCGGACTGATGAAATTGGCCGATCAATATCAACGTCAAGTGAATCACACAATGCCAAAAGAAAATAACAAAATTTAAAATGAGAAAATGAAATAATATTTTCCCTTGCCGAAATCGTGACCGAACCGAAACTAAACCGTGTGTGTGTGTGTGTGTGTGTGTGTGTGTAAACGACCAATTGCTTTTGTGAACTTGGGACCCGAATCAAAACCGATTCGTGTCGAGGGGGCCCTTTCGGTTCTATCAGTCGTCTATTAGGTACCGAACACACACACACACACACACACCGTATCATCGTTTCACACTTTTTCGGCGGCTACCGAAAACGAATCGAATACGCACCGAGCCGAACCGAACCGTATAAGTGTTAAACGAGCTTAAACGACGCGCCACGCGGTGCGTTCTCGTCTGGGGAAAAAAAATAAAAAAAACAAAAGAGTGTAGCGCTTGCAGCGTTTTCCGCCCGCCCGGAATGTTGCGCTCAGTGCGCACCGAGTGTTTAAAACGTGTTCCACCTGTACAAACGGGATTGCGTCTTTACGCGGCCATTTTTATTTTTTCTCCGATAACACAAATGCCTTCTACAATAACCTTGTACCCGTCCAACCGTGCCACCCACAATAAAATACGCAACTACAATAATGATAAAGGACGAATTTTATAATTGTCTAAAAATAGAATATAAACAGCGATATTCCCGTTGGGTATAATTAAACACGGTGCACTGTGATTTATTGTGGCAGCAGCAAAACCGTACCCCGGCGGCATTGCACGTGTTTTCAAAACTCATTTACTGCGCATATTTCCATGTTTGACCGAATTAAAACCCATCGAGAAAAGACCAAATGTCCAGTCGTTTCCAGAGCGGGGGACGGTAAGCTCCTTAAATATATAGAGTCAACTGCTAATCCGGATAATGGTTACAACTACAAAAGATAGTGGCAACACAATGTCCTACCACTGGATAGTCGTAACAAGTAAAATAAGGCGTTTTAAAATAAATAAAAACTAGTCGATAAACTACAAAAATCAAAAGCAAAATGCTTTAACACAATTTTTTTTTTTTTACTAGTTATGAAAATTAACAAAAATCGGTTATAAACTACAAAAATAAGAGGTATATATTGTTGTATTTCCGATTTATGGATATAACGTATGCGTTATCGAAATGTTCGAGAATTTCCGATACGATGTCTTTTAACAATATGTTTACTAAATTTCATTAACATTTTATTATCTTACATTCGTAAGTCTCTACGAATATTTATCCAAAATTCGACAAAAAATGTCTCTTAAATCATTTTTTCCATTGGAGAACTATTACTGGTAACGCGGTGCGTGTTTATTTGAAACAATGAAATCGTAAAACAGTACGTTTTCCCCCGCTCGAGTACAATCAGCGGCGTATTTCGGGCTTTTTCCTCGGGGAAAAGAGGAGGGGGAGGGGGTTTCTTGACTCCATATTTTTTCTCCGCGAATATTAACATAGCTTCATCGCGAATTCACACTCGATTATAATAACTGTTAAAACCTTACAAGCGGTCATTTTACGTGTAGCCTCCAGAGCACAGCCCACCAGGACCAGTTACCGTTTTTACTACGATATGAAAAAAAAATGTTCGAGATTTCGTGAATTTCGTAGATAATATTGTACCACGCGAGGAGCGAGAAACGTTTTTCTTCTCGCGTCCGAATGCCAATGTCCGGCGTCCGCGAAAAAAGCGGTCGTCGGCAACAGGGAAAATCAAAAATATGACCGACAAGAGGTTTATCCCGGAGACGGTTACGAACAAATGACCCACGTGCCCGTAGATTTTTTTACTCAGACCCACAAGCCATATTACTTATCAACAGAGTAGATTAAATTGAATACCAGTTTTTTTCGGAGTTTGTTCTACCGCCATCTGCGGACAACAAAAACATGTTTTTTTCATCACTGTTCTAGTGCCGATAACCGACGACGAAGAATCAGCAGTTCGGTTATTTTTGCCGGAAGACATGCCAGCGACAAGTGACGGCCGGCGTCAGGGGACAGGAATCGAAATAAAACGAAGGCGAATAATAAATGCGAGACGTAATTTTACGGAAACGGTTCAACGGTTTACGTTAATAGAACACGGCCGAAGAAAATGACGTCAGACTCGGGAACACCTGTAGCAATAATATTTGCGGAACGTTTACGTGAATAGAAAAAAAAAAAAATCGAGGAACGATTCGAGGGTCAAATAATGCGAGACAATTTTACGGAAACACGGCCGAAGAAAATAACGTCACAATCGGGTGTCACGGTAAACTGACCGGCGGAGAGTGTCTGACGCGGTCTCGTGGACTATGTACTTACTGTTATCTCTTGCTGGAACTCACCTACTCTGACCGCCGGAGTTTCCACCACACGGTGTGCCAGCGACGACGACGACGCACAATACACGCGCGTCGCTTGCGACATCTGGTCGCGTAGCGCCAGTGTTGCAAACTCTAAAGGCGCGGACACACGAGCGAACAAAATATATGACGAATGCTCGCGCGTCCAGAATTTAATTTCGTGGGGGACTGATCATAAATTGTATAAACATTGCCATACAAAAAATATTTAAAAAGCTGTCCCGGAATAACGGAGACGGGTGCAGCCATTGTTAAAGGTACCTAATTGAATGTATACCCGCAAGCAACGGTTAACCGTTGGTAACGAAAAAACGATTGTGAACGAAGTTCGGTTGATAGTGTCGCTTTTTCAACAATATATATTTATGTCTTGTTATCTCTTAATAGTCTATCTCTTATACTCCATCTGTATCAGTTAAAATAAATTTTAGTGTTGAAATTGTTGATTTTTCTCTAGCCGTTGACGAGATATTCCACTTTCGAGTTTGCGTTGGACGAGAGTAGTGGAGTATCATTTATACCGCGCACGGTGTGTTAATAATGCTCTGCTACCCACCTTCGACCCAAACTTGAAAGTTGATTATCTCGTCAACGGATTGACGGAAACCAGAAATGTCAACGCCAAAATTTATTTCAACTATTTCCGCGATTCTGTGACGGAGCGCGTGGTCCGTGTCCAATCCGATTATGCGTTATACATTTTCTTTGATAACATTTGTTTATTATCGTATCTATTTACCCGTTCTCCCTTTTTTTCTCCGGTTTTTCGAATACATTGAGAAATCTCCCGAGGAAATAAAAAAAAAAAAAATGACCTCCCTAAAGTACCTCCCCGGTCAAATTTACTCTCAGAAAAAGCGCTACGCCCGTAAATCATAAACAAAACGCCTCACACGGTGTATACACAGTTATTCGGAACACGTTTAACACGTCGACTTGGCCACGAAAAAGCCAAAATTCGAAATAATCCGTCTACGGCGCGCGTGATTGTTCACTTTCACGCGCGTTTCCGCGAACGCTAACGACGCGGCGAAAACGCCGAACGGTGCGTGTACGTTGAGTACGGGGCGTTTGTCGCGCGCGCACAGACCCCGCGTACACCCGGCCGCGAAAACGCGCAGTTTTCGTCAACGTGAATCTCCGTTCGCGGTGTCCGTCTCCCCGGTTCCGTTCAAAGGCGTCCGACGTCGCGCGCGGATTCCGTCATTATCGCGCCGCGCAGTCGAACCGCCGTCGGCCACGGCTACGTGCCCGACACACGTCGAATACGGTGCGCGGGACGAGCGCGACGTTCCGTTTCGCGGACGCCATGTCGGGCCGCCGCCGCCGCGACATTGTTCCTATTTATAAAAATGATTACGGGGAAATCGCCGGCCGCCCGCGATCGAGACGACCCGCGGGCGGTGAAACGTTCGCCGCCGGGTAATATTAACGTCGCGCAATAATAATAACGCGGCGTTGACCGAATGACAAATAACATTTGCGCGTTCGTATCGACAAATGCGGCGCGGCCGTACGTCCGTTCAACGATCGCGGAACCATTGGGAATTATAATCGCGTTTGCTGTTTGCCGCGGGGTTCCCCCCCCCCCACGTTGTTATCGCTAAACGCAACGTCGGATTCTACGGAAATCGCGTTTAATTTTAAAATGTAATTTATTTGGTTTATCGGGCCGCCGCCACAGTGTTCATCGTTAGCAGCGGACCGCGGTCGTTATCTTTCCCGGCGCGCGTCTTTTGTACCGTCGCTATTTCCGCGGCACGTTCGACTATAGTGCGTGCGTACGTACTCTCACTTCGCGAACTATTCCGTTATCCAAATAGGTTTTGAAACCAAAAAAAATTAATGTTTAACAATCGTCAAACGAGAATGATATTACGTTCGAAAACTAAATAACCGTCTCCGGTTTTTATCACATTGTCGTTTTTCCGAATAATGCCAATTGTTTCCCGTTTACACGCATGATCAATTTAGAATCGGGGGAGGGGGGGAAATTTAAAAAAAAATACCGGGATAAACACGAATTGTTTGATTACTTTGATTTGTTATAACAGGACCATTACCGTCGGTAATAATGAGTTGCTTCTCTATACATCTTTTTAAAATTCCGTTTAAATTAGCTTAATTTACGAATGGTAGGCACTAAAGTGTTGGGTGAATACGGCGCTAAACTAACAAACCAATCATTTGGGATAGGTATTCAACGATAAAATATTTTTTGAAATTTTACTATAAAACGAGTGTTTTGGTAGTGTTATTAGTTCTGTATCTGTTGATATTAAATTTAAGAACGTTAAAAATGTTAAATATTGAACAGTGAATTATATGCTAAACCGATTACATTTTGTTCTTTGGCTGTCAATGGTTCTAGATCGTGTTCTATCGATGGTCTGGCTGATAGTATTTTTAGAGGCAGTTGATATTCGATTGAATTCAATAGTCTCTTTAATCCCATAGATTATAGAACATTTTATTTTAGCAAACTTCAATATCGGACTATATCGTAGAATTAATGCTCGTAATGTTCAACGGAGGTGTATTTATTTTATTTTTTTTTTTATTGCGATTTTTTTAAATATATTTGAGGAAACAGTATTATGTTCAACTCAATCGTTAATGTATTTCAGTGAAAACCATTCGTTATATTCTGTTTCAGTACACAGCACGGCGATAGATAAATTCATCCGTGGTATACAGTATATCGTGTAATTTAAATTTGTTTTTTTTTTTTTCAATATAAAGTTAATAATATTTCAACGTAAATACAAAATGATATAAAACATTTATAAAACCGTATACGGGTCTATATCATTTCGCCGCGAGATGTTTTTTGATTCCTTTTCGTTTGAAACTCGGCGCCGTTTGATTGTATTTTAACGTACAAGGGGGACTGGTTAATTATACAGGTGTGTCGGAATGAAAAAGCGCGGCTGCACGCGGCAACGAAGAAAAATATTGTAACGCGTGGAAAACGTAATCAACGTAAACTGCACGATAATGACGTATAAGAAATTATGGAAACCATAGATGCCAAAGATACGTTTCGACCATAAATTCCAACCCGTGGCTTTAAAATCGATCGTCGCCACGGATAATTGGCATGTGCTCCAACACGGGCCGAATGGTAATACAAAATAATAACAACAAGGAGCAGGGGTCGGCAACCAATAGTACCGGTAGTATATCGCCGTTTTCCGTATTATTTATTAACTTTTATCGGACTGAATATTTATGCCTACGACATTCGCGCGATCATAAGAAACACATTAAAAAAAATCCGATCAAAATTGAATCGATAGTTATCGAGTTTACTTTACACGAAAAATGCGCTTACAGCTTTATATATATTTAGCATAGAATTTTTAGTAATTCGTTAAACGTTCAAACATATTAAATGATAACAAAAAAAAAAAAAAATGACAAGGCGTGTTGCTCTACTGTTCCGCGTATAGACACACCCATTGTATTTCATCAGATGTTAACACGCTCACACACACACACACACTAGTGACATTGCGAGTGAACGCAATCAGAAAATCGTTCTGAAAAACTTTTAATAAATAGTGCGGATCGTACCCCTCTTTCAGAATACACCACTTTTATATCTATGAAAGCGACCATGGATCCATTCTGGTTATTTAAAATGTTGACTTTGAATATGTCGTCAAGGTCACTCCCCTGATTATATAATATACATATAATAATATAGTTAAATATATACATTACTTATGTGATTACAAATAATAACGTATTCTGAGCAAATTAAGTCTGACAGACCTGTATAATATACTAGTCCCCTTGTACGTTAACGTTTAGATAACTAGGTAATAATTAGGTTTCTCGAATATTCCAGAATATCTTAAATTACCTACTACGAAACTTAAAAGATACGGCGTTTTCGTTCGATAATACTTTATTTGAATTTTTTTCTGGACTTTTAGTTATTATATCAGAAACTGACTGGATTTTGTACGCCCAATAAACAAATTTGGCAATTTGTCTTTGTACTAATTTTCCTTGCTAGGTATCTATTAAATTAAAACAGTGATGTCATTTGGTTAACTTAAAATTACAATCTACATTATTTATTTGCATAAACTATGTCAACACAATACAAATTACACTGCACACTCAAAAGTAGCACTGCCATTAAAACTATGGTGCTGAAAGACGTCATGACGTAAGAAAACTCTTTACCGATCAATTTGCTACGTCATACAATTGAACTGGAGCAAAAGGAAAAAACCGCCATCGTGTTTACGCACGTCTAAGATAATCATTGGTAAGATAATTGTATTGATGTATTAATACGATTTGTATATAATTAAGTACAATCGTTCATATTTTCATATAGATGCATATCTATTACACACTGTTGATACCCCCAAAGTAGTGTTGTATCACACATTTTACAAAATGTCCAAGAAAAACAATAAACACAAACAAATATTCAAATTTTGGATTTCAAAAATTGTAAGTTTATAAAACATTTTTTCAATCTATTAGGTTCGTTTTTAAAATCCACTTATTTAATTTTCAAGTAATTCTTTGTGTTGACCGTCAGAAATGGGTTGGAGAAAAAAAAAAATCAAACGTGACAGACTTATGATAAATCCGGTAAGTTTTAAAACGCGGTCCGAAAATCGATTGACATCGTATTTATGTGTATATTTATACGTACAGAACGAAAGTGATATTCGTTCAATCGTATAAGTAACGATATGGACACATTTATATCAAAATTCGTTTTCTTTGTTCGCCCGCGCCACAAGGAAAACAAATGTATACATATATTTTTTTTAACACTATATTAATAAATTGTTCGCCGGGAGGGGGGGGGGAAACAACCACCGTCCAGAATCACGTCCGTCCGTTATGCGGCGCACGCCTACAGTGTGTGCACGCGCGGTCATCACTCACGGCGTAACGCGAAACATTGCAAGTACGCAGCGGTCCGCGGGAACGCCCGGGCCCCGTAGGTTTCCGCGGACTCGGCGGATTCCTCCGGCGAGGTCAGCAATGTCTCGACCCCAACGCATCCCCATTCGCGTCCGCTGTCCGTTCGGATTACGTGATAAATATACGTTATTAAAATAACGAAAAAAATCACCACACGCGGTCGACATCGAACGTCCATTGACGTTGCCGGTCGTGTATGGGCCGCTTTATGATCATAAACATTGTTGATATTGAAAATATCGAGTCCCGTAAAATCGCGTAATCCGTTATTATCGTACTGCCGCACGTAACCGTCACATTTCCGACGGCGGCACAGAACACGTGCAGTCACAGTACTCGGCAGCGATTAGCGACTGGTTAAGACAATAGTTGCGCGACCACCGGTGTGTCTATATTTTGTTTTGGTGCGCGGGCATTTCTAGCATTTCGATAACTGTGTTTTCTGTTTTCTTGTTCTACATGTGTACGGATTTCGTATTAAAGTTGATAATCGAAGAACTCGATATACAAGTAATCAATATGACTTTTTTTTCATTAGTTCTGAAACCAAGTAAAACGGCAATGCTTACGTACGTCAAACAAACCATTGATGTGCAAACTACCGTACACTTAACCAGGGCCATTCTGAATTCCAATGATACAAATTGTGGGCGGGTCACTTTGAAAATAATGTTTCCGGTATCGAGCAACCCGCAGTCACAACAAGAAATACAGGTTTGTCACTTAGACGAAAGCAATAGTTACCAGTCCAATATTGATGTACAATTGGATAAAGGATCAACTTATACGTTTATTAGTGAAAAACCATGCACCATATATCTTAGCGGCTATTACTTATAATTGAAAATTACGTTTCTGTGATCAATTTTGATTCAGTTAAATTAACATAATAATTAATAATAGTCTCAAAAGTAATATAATATTGGTACTGTTCGTATGTGTTTAATATTTTGAAGAAAAGACTGCATTATCTGTTTACTAATTAATTCTGTAGATTAATAGTTATGACTTATTAGATGGATTTTTTTTTTAAACATGTAATTTCGTATTGAATAAATTCAATTAAAAAAAATTAATTTTTTTTTTTTTTATTATACTTTTATCATTTATTTACTAATAAATTATTTAGATAAATAGTTTGCACCTATAAGTTTCACTTATAACATAGATTTAAATTTAAATTACTGTTGTCTATTGTATTGAAATAGAGTTGATTTTTCAATAAGATAATTAAGATATTTCCTTGGATTTTTTTTTAAAATTTTTAACTTAGAAAAATAATAACTTCCTGCTTATTTTATATTTTAAATCATAAGCAAAGTTATAAGATAAAAGTAAGTAGTTAATAAAAAAGATATCAATTCTCAAATGTAAAGAACTGTAGATGTAAATGATTTAAACTATACCATTTATATCTACAATTTATGATTTCTATTTTTTTGCAATATATTGACATACTTAATTTTAAAGTGGAACACTGTACCTATCTAGCATTTAATCTAAATGAAAGGATAATAAACAATTCGGATTATCACAATCGTACTGTATTAAATAAAATAGATAGGTAAGATTTTATAAAATATCTTACTTCATTGGTTTATAGTTGTTTGTGTTTGCCTAGCGTATTAACTTTTAATTTAAGCTGCCAGCTCCTGCACTTGATCCCGTAATATTGTGTGTACGATTTTTTTTTTTCAATGTCTGAACAACTTTTCTTCTACAAACTATACCCGAATCAAAAAATTGACTACAGAACTTTTTATATCATGTTTGATTTAATCTGTGCATTAAGCTATAAAATAATTATTTTATTTATCTTTCAATTTTCTTAATAGTTAGGAAAAAGCGTACAAATTTACAACAATAAAAGTTCATTAGGTATTTTTGATTTGATTTTTCTACCCAATCTGAATATAAATACTTGAACATTTAACACTTTGAGGTAAGTGGACTGTGTTCTCCTAGCTTCTTCTGCCAATAATGAAAGCAAACAAAAGGCTACAAATTTTATTATTATTTGTTTTGAGTGATCAAAAAAGTAATTGAGAAGTAATTTTTTTTTTATATGGTCTATTTCAAATTTCAATGAAAACCATATTAAGTAAAAATTACTGCATTTCATAACATATTAAATGAACCTTTTAAATTCTGAGCGGAGAGAAGAATGTTTTACCAAGATGTTCATTATCTATATATTATTGTACACAACAATTTTATAAGAAATCTTACTCTGGTGTAGCAAGTAAGTATATATACCTACTTATATATATATTCTATAAAGAATACTAACACAATAAGTTAATATCAACCTTAAATGGTTAATTCATAGTATGAAGATAAATCAGACTGTCTTATCATATTTAAAAAATATAGAAAAGTACTGGCATACTTCGCATGGCCACTGTTGTAAGTGAGAAGTTGAGAAGGTAGAGGGAAAATTTAATATATATTTGTACGCAATGATTATCCATTGCTAATGAAAACCGATTTTGAGTAGAGTTTAATTAATAGTGTGCCTTATCAACAATATATAATACCTATGTAATATAATGGCAAAATAATTACATGTTATGGCATTATACATTTTATTTAATATTGTACCTATTTTCCCTAGGTTTCTTCCATTTATTATGAAGCTGGGAAAGTTAAAAAATGACAGCCATAAAGTATCACCCCAGTCATTATGCTTTCAGAAAAAGTGCTATAATTGAAAATCTGAGCAAAATTAATGGTAGAAAAGTTTCTCAGTAGTAAAAACAAAAAAAAATCACTACTGAAAATTGATTAATAATTTGTCACAATTAGTTATGGACAAAGAGTATTAAGAATATTATAAACACAGATATATAAATAGTATAATATATGTGGTTATAAATGTTACTACTGTAATGAAACTTTTTATTGAAGAAAATAATTAGTCAAACACACCGATTAGAAAAAACCACACTATTATATGTGGAATATTGAATTTAGATATTAGGCAATTTAAGTTTCTACAAATTTGTGGTTCAAAAATTAATTTGCATTTGTATTTCTCTATACAAGAATTGTAAATAAGAACACAATTATCAATATGGTATCAAGAAAAGATAAAAATGAAAGTTGCCTGTACATTTTTTTCTGGCCGATAAGAATTTCCGGGTAACTTTGTCCATGCCCATAAATGATATGCTTATTAGGTTAGAAATAATTTTAAATTAAGCGAGTACATTATCACAAGACAAGTCTTCTTAATTCGGCCATTGAATGTGAAAGTATTACCATGTTGAATAAAATAATAATTTCTCTGTGTTAAAGCGCTATTATATTGTAACTCAAATAACTGATGAAATTTTCTCTACTTTGTGGCCAAGTTCCCCTCGAACTCTTAGTTTTTCGGTGGGTAATTTAATTATCATTATTATATTTGGTTGTACATATTATTCAAAAATTTCATTCTGATACTCTAGCGAATCAGTTATGCAATATTTAATAATTGCATTTAAGATAATAGTCACCTAGTATATGTACAAACACCATATACATATATACGTGAAGTATACATGACCACTGACTGGGGGTGAGTGAAAACTGACAATACTACGAATGACGATTGCTTTACATACACATTTTCAGTTATTACATATTTATGAATAATACACTAATTACGATGCCTACAAGAATAATTATTCAGTAATAAATGTATAGATTACTGACCTTTCATTAATAAGAATTATTTTTTTATGATAATAGTAAAAGAATAAAAAAAAAAAAAAAAATACAAATTTAAAACACCATTTTTCTTTTTTTCACATTATACTAAAACTATCTTTGAATTTTACATATAATTAACTTCAATTCGGTTTCATTATTACATATTAATATAATTTTTGTTTTGGTTTTATACGTTTAACAAGTAATTTTTAGTTGTAAGTTAACAACTCAACATTTTTTAAAACAATTGAAAAATTATCACTGCATCACAGAACTAAATAAATCATATTATAGATAATGATAAAGTTTTGTTTAAAAAATTATGAAACACTATATGATACAAAATTTCAGACTTCTGAAATTACTCTACTCTGTAAAGTATAAATTAATTTAAAAACAAAAATAAATCTAATATTTAAATTTTTATGTAATTATAAAAAATACAAGTCATCAAACTTATAATTAACAACTATCACCAAATTCTCAATTTAAAATGTACAGTAGAAGCAGTTTATTAGGAACACTTTAGATGAAACGTGCCAATTATACGATACGTTTTATTTATTACCTATTATGAAAAAAACATATAATTTATTACCTATTATGAAAAAAACATATAATTTATAAAAAAAAAAATTATTTTATACATATAACTTAAAAACAACTTGCACTTCTGTTCCAAACTTAAATCTTGGCATTTAGACATTATAGATTTCTAGAAAAACCAAACACGAACCATACATCTTTAGGTACATACGTCGAAGCTAAAGGTATCGGTAGGAACTGTAGCTTACAATAAAGAACAGTAAAAGTAAAATAAATTATTGGAAGAGTGAAATTTAATAATTGGTTATCACTAAATAATCAAATTTCGTTATCAACCACAGCCTATTTGTTTCTAATCAGATTGATTTTAAATGTTTTAATATATGACCGGTTCCTATACATTTAGATCAATAACACGATTGTATCAATTATCCGTGTATCTAATAAGTTTAAATGTATATAATGTAGTTTATATATATACATGTAATATATTGTTATTATATATATTACATTTATTAAAATTACATCAACTTTAGGTTATCTCAAACCTTATAAACATATCAAAAAATACTAATTATTGTGCATAAATTTAATAGTACAACAAAAAATAAGTTTTAGACAGTATTGTTAAGGAACAATTGCTTTTTAGAAGAACAAATGAAAGAACAGGACGCAAATTAATTCAATACTTATAGGAATAGGAATGATAATATTGTAATTTTTTGTTTTTACAAGAAAATAAATTTTATTTAATTTATTAGAATTTCAAATAAGTCAATTCTAAGAAGTTTCCAATTTAAATTGACTTAAGCAACTCGCACTAGTTATTTTTTAATGAAAACTAGACAACTACACAACAAATGAAAATCTTCGATGTCAAATTGTATAGAGTATTGAATACTTCCAAAGGGAAATCATTAGTGACATTATTATTTTTCTATGCATTAAGTGTTCATAGAAAAAAAAAAGAACACTAACAAGAACGATAAGTTCCTCTTTTGAAGTAGGAAAGAGGAACAAATTCTTTATTAATAGAAATTTTAACAACAGTGATTTTAACAAGACAGGAAGATAATCCAAGAAAACAATGTTAAGGGGTTAAGTTATGAAAAACATTCTATACAGTAAAAAAAGTAATTTATTATTTAGGTACTAAGTTTTTAATTGTGAGAAATTTCAATTTGTTTTGATAAACAGATAAACTGTTGTCACATAAGAATTAACTTATGCTAAAAGGGTATCAGTTCATTTTTGTAAACTTTAGTAGAACAAAAAAAACCATCTGTAGGCAATAGTCTACTTCATAGTCAATTCATAACTCTACTAAATCAATAAGAAGTCGTAACTGCTGAAGTTTAGTGATTAGAAACATGAGGACTGATGTCTTTATAGCATGAAAAAAGAGCTACCATATGATGTTTATACTAACAAGGACTGGTCACATAAATATCACATATAGCATAAATAGATATGCCAGACCGCATACTTTAAAATTAATAAAATATCAATTTTGATAAAAATGTAATAAAGCTTTTAACACTAACCAATTCAAATCATATTATGTTCTTTCTAAATGGTGAAATTTGATAAAAAAAATAAAATAAAATAAATTTGTATGGATATTGTTGAATTAGGCTACAATAGATCTGAAAGTCTTAAGTTCTTTAAGATTATTATAATTCACATAATATAAGTTAAACCTAACACGGCTCCATTAAGGCTCAACAAAATACAAATGATGTTAATTACAATTTAAACATAACACTGAAGATGTTAACTCTGTTGCCATTTTTTATTGAATAATAATTAAAATAAACAAGACCAATACAATAACAATTCCCTTATATAGAAAAATATTTGATTTATAGAAAAACGGCCCACTGACAATATTTAGAACAAAATAAATAAAAATAAAATATAGATATACATATACTAGGTTTATTTAATGTTTATACTGAGGATTAATATCCAAGTTATTTATTTTTCATTATTATTTATTCGTAAATGTATATTTATGATATTTAAGTTATTTAAACGCCTTTAAATAATTTCATGACCACAAAGATCTAAATTAAGATATAATAAAAAATACTCCTACCACTTAAAATAATAGAAATTGTTAAAACAAATAGTATTGTCAGGAAAGAGATTTTTATTATAATTTTTCCAATTATTTAAGTATGTGTATCCTTTTTAATTTTCTGGCTTCGAATTTGAAAAATATATGATGATAATCAGTTTAGATGTTGTACAAGCTCTGGAATTAGTTACGCTTGTGGCATTCACGGCTCAGATGACCCTGTTCACCGCAGTTGAAACAGCTTTGTTTATTACCCTCGGGGCAATCACGAGCCATATGTCCTGAACCATTGCAATTACGGCAAGTAGTTGAATAGCCTCCTGAGTTTCCATAACCATTTCTAAAACATTTTAGTCAACATTAATGTCAGATACAAAAAATAACATAAATATATATATAAATAAAGTGTATATATTATCATAGTATAAAGTAATCATTATTATCAAAGTCCATTATCCATACAGTGAGTGTTGTGCTCACCTAATAGTATCAACATAATATTTTTTCGTAAACGTGTATTTATTTTTTTCACGTTTTTATTCTAAAAGGCTGAAAAAGAGAATTTGAGGAAATAAATTATTTAGATGATTTGAATAGTACAGATACCAATTTCAATTATCGTTTTTAATTTTTTAAATATTAGAATCCAAAGAATTTGTTTTAATATTCCATGTTTATTATATAATAAGTTATAACAAAAAAAAATAGCGAGGTGAGCATGGCATTCACTCAATACTAATGGCGGGACGAGTAGTAACAAAGAGTTAAAAGTGAAATATCTCATGAGCAGATTGACGGAAATTAAAAAAGTCACCAAAAATATATTTAAACTTATACTCTATCTATTTATTTATGAAACTTTTGATATAAGTTATCATTTTAAAATCGAAAATAGGTACACCCTCCATTAAAAATAATGGTTATGTAATATTTTAGATCTTATTGTTTCTTAAATTGCCATTTTTTTTTTGAAAACTATCAATACTTTTGCGAATAATGAGTGTTCAAGATAAATAAATCACGCTGTATAGACATTAATAGAAAAATGCAAAACAAAACAAACTATTGAAAATATAAGACTATGGTCTGTCTCACAACATTAAGCATTCGATCGAAGCGCAACCCATGGCCAATTCTCATCAGGGATTCAAAAAATGTTTTTATAAAAGCGCGCAAATTTAAAAAAAAAATATGACAGCTGTTAGGTATATTTCACTTTTATTTTATTTTGCTCGTAGAAACGTCTTGCTGTGTTATACAAAACAGGAGAGGGCACGTACGCAAGTGTACCTACTCTTACTATCAGAGATTTGTAAATATTAATATTTTAACTGCAATTTTCAGTTTTTAAAACTATTTAGATACCTACTGTAAATAATTTATGTCTATTCGTCCTGATATTCACTCCCAAACTAAAAACACAATTTTTAATGTTTATAAGTTTTTAAAAAATTGTCAAATGATAAATTGAATCTTGAAGTGGCCAATTTTTTAAAACAAACTCAGCAAATGATTGCGGATGCATGTGAAGTGAGTATTAGGACTGTGAAGTGTATAACATCTAAGGCATCTAAGGTCTTCGTGTTTAGTAATGACACTTGACCTGTAGTTTACTTGGATGAAACATGGGTCAACTAAAATCATTCATGTGATCAAATTTAACAAAATACTGAAGGATTGAAGCTACCTACTGAGAAAAGAGCTTGATTGCTTGTATGTCATGCTGGTTCAAGTAAATTTGGTTTTGTAAATCGTTCAAAATTAGTATTACACAAAACATATTTAATCTACTTAATAAATTATATTCTAATAAACTGTAAAAAAAATAAATTTTTTCGTTATTATTTTTAATAATTAAAAAAAATAAACAAGATTATAAATTGGCGGGCATTTGGGAAACAATGGAATTGGAAAGTTAGTTCACGGGTTGTGCTTCGATAGTGTCTAGTGTTGTGAAACCGACTATAGTATAAAATAGCAAGTATTTTAGATTTAAACAAAAATAGTACTTATAATAATCATAGGGAAATTTGTAAAATTATAAGGGACAAATAATTATCAGATAATCTATCTACAAATATTTTACACAGGTAATAAATACAACACATTTGTATTTTAGGTATTTATAATTAAAATAATTTACCTTTTGTACACCTAAAAATGCTGCTAAATATCAATATTTAATCGATATTATTATCATTTAATTAAATTAAATTAATTACCTGCTTTCCATACAGTCTCTAGAGAAATGACCGACTTTATTACAATTATAACAAGTAGAACTACTGCCACCTCCTCCAAAGCCACCACCACCACGTTCTGCGCGTTCATCTGGACAATCGCGTGCCAAGTGTCCGGTTTTACGGCAGTTATAACACGATGGCTCACTAGCCGACTGAGAACAGTCTCGAGCTATATGACCGACACCGTCACATCTAAAATTAAAACAAATAAATTTATTTATATATTAAAATAAATAATTTTTAAAAACATAATGTTGTTATATTTATTATTACATTTTTTATGGGCTGTCTAAATTGACAAAACAATACATTAATGTATAAAACATATTGAAAATTACATTCAAGTAAATACAAAGGATTAAAACTATCCTATTAACTAGTTAATTTAGTTAAAAAGCAAATGATGGGCCTTCAATGACATAATACAAGATACGTTAAAAAGGTTGGAAGATAATTGTGGAATACTGAAAGGAACAACATTTTTAGTCAGATTAACAGGGACTCGAAAAATTAATACACACATATTACATAATATTTAGGTTCATACTAAGTTTATCCTTAACCATCAATCATATTACTATGCATTATTGTAATATTATATGTACATAAACAAAACAGTTTATACGTACATACTCTATTCCATATTAGTTTAGAAAAATGCATGATGTGAATGCGTCATTGTTCGCGCAGGTGGAGAATGTGCGTTGCCGACGGTAAACGCTGTTTTACAACACACACCAATACAACGAAAATACATAGTGAGCTGTATTATCAAAACACTCTACACCCCACGTATATTGTACGTACCTATACAAACTATATCACCATACGGCGGTGTGCTGCAGAGGCCGCTTGACCACGAGATACAATAGTCCAGCTAATTACAGCGGTCTAACTGTTCCGGTGGCATTTATGAATGTGCGAGTTTTTTAAAACTAATATGGAATTAGAGTATAGTGTAATGTGATTCTTGATGTTTAATTGTTGTTTATTGATACAGTATTAAAACTTAAATTACAATATCAAATTTAAAATCATAGTAACTAAACTTTAAACAATCTTTAAAAATTGTGCTGTTTCAATTTTGAACTTTTAACAACTGTAAATGAAGCCAAAAGAAAAACACTAGTTCTTGTATACTTTACAATCTTTATCAACTACAGATAATAATAGCTCACAAAATGTTTCAATATATAAATATATATATTTTTTTTTTGTTTTTTATTAAATAACAACAAAACAGAATTCAAAATTATTCCCTTAAATTAGTCAAAAAACTGTGCAAGTAAAAAATATAGATTTTATAATAATCAGTTTCAGCAAAAGCCAGAAAATCATAACAAAATAATTCCAATCTCAAAAATTAAAATTGTAATACAAAAATGTTAGATAATTTATAAGTATTGATCATTTATTATATTTGTATAAAACATTTAAATACATAGAAATATATTTAATAATAATTTTTATTACGGAAATTGTTAAATGAAAAAATAAAGATCAATTCAAAATATTAAAAGAATACAGATTCATTTTTATTTATTTCATTAAAGGGTTTAAAACTCTAGTGACAAATTAATACTACTTTTATAAAATCAATAGGAACAAATCTAGTTTACGACCCAAGCTTATTTTCCTTATATTTTTACTTTCTAAAGTGCATTTTTTAATGGTCAATTCAAGGCAGAAAAAGTCTATCTGGCTTAGAGTTAGAGTTACACACATTCAGACACACAGTGTTTTGCCACGCTCACTCAGACAATAATCAACAATTTGTTGTAAAACCATGTCGGATAGATAACAAGGTGAAATGATAAGCATTATATGCGGGTAAGTTTATGTACAATAACTAAAAGTAAGTATGATAGGTTTTGATTATACCAATGGATTAAGCATTAAAATACACATTTTGGAAAAAAAATAATATTAAAAAACAATTTTGGTTCATCAACTAGATTTAATATATATATAATCAATATAATGATAATAACTTTGAGAACAATAAGATGTCATCATAACTTAAGTTTGGTACTTATTATGCTTAAAAATGTTAAAATGAAAAGGCTGAAGGATATACAGTGAAACCTCGTTAACTCGAAGGAATACCTTGGCTCCTGGCTTCCAATATATGATATGTGTGAGTTATCGAGGTTTTCCATAAGTCGAATTTTTTTTTCGCCCCCAACCGATTCGAGTTATCGAGGTTCCACTGTATATGTCCCCCTACCTACTAACAACTTAATAATAACAATTTTCTAACACTAAACAAATTATTTTGTGATCATTGGGTCAAGTTATAAAATTATATTCACTAAATTAAAGTAGGGGAACTTTAAAACCAGTTTTATCATATTCTATTTTACAAATGTTTTTCACAATTTTTTAAATTTTAAGTGCAAGAGAAGTCTTGAACCTTAATAATAACAATTGAAAACTAGGTATATAGTACCAATATTTTAAGATTTATTTTCACTAACATTATTTTAAAAAAATTACAGAGTGATTCTTTTATTGTTAAACACTCATTATTTTTCAGTAATTTTTTTTTTCTAAAAAAAAAAAATTTCGACAATTTCACACTGCCACAATATTTTTGTCACCCTTGTTTTATAACTTTTTAAGTTTATGTATTATAAAGGGAGTGTAGTGAGCACTATTCAAAAGCTGCTTGCTGTTCACCCACAGAGCCCAACAAATGATACTCCACTACTTTTCTACTACTCAAACTCAAAAGTGAAATATCTTGTGAACAGATAAGACTGATATAAAAATTTATTTAAACCAATTTTCTATCTATATGGAACTTGTACCCAAAAATAAAAGTGACACAAAATAATGGCAATGTTAAATTTTAAATCTCAGGTAATGTTAAGTCAATATTATGCGAAATAATGAGTAATCAATGATAAAAGAATCTCCCTGTATATACATAATAAAAATAAATAATTATTATAAAATTGTACATAAAATATTTAAATAGGTACATTAATATATACCAAATTATTACTTTGGCGTTCATTCAGTTATATTGATTATATATATATATATATATTTAATATACAATAAACATAATATTATTAAAATAGGTAATATAATGATAATAACAATAATATAATATTAACAATTAGGTATAATAACCTACTCATTAATATTTGTTTTTTTTTTTTTTTGTCACAACACTTGTTGCATATTTCAACAAAATTCCCAGTGCAATAATATTATTTAACTGATAGAAAACCAAATATTAAACAAAAAACCAATAGATAATAAACAAATTCTAAATCAAATAACAGGGGAAATGGTATTAAATATTGACACCTGGCTAACTATTTTAATACCTACACACCTACATAACCTCAATAAAAAAAAAAAAAAAAAAATAAAGAACAGATGGAATAGTATTTCAACATAATATTAGGTACTCCAATAAAAAGTGGGTAGTTAAAAAAGTTAATTTTAAATACAAACAAAATTAAATATGCTAACATTAGATAATATATGATATACATATATCAAAAACCCAAAAATGACAATATTGTATAAATTGTTCAAATAATACAATTAATTATCAATTGTACAACTGCAATAGGTATAATATAATATGAATAGTATTAATTTTCCTATACTGTGAAAACTGAAAACATTAGTCATAAAGGAAATTAATAGATTTTAACCATTGTATTGTTGTTTCACAATAACACGTACAGTAATCTGGTTAAAGGGCAACAAAGGATAAGTTTTTTATTAAAATGATGGCAAATAAAATAATATTAGTATTACCTGTAACACCTATCTTTGTCTTTGCAATCACGGGCAATATGACCACTGCGGTTGCATTTGTAACAACTTGTATCACGGTCACTACCGCCTCCACCAACTCCTCTGCCACCGCCGCCTCCTCTACCGCCACTGCGACTGAAAGTAGCACTGTTTACAGAACCATTATCTGAGCAATCCCTAGCGAAATGTCCAGAACGGTTACAGCGGTAACACATAACTCCTCCGCTCATGATGACTAATGGGAAATTAAAAAAAAAATTATTTTTCACAATTAGGTACAAATCGGTCCAGTGAACGATCAAAACAATAGTATCAACGTGTCACTTTGAGTTTCAAAAGCAAATGAGAAAAAAAAAAATAAAATATGGTATCCATCTGGCACAACCAATAAAGGCTTCAACACAGCCATTTTCGGTTGATGAAATCGTACAATACACACGAAATTTCGTCACTGAAAGACGGGCTGTTAGAAGTACCTACCTTAAGGTGTTGATAACAGGTTAAAATGTAAAATACAGGAGGAATAACAATATTGGTGTAACTATAATAATATTTACCTGAATTCGGTATAGTTGCACAAAACAAAAGAAATATGTAAACGTGAAAAATCGAGTGTTTCTAAAAAACGAGTAACAACAGAACGGTGGCTGGCAGACACCGGGTCGAAAAGAAAGAGCGTTTTCGTCAACGAACAAGTATCACGAGAGAGAAGAAAAAAAAAAAATGAGGAAACGTGATTTTGTCGGCGGGACAGTGTGACCGGTTCGCGGGATTTGGCCCGGCATGTCAAAGATAATAGACTTTTTCTTTCTTTTTTTTCCCCCTCCCAACCCCGTTCACGTCGAGCCGTTTGAAAACACGACCCCGTTCGTGTATTCACGCAACACGGTCGGAACAATACGAATTTCAATGGGTACCCACACTCGTGTAATAATATTGTGTACGTGGACACGTTACACTGTAACGCCGCACGCCGAACAGCTGAACGGTACGACGTGACCGGCGATTGTTTTCCGAGCGTTCGGCGCCATGTTCGCCGTACGATTTCTCACGTCACGACTCGCCGGCCGCCGCGGTTTCCATCATTTTTTGTCCGATGTCGACGTCCCGGCTATATCCCCATCATATATCATCATCGTCATTATTATTATTATTATTTTTTCATATTATCATTATTTGTTATTATTATTACGTTCACACAATATAATATCATTATCATCACGGTAGACAGGTTTAATATTCGAATATCGATAAATATTTCGTCTGCATAGTAGATATCAATATAGTTATGTGTAGATACCCACTTGGATATTAATATTGTTGTGAGGTGTACCCGATTCGCTTACCGCCGCGACTTACCTAATATTACCTAATATTATTGAATGAGTCATAATGTAATGATCGTAATTTGTTCGACAATATTGTTATAATATATAGATACCTACCTACCGTTATCACTAGAGCGGGGATTTATATTCTCTTAAAATTTTGAACAATATATGCTTGTAATATTCTCTAAAAATATTATTAAAATGTGCAAAAATATGTTTTTACATCAATGTATCCTTTTAACATCAAAATATGTACTCATATGCAAAATAAAATTTTTTATTCAGATTCTTTGTCCTGTGAATCGTTGAGTCTTACTCTCATGGTTGTGCATACATCCATTAAAAACATGTTTTTACGTAATAGAAATCCGCGCTCTAGTTATCATCAAACAACAGAAACGGCTTAATATAACGTACCTAAAACGTATTTTACTAATTATTTACATAATTAATTATAGTCGAATTATCTGCCGGGCTCAGTCCTTTCGAAACCAGTAATCGATAAAAGAAATTCAATTCAACTGCGTGTCTCATCACATTTACACCCAACGCAGTTAATCGTGGTTTCCCGACAATTATTCGTCTCTTAAAGTCGGTACTTTCTTTCCCTGACTGTGACAACCAAATTAATTGAATAATATTATAAGTCCCTCACAATTCCCGAAATAATCCAATGCAATGTCAACGTCTCAATAAAGATTATTTTGGCGATCAAAGGATTAGATTTTCGAATTGCAAAGCGATGTAAACGCAAAGGCGCCGCGTGTAAATAAATATACATACAAGTATTCGGCAAAACAATCGAGTATTAACGATATAATTGGACGCCGGCGGACACACAAAAGCCAGCAGAAAAAAAAAAGACCGTTAAACAGACGCCAATATTCGAATTTTTGGCACTCAGTCTTACGGCATTATGTTATGTTCCTAAAAAACGGCGTCGCCTGCCCGTGTCGATGCGTTTAGCCAATCGAATTGAATATCCGTCAAACCTTAATAAATAATAATACGAGCAGGAATTCACGCCCACGAGAATTCTCAACAGACAAAACAATTTCTTTTTTTTTTTTTTTTTTCTAAACACGTCATTATAGTAAAACCAATACGCATTCTTCGTTACGCTCAGAATCTAAAGTAAAATTACCCAGCTTAAAGTCGACAAAAATTTAATGTGTATTGTAGTGCCTCATGATGTAGGTGAATCATCGTATGAACCGAAAATACATATAAATATTGTGCACCTACAGAATATTGTATAATTTAAGAAAGTTATAATTGAAATCGAAATATCAACACAAAAATATATAGTTAACAAATTAACCATCAAAATCGTATTTCTGTACGATAAAAAATATAGTAACGATAAACCATAGCTAACAAAAAAACGATTCTGAACGGAGTTCAGTTGATAGTGTTGCTATGTCAACAATATATATATATATATATATGTAATATTATGCTAAAATAATTACATAGTCAATATATATTTTCTTTAATAATATATTTGTTTAATCATGTTTCCCGGTATTCCTACGGTTTTCTCATGTTTTTCCCGTTTATTGGGAATACTCCTGGGGAAAATCGAAAAATGACCACCTCAAAGTATCTCTCCAATTAGAAAAAGTGTGACCATAGTAAATCGGAGCAAAATTTTTGGTAGAAAAATTGTCCACAGAAAAAAAAAACCTTTATTTTACTAATATATTTCGTACATTTTCCCGTTTTTTCTCATTTTTTTTTTTTCGGTTTTTTATATTTGATTGGAAAACTTTTGAGAAAATTCAAAAATGGCCTCCTTAAAGTACTTTCCCAGTTCGATTTCATTTCAGAAAAAATGCTACACTTAAAAATCAGAGCAAGATTTTTGGTAGAAAAACAAAAAAAAAAAATAAACATCTTTGTATAAAACCATAAGCTTGTTGGTTCCATTTAGAATCTAAAACACAACAGGACAGTGGCGTTTTGATGATTGATGAACCATAAAGGGATTTTTCACGGACCACGAATGAACATAATGAGGATAATATTTATAAATAGTCGTATTTTTTTAATAAGGTTTTTGTGTTCTAATGGATACACGGTAAAGTCCATTGGACGCCTAGTGACTCAGTAGAGTATGATTTTGGTTAAAAATAAAAATGTAATTTTTCTCTTCATTTGTATCCCTCTGACATAAAATCTGGTTAAAAAAATAAATAAATATTAACATAGTTATTAGTATTTGGATAACACTGTAGGACATTCTGTATTCCTACTCAAATCATAAAGTTTGTTTACCTATACATTTTATAGCAATAATTCTCCCCTAATAAGTTTTGAAAAAGCACGTTCGTCGATCGCCCACATCACATGCACCGCCAACGAAAACGAACAAATGAGTACCTGCACGTAATAATCTTTCAAAGTTCTATTTGCAGGTACTATCCCTATCATAAAAAGTCTCTTATTCCATAAATACGTATAGGTAACATTATATTTACAACGAAAAAAAAAATAAAAATTGTATACATTTGTATGCGTAGGTTGAATGCGTATAAATACATCAAAATTGTAGGTACATATATTTTAAAATTAAAGTATAGGTAAGTACGTACATAATTATAAACAACGACTGAAAATATAGGTAGGTACTTATACAGTTATACTTACTGTATAATATAGTCGACAGTCAAAAAATGAACCAAAATTATTGTTATTATTGTCATGTCACGCGTAATTATGATTTATTTCAGTCTATAATATCATAAAAAAGTATCAGATTTTGAATATTATTTACTATAATCGTAAACCGAAAATGTTCGAGTAACATCAATTTTAATTGTGTTTCGATGAATTTTGACATTGTGTAGGTTTAATACTTATTTATCATTCACTCGATACGTTCTGTATGGTTTGTTTGTAGAATACGGTTTAAATTAAATTGTAGCTAAAGCTTAAAAACTACAATATTTAACTGGAACAAATGTGCTACCTCATATAAATATTTGTATGTTATATACAATATTGAACAATGTACATTTGTTGCTTTCTGGAATATACTGACATGTTCTATGTTCATAACATTTTATATACATAGCTACTTTTCTTTAGATTTGTATTTTATATATGAAATAAATTCAACAAATAAAACCCAATTATTTTATACAATCGTACAAGTAGTATTGCGATTTGTTTGTATGATTTTCTTAATAAAATATGCATTTTTTTTTTTTTATTAACACATAACCTATTAAAGATAGATAGTAAATACTCAAAAAAATCATTTTAATATACGTTTAAAATATCTAGGTATTAAATATTATTCTATTGATATAATTTTTTTTTTTTTATTTATCATCATGATGGTCAAACTAGACGAAGGTCAAGGATAAATGAATCATATTATTCTATTTTTAAAAACACAACAAAGATAAACCTTCAAAATTTAGAAACTTTACTGAAAACCATCACCCATGTGATGTATGTATAATATGATCCACGTTTTTTTAAATTTATCTTTATAATAATCGATAAAAACCTAAGAAAAAAAAATATATATATTTTTTAATACCTAGTTTCCTGTATAATATATTATAATAATTTATAAAGCATAGCCGTATATAATCATTCATTAGGTACTATAATAATGACGTAAATTTAAAAATATTATGAAATCATTAGGTATTATGTAGTCGTTAAAATATTTGTATCAACTTGTTCTATACAAGTATAATATTATATATGAATGTATTTTTCATATTCATGATGAATAATGAATATTAATAATAGTTTTAAAATATATTATTAATGTTTGTACCTACAAGAAATTAAATAAATTCTATTTTAAAAATAGAAACAAGTTATTTCTTTTTTTCTGATTTGAATACTCATTGGCATAGCTTTTAATTTACTCGTTAATCGTTATTATCGTTTTAATAGATAGCACGGCCGGATTTACCTAAAAGGCGCTCCCCTGACTAGTCAAAAAAAGTTCCTACTTCTTAAAACATAGTCCCCGCTTCCCATTTATTTACCAATTTTGCATGTCTATAAAAAAATGTATTATGGATTAATTTAAAAGTATTTTAAAGTCAATGTAAAAAATTACTCCACTTTACTCAAATTAAACAGATTACTCCTCTCCACTTTATCCAAACACTCGTAATCCTATGTTTCCACGTGCTCCTAAAACCCGCCTCTGTTCTTTTCTAAAAAGAGCTTCTAGGTAATTAAAACTCTCAACCTCACCTATAACTATTCAGTTGTCTATTGTCATTAGCTATCTTGGCCTGTTTCTCAGAACTCATATAGGTTTTCTGTTTTATTTCTACTTATCCTTAGTCCCTTTCCTTCAAGTACAACTCTCTATTTTGCAAGTCTACAGTTAACTTATTCTAGATTTTCTCCTATCAAAGCATATTATTTGCAGAAAATCAGGCAACATGATACCTCCTCTTATTTTGAACGGCTAAATAGAATTTGCATTGTTGCTAGTAGGTAATAAATTAAAATTGCAAATAGGAATTATATAGGGTATTATATATAATTATCTAGGATAATAAATTGCCTATCTATAACCCTTCCCTACTCCTCAGGTCTAAACTTTAAACTGTTATAACTCATAAACAGTAAATCTGATATTAATGTTATATGTATCAAAATTTCCAGAAAAATATTATCTATTCAAATGTACGTTAAAATGGGGGGGGGGGGGGTTCCAATTTGAAAATCATAAGTATGTACTTATTTAACGTATATAGAATAGGGTAAAAAATTAAAAATAGTTTTGAAATAAAGTTTAAACGATTCTATAATGGTTAAAAAAAACAAAAATCAAATTTACTTAAAAAAACTCTAAGATAATTGCTGGTTCATGATTAAACAATTACTCTGTATGTATATTATTTATTTGATTTAACAGAAATAAATAAGGACTCACGTATTTTATATAACTAGGAATATTATTATTTTGAATTATTATACAAATTTGATTTAACATCAGTTATTTTATTTATATGTTTACAGGTACTATCTGTCCCGCGCCCTGTGTTGCCCGTGCTAATTTTTTATTATTTTTACTTAAATTTCCGTATTGCTATGTCCGTATCAGTTTTTTAAATCAGTATCAGTATATTGAACTAAAAAAATAGGTGGAATGTGGGTAGCCCGCGAAATAAAAGTGTTCTAGAGTATCATACATTTTTTCATTCATGTTACCATAGATACCTGAACATGGATGGATTAACATGGTTAATCCATGGATTAAACTACAATATTCACTATAATAACACTAAAATAGCACAATAATAGGTTGTAGTGTTGTTACTGTACCAAAAAATACAGATTCAGAGATGAAGTTTTACGTGTTTTCATTTTTTACTTACCTACCCTGTACATCACATGATTTTTTTTTCATTCGTGTTATTAAGTTAGCCCATCCTATTTTAAGCAAATAAAAGCCCGGCAGAGTGTCAGATAGACTGTTTATTTTAAGTTATTACAGTTGTTATGGTATTTTTTTTTCTGTTTATTTTTTATTTTTTTGTTTTTCAATTTTTTTTTTTTTATTTCGTCCATGTTACTATGGTAATCGATAATTTAACAAAAATAATTTAATTTTCGTACCAAAAATACCTAAAAATCTTTTTTTCTCTATTTTATCTCCTTCAAGTTTTATTTTTGTGACAAAAAGTAGCCTATGTTTTTCTTCAATTTTATTATTTTCTATCAATCTCTATACCAAAATTCATTAAAATTGGTTCAGTAGTTTTTGCGTGAAAGAGTAACAAACATCCATCCATCCATCCATCCTCATAAACTTTCACATTTATAATATTATTAGTAGGATATATATATAAATATATTTGTTACCGGAAATGTTGATATTTAGGAAATTATGATGATTCCTAGGAAACGATGGCAATTCCTAATAAGGAAAAGAAATGATATTATTGCCTAGTAAATGTTATTATTTTCTAATGATAGTAGACATTACACAGTAAAATTGCATATATAACCTTATAAACCTATTGAGGCATTATCATCTTATCGTTCACACGCCAAATATATTTCATATAATAGATATACATTTATTCAGGTTTTAAAAAGCATAAGATCATTTTATATTAGATTTAAAAGAATTGAACTAAGTAGGTGCCTATATAAAGTTTCAAGTAGGTAGTATATTATGCAATTTATCATTATATATTTATTACTAATATCAGTAGTATCTACACTGAAAAGTGAAAATTAAAATTATTTATGAACAATTTAATAGTGAATATATTATAATTAATAGTAGGTATGTGATATTATTGGCAAATTACCGTTGGAACTAATGGTAAACACTGCGATATATTGTGTACAAATTTACTTGGCCAAGTATGTACCTATTATCTATATAATTCGATAATTGGTCGAGAGAACATCAGTGTGTCACACTCACGTATTTACAGACATTAATTATTATTATTCTCTGTGTTTGATAGGTTTATCATTAATTTATAAACAAAAAGGTATTCAAGAAACACGCGAGTACCTACATATGTTGTATAAATGATCATGGTTTTTTAGTCTTTATGAATTATGTGTAAAACTAAATTATATTTCAACTCTGTTAAACATGTAGTACCTAAGTATTTGAACCTATTTTTTTTTACAAAACATTTTAATTTGCATTAAACTTCTCTGTATTTTATAAACTCTGATATAATTTACCAATTTATGTCTTTCACCGTAACATTTACATATCATAAAAAATGCTATTATTTTACCAAAGTCAACCCTACCGTTTATATCGGAATAATAATATCATGTCGAATGGTAGAAAATAGTATTTATAACAGTTGACAAACAGCATATGATTGTACGCCACTTAAGATCAATTTAACATTAATAATTGTAGTTATTCTACGCTCGCGGTTAAACTTACTGGCCTTCTCTGTAAATTGGAAGCCCACTTTTCGGTTTGTCGGTATAGTACGTATTATTAAACCCGATTTAAATAAGTACGGAGAAAATCGTTACATTATGTTTAATTTAGTAATATAACCAACAAATACAATTTATATTATCATTTTTATTTGAAAAGCCATTCATACTTCATGACTCCGGGGGATTATATTCTCGTAGGTCCTATAAGAATAGGAACTAATATTATAAACGGAATGAAATATTTTTTTTTCTATCGTAGAATAAATGGATTTATAATACATATATATATAAAATATACATTATACATATATGTACAAATTACAGTAGACTTTTCTATAAAACAAACAACAATAATAATTGCCAAGGACGGACATCAAACGTCGCATGCCATATTGTAGACAAATAAACAATTATTTATCAAAGATATATAGGTAGGTAAGTATAGTATGTCACATAACAAAATATAAGGAAACACGTGCTTCAATAAACCATAATAATATTATACAGTACAAAATGTAAACATAATGTCATGCTATGTTAGATAGGTAGGTAGGCATAAAGTGTAAAATATACTGACTAAAAACCTATAGGAGATTATAAATTTATTATTATGTACAGAGTGATCAACATAACGGAAGACACTCGTTGTCTTGGACCGTAGTCACTTATTTCAGAATTGATTTTTTAGATAAATTTAAGAAACGAGTAGTTCTAAAATGTTAAATTACCATTTTTTGTCACTCTTAGTTTTATGGGTGCAACTACTACCCACTTTTGATTTTCAAATAGCAACCTTCATCAAAAATTCCATAAATAAATAGAATTTTTATATAAATACATTTTAGTGATGCAATTTTTAATTTCCATTAGCCCGTTTTCGAAATATTTCATTTTAAATTTTGATGATTTGTGCGTAGGAGGAGAGTGTGGGGCACCATTTGTGTGTCGGGTTGCCACCTCTTCGGGTTTCACCTGGATACTCCAGTTTTACATCCACGATTTTAAATCTACGGGCTACAGGCTCAATGAACTATACTTCGGGTCTTCGTACTATTTATTTTATACATAAAGTACAAAAGTACATACTTTTGATATTTTTAATATTGGTTGATATTTTAAAATCAAAAGTATAGGTACCTAGTGGTTTATCCCCAAAATAAAATTCTAAAGCTTTAGGATAAATTATAATTTTTGCGTTTTAAATTATGTCGCATAGGTATTGCATCTATTAAATACGTCGTGTAAGATAAGTTAAGTTATTTAAATCAATGTGCATAATAAGTTCAGTAAATTTTTATTTTTGAAATTAATAAAAAAAAAAAACCAGTCAAATTTTGAATATTAAAATATAAAAAGATACGGATATACTTCGCATGGTAGGTGGGTCACTGTTGTAACTTGTAGGTGAGAAGTTAGGGAAGGCAGATCGGAAATTGAATGTATATCTGTATGCAACGATTAATTATTGCTAACGAAAAACGATTCTCAGAAGAGTTTAGTTAAACATGTTTTGAAAAGTCGTATTATTTACGATTTGAAAATAGTACACGTCATACATTTTTCTTACGTTTTTTTCCATTTATTATGGAAACTCCTGGAAAAGTAAAAAAAAACCTCTTTTAAATATAACCCCAATAAAATTTCCTTTCAAAAAAAAAAGTGCTACATTTGAAAGTTGGAGCAAAATTGTTGGTAGTAAAGTTATTGTATCATCATTATAAAACCAATATATACAATACCGAACAACATATAGAATCTTAAAATATAGTTAAAACTTAAAATATGGCAAATCTTGCGTTTCAGTTAAAGTTTTTGTTCTATCGAAAAGTTCTAAACCACCTATTCGACCCTTTTTCATACGCGTCCGTAAATTGATCAGTATATTATTTTACAAACATTTTTAAAACTATTTTCTTGATTTCATTTTTTAACATAAATTAATATAAAGATTAAAGGTAATGCATTTTTATAGATGCAATTTACTACTAATGATACAAATTTGAAAACAAAAATTGTTATTGTTGGTAATGTTACCTTATAATAGAATGTTTATTCAAAAATAAAAACCAATAACCAATAAATGGGTATATCACATTTTCATAATAATAAACATTAGATACCAGGTTATTATTACACCATTAAGCATTAGGTATAGTTTATTATTTTAAAATTGGTACCTACCTACGCCGTAATAATGCTTATTTTTATAGACATTATACTTTATACTGTCCTTGATTACCGATAATAGTACAATCAATTATTATTAATTACCTATTTATTATTAAGAGGTCGCTAGTCGCTACACATGCGTTTTGTCGTCTCCGTCTTACATAAACGCACGACATAATAAATTTGAGTTCACCAGAACCAATTTTGTGCTGTCAATTTAAACCGACTTATTATAAAACGTAAATGCAATAACATTATTTGTGTTAGTGCATAGGATTTTTCGTTATTTTAATTTTCTAGCGAGTTCTGAGTGTGTGAAATATGGCAACTTTATATATTATACATATTCGTTTATTATTTGTAATCAAATAAAACGTGTACATATAAGAAAAGAAAATTACAATCACACGTATCATGGTTACACATCACCTATAAGCATTTACTTGTTATGTTAATGCTGAGTTATAGTTGTTACAGTTTCCATTATTTCAAATTGATGAATGAACATATAATTAATAATCAGTATTATTCAATCTATTATTTTGTATTTTAAAGCACTTATTTAGTCTTGCTTAAATTTAATTGCAGTAAATTATTGTTAAAACATGATTTAACACTATTTACCACTTAGATAATTTGCTATAGGATTTATTACAAAATTAACAAGGTCATAAAGTCTGTTAAACATGTACTTTTGTATTTATTTCTAAGGTAAGTAATCTGTTTATGGAAATGATAAAAAACAGAGATCCTATGACTACACTTTGTGGTACACCAAGAACCACTTTAAATATTATAAATTTTAATCCTTTGTAGGCTTTTATTTAATATGTAGAAATGAATTGGTTTAATATAAAACTAACTACTTATCCTATCTTAAAAACGTTTTATAGTATAGAGATAATGCAATAGGATGATAGTTATTACTTATTAGTGTTATTACTAATTTTTTAAAAAAATGGATTAACTAAAATGTATTTAATAATTAGGCATACATACCAGATGACAAAGATAAGTTGAAAATTAGCTTCAATGAAAAAGAAATAGTACTTGAAGTATTTTTCAAAATATGAAGTATGCAATTTTAAACTTGTAATGCACCTAAGTATTTTTGTATTTCAAATTGTATCTATCAGACTAAAGAATATGGTATCCTTTACGAAGTAATTTTTGTTTAAATATCACCATTCTTTATGTTCTACTTTTAGATTCTGAGCGTAGCTAAGGAGCTATTGGTTTTATAGTGCTGTTTATTTCTTTCTTTCTTTTTTTTTTCAAGTCTATGAACACGGTTTTTCTGAGTAAACTTGCTTCGATTTTCACGTGCAGCAATTTTTCTGAAAGCTCGAGTTGTTTAGATGGTATTTTAAACAAGTCATGTTTTGATTTTCGATGCTATTTTTTTAAATAAAATCACTTCAGTGGGAAAAAACTTAGGAAAACGTATAATTTCATTATTTTATAAAAACACGAAAAACGTTTTCTACCAGAAAAAATGATACAATCGAAAAATCACATGACACTTTTTATGTTGCCTATTGTTTTGTTTGATTTACTTTCTTACAGTATCATTGCCGAAAATTTGAGCTTTTAAGCTTTTATTTGAAACTTGGTAATAATACTTATATTGGACTTACGTCCACTTAGACGTGGTCAAGTTTCCAAAATCATCAAACGACTTTTTTTTTTTAAATAAGCGTTTTGAAATCAACAAAAATCGCAAAAAAAATGACGACATTTCAAATTATGTACTACCGAACTGCGCTCGGAATCGTCTTTCGTCGAGCAATGGTTTATTGATACATACCGATATTAATGAAATAACCATATGTATTCTACCTTCCCAACTTCTCACCTACAACAATGACCGCTCCTATACCTTAGTATCAGCTCATATTTTAGAAATAATTTGACTCTTGTGTTACTCTATATCTTCACCAATTTTAAAAATGCAAAGAACACAGCAAATTTGTAGACACGATAAATTTATGAATAATAGTGCCACTTAATAATGTGAGAAATTAAAAGTAAACTCAATTTATATTTGTATTTATAGCAATTTATTAATGTCAGTACCCAATATAATTATTTATGTTTATGTAATAGGTTTTTATTTTTGAGAAAAATAATAGTATTTCCATCAAGAAAAGAAAAAACATTTTAAATAGGTAAATATTAAACCATCATCCAGATATCCACCAATTATCTTAGATATGTGAAAAAATTTAAAGTTTCAACAACATATTATTATTATATCTACTTTTAAAGTCTAGTACCTATTCAACGTTAAATTAAGTATCACAATAATAGTACTATTAGATACACCTAATAGTTAATAATATTGTTTATTTACCTAATCTGTTTAAAGTCTAAAACAGTGTGAATTTTTAAATGATAATAGACTAACAAAAGACTACTGTTTTTATTTTTATTCATTAAAATGAAATTATTTTTCTTATAAATTCTATACCTATATAGAATTAAAATTAAAAATAGTATTAGAATTTATATTTTATTTACATAATATATAGATTGTATGTTTCCAATAATAATTATAATCTTAATTTAACAAATATTTAACATATTTGCTGCTATAATAAACATACATACTATTAAATGTCTTATTTAGTTTCTTTTTTTTTTAGATTAGAAAAACTTAAAATTTAATAATATTAATATTATTTTTAAATAATAACCAATGTATAAGAAAAATAAATAATATTACATCAAACATATTTAGTAATTCCTGTATTTTAAATAATTTATTTTCTTTAAGAATCTAAAACTAAAATAAAACTGAATTGTTTTCAGTCAAAAGTTCATTATCCATTTTGCAGTTAATTAGGAATTACTATATACAATAGAAAGATAAAACTAAGTAGGTAATTATAAATAAAAGTATAATATTTAAATACCTACTATGTACCAGTTACCAACTAAAATTAAAAATTAAAATAATATTTTTCATAAACAGTACTTGTGAATATTTTTGTATTTTTGAGTACCTAGGTATTAGGTATAGTTACTTATAAATACATTGAAAATAAAAATTATTCAATTGTATAGGCATTAGTACAATGGTACATAATGTTAACGGTACATTAGTTAATTGTACATATAAATTTGTTCGCTAATTGACTGATTGTTTACTTATTGAATCAGTTTTTAAAATAGAAAAAAAATATGCTGTTTATTATAGTAAGTAGGTATATAGTAGACAAAATTGCAGTAAAACAAAACTAAATCAAATCTAATTTTAAAAATATAAACATAAATTATTGAAAAAATAATGTTGCACAACAAAAAAAAAAAATATATATATAGGTATATATTATTTAACACTTGTGATTACAAATTCACAGGTGACAAGCTATTGAATACAATTTAAAATTGTCAACTTTAAATCATTATTTTTGATACAAAGCCATTATTTTTGACAGGGGGCGGATACAAAGGGAGGAGGGACAGCATCTAAGTACTTTAAAAATAGGACATAATAAATTATATAAATTTTAACTTGTATTAAAAATACATTCTTAACACTTATGAAGAGTGTATTTTTAATCTAAGTACAACAAAAGAACTAAATATAAAATACTAAATACTAGGGTTGGAACGTATAATACAGTGAAGTATAAAACATTATTATATGCATGTATAAAACGTATACAACTAATAGTTTTATACTGTGTACAATTTTTTTTTTTTGGCTGCAATTGAACAGAAGTTATCAGATAAAATAATTGTCAATTGAATTTAATCATAATTTTATACTAATCTTATACTAATTACCTAAGATACATGGTAATTTGTTATATTAATTACTAAGTTCAATCTTTATTGTTTATTAATAACTACATTAATATTTATAATATCAAAAATAATTTGTTTTGTTTTATTTTATTCTAAATTTAAGAAAATTCACCAATTTGATGTGATTTGTTAATTTTTATATTAATTTATAAGTTTAAATACCTATTAAAATTTTAAATGTACAGTATTATCACTAATATAATAAACTTCAAAAAAAAAAAAAATGTCAGTCGTTAAAAAGTTTTACACGGTTTAGTTATTTTTTACGTTTTATAAGTGGAGTATTATACGAATAACGTATAAAACGTTTTATATGCGTATATTACCAACCCTACTAAAAACATTAGCGTCGTACACTTTCTCATTTTGTCTAAGTTTATTTCTAATTATTAGGGCAACTACACAGAAAATCAAAAAAAAAATTTCAGTAATACACAAAATAGATAGCTAATGTTATAAAAAAAGCTCGTTTGTTTTTTTTTTTATTTGGAGTGAAATTTCTGGTAGAAAAGTTGTTCACAGATAAAAAAAATTAAAAAAAAAAAAATCTAACACATACCATAATAAAACTAACACATTCCTCGTTTAGCTCAGAATCTATAAATTATTATAAGTGTAACCTTTATTAACTATTTATATAATATGCCTACTGTAGTATTTAATGGCAATGTTTCGTTATTAGCTTACATAGATAAAAAATAAAAAACGTTATCGTATTATTCACGAGCAAAATGTTTAATAAAATAATTAAAAACCATCGATGGATAATATTTTACTTATGATAATGGTTTTAATTCGCACGTATTATAATATATTATAATAAACTATAAAGGTAGATAGTTATATAAAACCGTTTTTTCTTTTTTGTTTTATTGTAAATAAATAATAATTATTGTTAACGAGACGTCGTGTGTCCGAGACCTACAGTGGACTAAAAACAATAATTATTTTTGCAAATATATATCAACTCTAAGTCAAGGGCTCATTTTTTGTCATGTTTTGTATTATAGTACAAAAGAAAAAAATGTCCATACAAACTTTTTTCTAGGCTTTTGTTGTGAGATTCTCCATACTCTCATTCGGCACCATAGTACCGATAAACTGGTGGCAAACATCATAGAAAACCGCTGTTTATATTAAAACAGATGGACAATGTCAACATCATTAGACTAATAATGAGTGTATCACGTTTTACAGTGTATAACAGTCAAAGGTTAACAAGGAAATATTTACGTTCAGTTTTTTTTTAATGTTTCACGTATTTATAAGTAGGTAACCAACACATTAATGAATTCGTTTTTTTTTTTTACTAAAAAGTTAAGACATTTGAACTTCAAAATAGATACCTAATCATTTAAATAATAGTTATCAAAAAATATCAAGGGGTTCATCTATCTAATCTCCATCCGTAAATATGCCCTTAACGTAAGCAGTATCATTGATATTGTATCAATATAATTGTGTGATAGGTATTCTAATTTGTGATCAATCAAAATATTGAGCTGAACTATATACTGTTAATAGATTCTGTGTGCGGCAAAGATTTTTACTAAGATGTGTTTATTTTTCTCAAAAACCCGGTTTTTGGTTGGTAAAAAGTAAGTACTGAATTTTCCACGCAGTTTCTGAAAACAAGCGGAATTGCGTTACTTTTGTTTAAACTCCCGATAGTTCTTGGAGAAAAAAACACCCGGACGACAAAATGAGGATGTATGCGGTATTACAGTTTTTATTTCGGTTGATTTCCAGTTTATCGTTTTTCGATTGTCATAAAATCGTTGCTTTCGATACATTTATAAACTATATAAATCGTCAAATTTGTTATCATATACCTATCCAATTTCCCATCAACTACCACAGTGGCCATGGTGCGAAATATGTCCAGTGTTTTTAACAATTTTTTTTTTCCCAGCACACAATACCACGAGAATCGCGACACGTATGCCGACATATTTTGTACATTACAAAAGCAATAATATTCGGCGCGTATTGTGAGAGCGTGTAATAGACAATACAGTACAATACTACTACAGTGCTACGTGACGATGCAAAAGGTCAAAATAAAATAGTATACACAATATTCTAAAACGATATGACGTGTTTGGTGTCGTCATTTGACGTCCGCACCAATTTGCTAGTACTAATATCGTATCGTTTTATGGACGTGGGTAATTCCGGTGCCAGTCCCACAGCCGTCAACTCCGGAAATGGGACCTGATTTCGTGGGGCTGCACGTAGGAGACGCGCTGTTCGTTCGGCCCCGTAACGACAACGACGGAACAATACAAATATTTTTTTTATATTGCCAGACAGGAACTTTTATAACGGAGTGTTGGTCGAATAGCGCTTTTTTGCTTAAACGGTCGATTGCACTTCAAACAATAAAAGGTTTAAAAAACACTAATTTTATATAATTTAGTATTTTTTTTTCCTTACAAACAATTTAATAATTTATTCATAACAATAAAATATTAAACAAAAAATAATAAATAAACTTATGCATATTGCCCGTATAACATGTGCATCTATTTCCGGCTACTTTTGAACATTTTTAGCGTTTTCAAACTCAGCAATTGTTTTATAGGTTGACAGTATAGTGATCGAATTTAAATATGTATTTTACCTTGTTGTTGTAGGTAGATGAGGTTTTTAAAGTTTTGAACACCACTAAAGGCACCCTAAATTAAGCAATGAAGCATAAAAGATGCATAGTATACGTATCGAGGATGTGCCTTTTGGAGGTTTTGATTTTCAATCGCCTCCATAAACATTTTTGTACAAAAAAAGCTGGATTTAAAATATCACTACAAACGCATAAAAAAGACGGGTTTGCACGATTGGTGGGCCACTGTTGTAGGTGGTAAGTTGGGAAGACAGGATACAAAGGGGGATATAATGTACATCCATAGGTGCCCGCAGGAAATTTATCAGGGAGGGGCATTCAAAATAAAACACCAAAAAGTACTTAAAATAAAATAATATTTGAAATGTTGAAGTCCAGGGGGCAGATGCCCCGTTTTTCTCTCTCTCCGGGCGCCCATGTGTATATCTGTATGCAACGACTAATCATTAATAACGAAAAACGACCCTAAGCGGAGTTCGATTTTACACGTTTTTAAAAGACTTAATATTTATGATTTTTATAAAAATTTGAAATTAAAATTCTTGTAAAATTCTATATTACGCTCAATTTTTTATTTTTAACCATAAAGTACTACTTATAATGGATCTCCTGTTCATTTTCAAGTACTTATGTTTGGTCTAACAATTTTATTGACGAGTACTAATCGAATAAAAATTACCTACGTAACAAAAAACTCGCAAAATTAAAATGTGTATAAACAGCCCAAAAGTGTCTAAAATGTTTTGATCATTTTACTACTTCTAAAAAATGTAATATAAGTTCGCTGTCTAAATTTCAAGTCTCTATGAATATTTTTAACTGAATCGCAACAAAAAAACAAAATAGAAAATAATACATTTCGTAAATTTTCCTGTTTTTATCAGTTTGTCCCATTTGTTATGAAATCCCCTTAGAAAATCAATTCTAATCTAATTTACTTCTTTAAAGTACAACACGGAGATAATTTACTTTCAGAAAAGGTGTTATACTTGAAAATCGGAGCAAAATTTCTGGTAGAAAAGTTGTTCGCAGAAAAAAAAAAATTACACGATTATAAAACCAATACATTCCTCGCTTCGCTCAGAATCTAAAAACTAAACTATTCAAACGTAACAAGTCGGCTGATGGAAAATTCGTGTCTATAGCGACAGATCTCGACTATTTTATTTCACTTTTGACAACTGTTATTGTAGACTCCGAGTGTATAGTTTTATACTTTCACCGCGGTGGACACGCGATAGTTGTGTTTTTTACCCCCCCCCAGGGAAGTACTTTTCGCTTAGAAAAAACGCTCCGAATCATTATTGGTCAAATGCCGATGTGGATTTATTGCGCGGTGGTAGACATATACCATATCAGAGCCTGATTAAACAATAGGCTGAAAATGCTGGCGCCTAGGGTGCCGTTAAATGATGGGGGTGCAAAAAAACAATTTTTTTTTTTTAAATCGGATATTTTTCAAACTCCTATATTTTGACCCATTTCGGGGAGTTTTGGAAGAATTTATAGGGAGAGGACCGAGGATAAAAGGTCATCCCAAGCCCAGCCTACTGGTGAAAAAACCATTAATCAGGCTTTGATATCTATAATAAAGGTACTTGAATAATGTTATTGTAGTGCATTCGTCCGCGGGTGTCCCGTGAGTTTTTCCCAAACGATTTTTAAATCGCCGACCGCAGAATATGACGAAAAACGGTTTTTCGTCATATTTTCGATTGATATTTCGACAATTTTGCTTTCCTACAGATACAACCGGCGGTAATTTACGCAGCTCGGTTACGGACCGTCGCCGACGTATTTACACAGTCCTTGTTCGCCTATCGCCCACGGAACACGAATTATTTCGGTTTCGTCTATTTTCGTAACGACTTCGCGCGATGACCGACCGGAGGCGAAACGGCGCTGCAGTCCGTGTCCCCCGTCCGCTTATTTTGTTTTTATTACACTGCACGATATTATAATGTACACCGCAAACACGATGTTTCTTTTCCGTTTTTTTTTTCCTGTTTGCGTTGCGACGTGCTAAAAAATAAAAAATAAAAACCGTGCCAAAAAACTAGCATACCGCGAAAACGCGAGCAAAAATCGGTACTTTCGCGTAGTTCTTCCGGTCGGCTTCTCGGACTGCCGGCTGCACCGAATCGTGCGGCGTGTTTTCGATTTCACATTTGTTTTACGTACTGCTCGCCAACTACAACGAAATTCCGCATAACGTTTTGCATTACCGTATATGTAAATCGGTCGAAATCAATAAAATTGCACCCAGATCTATTAAAACATATTATTTTGACGCTCGGGGTTCGGAAAAATGGGTACCAAAAGTATGTCCTCGTACTCGAATGGTGTAGGACTGTCCTCAGAACTGCTTCTGACTGGACATTCTGAAACTATGAAAAATCATATCGGTATACGAATTGTGGAGAAAAAATGAAAACAATCTGCAGTCGACAAAAATATGTGCCGGAAAACTCGCAACCAATCACACAGTGACAAGACACCTTTTTTTTTTTTTTGAAATTTTGTATTTAGTTGGTGCATTAAAGAAGTCGTTTTTTCCCCGTATAATTTTGGAAATATAATTATTGGGAATTACATAGTAAAACCGGGAAAGTTCCACCGACAACAACGTTTGGTTATTATTTTCCTTTTTGTTTTTATTCGTTTAAAAATAATCGTAGAAACCTGCAATTTCCACCGCAGAATACTTATATTAGCTTTTGATAGACGCGGTAAAATGTTCAAAACGTTCCGGTGATATTTTATTTATTTATTGAAATTGTCTAGTTTTATTATTTTTCTATTTGGTTTGATGTGGATACAATTGTTTTGGCCGAGCCGAAATGCTGGACGCATTAAGCCGAGGTTTATCAGAATTTGTACTTAGTGATCAAATACAAATAAATTAAGTGCGACGTGTAACAGATTTGTTTGAATATGTCACGTTCAACCGAACCTCGCTCGGGATAGTTTTTCGTTAGCAATAATTTATCGTTGCGTACAGATATTATACACCGAATTGAAATTCCCCATCGTGCGGAGTGTGTACGTATGTTTTTTGTCCTTCACGAGATTTCGATATTATTATCTATTTCGTATTTGTTTTGGCAATTTGTTTGGTATTTTTTTTTTTTTATATAGGTACTTATAGGTAAGTATATAATGTGATTCTAGTAGTTGGCTCGAAATTTACACGTCATCCGATTGCGGCTGTTAGTCGAGTAATCGTCAATAATTATTATGTCTGCAATAAAAAATTATTATCACGATATAGCGTACATGCTACACTGGATTTTTACAATTCGTATAGATTCTAGGGCGTCGGGCGCGGGTTACGTCGTCGCTCGAAGAATGTGTCGATATCGTTAACAACGTTTTATCTTCGAAAAATGATACCTACTATATATATAAAAAAAAAAAAAAAAAAAAACTATACACTCGGGAAGCCGGTTATCTCATAATGGGACGATAACATAAAACGATTAAAAAAAATAATAATAATAATAACGATAGGTAATATTTAAAGGCGCGAAAGTACTTACAGACAAGCGTATGAACTCGAGTCCGCGCGTCATAAAAACAAACACAATTAATAGTATAGCACAGGAGTAGACCGACTGTGCGCGTGCACCGGTGTTTTTATTCTCTCCCCGGGGCCGGTGGTGTTTCCGATCCCGGACAAACGAATGAAATCCGGATTCCGGAAACAACGTTGCTCACAACGGTTTTCCGGGTTTCAAACGAAATCCGCCCGATCGTCGGCAGGCGCGATTGTTGCGCAATGACGGAAAACGCTTTGCAATAGATTTTCAACCGCGCAGCGACCGTATAGTGTAATCATATTAAATGATAATTAATGTTACGGTTACGAATGGACCGTAGAATCTTTCGCCGTGCGGCGATCCAAAAGCGGACTGTTGTGTTCGATAAACCGAACGGTTTTTTCAATGTTTCTCGGTCTGAAATACTGCGCTTCTCGCAACTGAATTGCCGGTGAATGAAATACATTCGCGGTTGTTGTGGTGTTTTTTCATTTTCCTCCAAGCCAACGGACGGGCGCCATGCTGAAACGCAAAAGTCGCGCGAGACGTTTGGACATTCTGTATTCTCCCTCCCTCAACGGTTCGGCCGATTAATTTTATCCGGTTAATGTCACGGAATGCGCTTGTGTTGACGGTATAAACCGATAAAAAAAAAAAAAAAAAACGCTTACGAACACGTACTACCACAAACGTCGGGCTCGTTAGTGAAAAACAAAACGGACAAATATTCTCCGTCAGTGGCGGCTTTTTGAACCCTTTTTCCGGGGGAGGGGGGGGGTCATTTGATGTCGCGTTACAATGTACACGAAAAACGTCTACCCCGTTGTGTTTAACAATTAATTTTAAACCGACTTGCGTACCTGTTATTATTTTTATTTATTTTTTTTTTTTCCACTCATCTACATGAACGTGTAGATGCACCTAACTGCGTGTTTTAATCACCAAAGAATGTTTAGAGGTTTATAACCGTAACACAAACGTCTACTTTTCGCAGTCTAAATGCGGAGTCCGGTGTACTGACTCCCCGGACCTCCGCCCTCCCGCCCGTAAAACCGTCGCCGATTTCCGTACAGAAACGTAAATCCAACTTCGTCGTGAAACGATGTTGGCCGAGTGGTACTCGGTGGACATAATTTAACATCATCGCCGGGCACTTTTACTATTACATAATAACAAATTATTAGACAGGCGCTGAACTTTCCCCCGGTGATGATTATCTATTTATAATTTTTTTTTTCTACCGTCGGTTGTAGCAACGTAAACAAACGTGCGAGGGGTTTCGTTTTTTTTTTTTTTTTTTATATTTTCTGGACATAAAAATACATTAAAGACCGGCCCGCACAGCGCGGCTCAGGATTGTTTCGTGTGAACGCTTTGCAGTCGCACCGTGTATGCATGACATCGAGACAAAACCACGACCAGTTTTAATTTCGTCGGAAACACGATTTAGAGTGAAAAAAAAAAACAAAACAAAAACAAATGTTGTTTTAGGTCAATAAAAAAAATTAGAAAAATTCGTCGGCGTATTGCTCGTTGCGACTTTATGTATACAGTCGCTCGTTATTAATTATTGTTGTTGTTCTGTTAGCCCGATGACGATTGTTCAAACCGAACCCGCGGTATAAATACGTTATTTTTTTTTTATTTAAATAAAAAGGCTCGTTCATTTTTCAAATTATTTTTTTCGTATTCGTTCGTTTACCCGCGTATAATATTGTTAATTTCGTTCGTTTATAATACGTCCGACGTACGATGTAACGGCGTAACGTATTACTGGTGAGGGGAGGCGAACGGACCCCCACCCCCTACAAACTTTTTGAGAAAAAAAAAAAATCAATCGTCCGGATATTCTACGAAATGGGCCGTTTAAACAATTCCATGCGGCCCCCGTCTCGTGTGTCGCGTTCGTTTTCCGCACAGCTATGCGCTTTAAAACACCCCGGACCGTTGCGGACGGAAAAGCAGGCAGGCAGGCAGGCAGGCAGGCAGATTGGACGGACCCGCGGTTTTTGTCGGTGCGTTCGCGCCGCTCGAATAATTTCTTCGCCCAGCGCCTGTATTGTGTTATCGCACAGTCCACGGATTCCTATTGACGTCGTCGTCGTCGCCGTCGCCGATAATAGCGGAGAACTGTTACGGCAACAATACACGGACGCCCCGCCGTACGGTCCCGCGGGCGCGGAGGGGACCGGCCGGGAACGTGACGCACCCACCTACCTGCCTGCCTACCTACGCCTACCCGTCCGCATTGTCGCGATCCAAAGTATACGGACAGCGTTAACGATTTCAAACAATGTCGCCCGCGACTGACATTCCCGGCCGCTGTCACTGTACACATCTGTGCGAGAGCGGTTGTGGCGGGGGGGGGGGGGGGGGGGGGGGGGCGGCGGTCGGTACCGAAAATCCGGTTCCGACCGAAAACCTCGCCGCGACGATGGGACGTGGCTTTGCCGTAGCGCAATCGGGTCGGCCGTTTGTCCACACAACGGACGATAAACCCGGCGACTTTTCGTACAATTTCTAGCCGATTACTGCAGTACAGCTCTAGGATCGCTCGGCAACACGCAAAGAACGTAACACTATCCGTTCGGAATCGTTTTTCGTCACGCATATATACTTTCGGTTCTTCGCCCTATCCACCGTCTCTCAAAACAAATTTCAAAATTAAAAACCATATCGGTGTAAAATACATTTTCGGAAAGTCAAAACTCCCTTCCCCCCACCCACTTCTTATCTTGGTCCGTGTTTCGAGTGAAAACGTATTCAGCTGCACTCAGCTAAAACTGACACGCGGGACAAATTTACATTAGCGGTATTTTATCCGTCGGCCCGGATAAATTTCAATCGCCCGGCCTAATTATTTTCGTTTCCGCTCCGGGCTTGATATTAGTCGATTGTTTTTAATCGAATTTCGCGCGATCACGTGGTGACGCATTAATACCGCGATTTGTTGTTGTGTTACAACAACGGCGCCCGGCACGGTGCGAAATCGGACGGAAACATTGAATTTTCCAACAGGTTTTATGCCATCATGGTATTTGTGTTGTAAAACTATCCCCGTCGATTACGGTAATTTTTCGCCTGCGCGCAACATTGTCGAGACGCCTTCCGGGCGGAATGTTAATCGAAACCTATACGGGAATACGGCTGCGGAGTCGCAAAGTCCGCGCGACGCGGAAAAACCGTAAAATCCGGCATTAACCGCCCCCCCCCCACCCAGCACCGGTACGTTCCTCTACAAACCGCAATGACGTGGGTACCGAAATCCTTCGAAAACCGACGACGGACGTTATATTGTCGCGCGGTAATTCTGTTCGTCCCCGGACGCATTTTTTCCCGGCTGCGAAATCGAAATTACCGCCGGCGAACGATATCGAGGAGAAAAAAAACACGACGATAAACGGTCCGGGAATGTTCTCTCGCGTACCGGTCGTCGTCGTCGTCGGTGGGGCGATATTCCGATTGACACGTCGACACGGGAAACGACGAGGAAAAAAAAAAAAAAAATACGTACGGCCGCGCGCGTAAAACACAATTAACATCGTTTCCCGATGACCCGATTCGGTTTGTCGGTGGATTTTTTTTTTTCCTCCTCGGTTATCGGCTCGGGACGACCGCGGCAATAACGACGGGAAATGACTGCGAAACGCGGCCCGGAGAGACACTCGCGCGCGCCGTCCTCGTGACGGTCTCGTCGGCGGGTACCTGACGATATTGTTGCGACAATATCACCGTGTTCGCAAAAACGTTACCCGACGACGATTGAGTTCCGCGGACGACACACCAAACGCCCGGACGCACCGCCGAACAAGAAAATAACAATAGAAAAATAATAATCACGCAGTAGTAAACGGACGGGAAGAAAATGTCGACGATTTCGCGAGACGTTCACACGACCGGACCGTTTATTATTTTTTTTTCTACAGCGGGGAAATAAAAATAAAACTAAAATTAATAACGACGGTACACTAGGTGTCGATGGTCGAACGCAATTACGTCGAAACGAGAATCGGCCGTGTACGCCGAAAAATCGGACCATAACCTATCGGTGTCCTAGCCCGTGTTCATGGACGACAATATTATTATCGTCGTATCGCGGTGTTATTTTACGGACATGATATTTTTCACGTGCATGGAATATACGAGACACGGCCGCCGCCGCCGCCGCCGTCGCGGACGACAACGGCCGGCCGTTTGGGAACCACTGGAATTCCGTACGGGCGAATGAAACGCGCGTACGTGTCGCGCCATCTGCTAGCTGCGGCGCACGTCAGCGCCTCCGATTTCCCCCCCCGCGGAACAACGGCTCGAGACCGGCCCCGCGCTGTAAAATTCCGTAGAATAACGTCGGCCGGGCCCGACGGTCTTTGTCGTCGATCGCCGCGCGGCGCGGCGGAAACCGTTGGCGGCCATTTGTCCCGGGCCGGCGGGCGGGCGGACGAGGGGACGCGTGGAAAAAGCGGTTACACACGACGCGATGACGTGCCCGCACGCACGTACGCCTATATCCACGTCGTCGACTGCGTCGCGTATATCCGAACCCTAACCCGACGGGGCCACGGGCGCCCGTGTCCGGGGTAATTTGCGGGAAAACGAAAATCGCAATCGTTTTCGTGCCGGGGAAATTCGCGTTAAAAAGTCTTTGCACGTGCACCGTTTCACGGTGTACGCGTTCAGTTGGAAAACGAAATACAGCCAATGTCGAATTCGGTGTGTTTTCTTCTGTACTGTTCTTGCCTGCCTGTATTATATCATATTTATCGGCCGAAACGGCCAATTACGGATAAACGGCGAATCGAAGATAACGACCGAATATCGGCGCGTGTCCCGAGCGCAATCTATTGCCGTTGTTGTGAGTACTACGGACTCGACAGAAACGGGATACGGGCACGGGCGTTCCGGCCCCGGTTATGGTTCGGCAATGCGCGACGGGGCCGACGACCGTCGGCGGTCCGCGGGTACGGTTGGTTCGGATCAATAACTTCCAGACGACGAATGCCCAGCGCCCCGCGTTCACCTACCGCCCGTACGCCGACCCGCCGATCCGCACGACGGTCGGCCGACGGGTTTTAGGACGCCGACCGACCGGTGTAACCGTCGCGTCCCCGAGGCCGCGTGCGGCGGGGGAACGGTGGCGGCGCGCCGCGGACGGGTTTCGTAACGTCGCCCCGCCGCGCCGCACGCCGGGCAGCCCGGTGGGGGACGGCCGGGCGGCGAGGCGCGGGCGGCGGACGTGGTAGTGGCAACGCGCACGCAAGACGGAAAGGTCACACGGCCAAAGTGATTCTCATTCCGTTGCATTGCGTTGCACATAGTCACGACTCGCGCACCGTTCGAAACGTTCGACCCGTCGAGTGGAGAAACGAAATCGCTATCGTTACAGAAACGGTTTTATTTTTTTTTTTTATTTCTCTCTGATATAAACGCGCGCGCCGCTTACATATATATACCCGTCCCGTCGTGCGTTCTTATCCGAAATCGAATTCCCGCCAGTTGCCGACAGACGTGCGTACCGGTAACACTCCCGACGTTGTGTGCGAATTGATTGATAATAAAATAAAATATTGTTGTAAAAATTACAAACACCTAACAATAATTTATTATTAACCGCATCGAATTGACATAAATATTTTACGGAAAGTGAACGTAATATACGGAAAAAAAAAAACAACGATATTTAATAAAAAAAAAAAAAACAATATTGTTGATTGTTATTATTATTTTTTTTTTTAAATACGACTGCCGACGAAAGTTTATAACGGAAACAAAAACAAAAAAAAATCCGAATATTCGTAAAACATAATATACCCGTTGTTTTACATTTCTCGGTAGATTTTTTATAACCGAATTTTTTGAAAAAAAAAAATTCGATACTATGGCTTTCATGATGCCGGTCATGAAAAAAGATTACAACATTTACAAATCGAACCGGAACAGACGCGTGTCCGAGTGTTCCAACGACAAGGCGTCGGCCTCGTCCAATTCCTCGTGCGGCACCAGGCGGATCCACAGCGGTTCCCGGTCGGCGGACGGCCCGTCGCTGTCCACGTCGCCCGGTAGCGACTTCATGGTCGGCTCGCCCGCGCACCGGTCGCTCGGCGGCATGTCCAAGCAGACCACTTTCCACCACGGGAGCCTGCAGCACCACCACCTGCAGCAGCACCACGGCGTGCCGTCCAGAAACTCGTCGCGGAACTCGCAGTCCAGCCTGCAGAGCCCGGCCAAGTCCTCGTCGTCGTCGTCGTCGCCGCCCAAGCTGTCGTCCACGTCGTCGCTGAACATGTTCCACTCGAAGCTCGTCGACAAGCTCAGGCGGTCGCTGACGTCAAAGTCCAAAGACAGTAAGTCTGGCACGGTGGTGACACCCATTATTATTTTCGTCCGCCCAAGGTAGGCAGGCGACGGAAACGTAACTCTCAACGGCCGGTTTCTCCACCCCCCTCCCCTCCCCCACCCGCGTCTCGATAGTGAAGACGATGATAGTAACGAATATTATCACGACATATTCTATTTCTGGCACGGACGCTATTTCGATACCGTGCCTGCCCCGCGGGATCGGTCCGATACCGTTACGCGCCGTTCAAATTGATATTGTCGTTATCGACACGTGGCGATGTTATTAAACGCACCTGACGTCCGCGTTAGGTGTAACGTTTGTCCAGCTCGGCGAACAGCAACGTAATTGCGTTCCGTGTTCGTTGTGCCGGCCGTTTGACCCGAATTCCATTGTGCCTGTTCATCTTGTTCCGCGCGACCCGTATTAACCGCGGGTACCCACTGGCGGCGCGTACGACGAAAATTAATCATTTAACCTTCTCTTTGGTGAAATCAAACGGACATTGTTGTGTTATTCGCTATTGCGCGTCGAAAAAATACCGAAAGTGTAATGCCGACACTCGTAGAGCTTCCGAAACAATCGAATAATCATTAACGGTCAAAAATATTTCTATAATCCGTACGAACGCGGCTATTCGATTGACGAACGGTATAGTGTTGTATTATCCGCCGGGGCTCAACCGATTCCCGACCCCTCGCCCCCCCCCCCAAACACACAGCGATGGTCACCATAAAATAGGTACCCACCATTATTGGCGATGAGGTGTTCTTTAATTCGTACAATACCGATTATTATTGTAATTTTTTTCTGACTAAACGTATTTTGTGTTTTCTTTTCTTTTCACAGACAGTACGTCGACGACTTCCAGCAAGGATATCGCGAGGAGAAGATCCTGAAATTTGGCCAAAGGCGAAGACCATCCGAGGTCAGTGCCGAATTTGACCGGGACACCAAAAAGCCAAGCAGTATCCAATATGGCCACGTCCTGTCCGCTGGGCACCAACATTGCACTATGACAATTCCATAAACAACAACAACATGGAAAAAAAAGACTACAGTTAAACTGTTGTCAACAATGAAAAATAATAGTGAGCTCTTGCGTGCGAGAGGGTAAGTGCCGGCACTTTGTTTAGAAAAATAATAAATTATTTGATGCGCATGTCACATCTTTTAAAAATTCAAAATTTGTATTGTCTTTTGAATCGATGCCTCATGTGTTTTTGGTTTTTATAATAGAGAGTATTTTAATATTGTATAAATAATAATATAGCTTATTTTTTAAATCGATATCTAGCCCATATATAACAATTTTTTATTAGTTACATTATATATATTTGTACATATTGTCGATTATTGACAGCTTACGGCTTATCTCAGCATTAGGGTTTATTTTTAATTTTATTTTTTAGTACTTTATGAATACTATATACTATTTTAAAAAAAAAAAAATAATAATAATAATGAAGGTACGCGACTAATTATAACTTAAGCCTATCAATCAATATAGGAAACAAGATTTTGTATCCTGAATATATTTAAATTTATTTTATTATAATTATATTATTGTTGAAAATGTTTTGATGTATTAACAGTGATCAAAAAAATGAGGGTTTTTTTAAAAATTATTAAGATGCTAAATTTGATAGTGTCAAATCAGTGAAAAAAAAAAAAAAAAAACACAAATAAATGACACAATTCAAATGAAATCATATAAGTCCGATATATATATAATTCTAGGCAAGATTAAAAATAATTATTCGGTAGGCACTTATTGTTCTTTCTTACCAACCCGCCTACTTTAGCTGATAATCGATATAAAATGTCTAAATAAATGTATATGTATGTCGTATGTAATACATATACATAGTAATTTATATCAATCTGTAATTTGGGGGTAAATGTTTCATTCGAAAGCTTTTGATAATAAAAAAATATCACAGATCAAATATTTTTTAAGATACAAACAAAATTTAAATTGTTGTTTGTATAGGAAATAACATTATAATTTCGGCTGCAATAATTTGTGTATATAATAATAATATATCTCGCACACCATAAGTCTGATTGACCAAATAAAAATAACAAAAACAAACAATATACCATATCACAATATTAACAATAACGATTATATTCTCTTGCAAATAATTTAAATGTAGTTTTCGTTCATAACGGACAGCATATAATAATGATATGTCCCACCTGGATACTCAATAATAGACTGTACTTAACATATATATATTTGTTTCATTAGGCTGTTATTATATTATATTATTATCTCATAAATGAAAAATTATTTTAATGGGTTGGTAAGTTAAGTCTGATGCTCTGTTTTGTTTAATATATAATAGGTAAAAATTAATCAACCATATAATCTGTGATACATTTGTTACTATTTTTTTAAGATATTCAGCTTTTATCTGTATTAAACTAGGTAAATAGGGTTACTACAACATGAAAAAAAACCATATTTACTATATTTACATTTGGGCGCCGGATCATTAATATTTCTTCTTTATTTTCATATTATACGAACCGTATTAAATTAACAATAGCCCATTTTTTCTCGTCATAAATTTTAATAACGTATTCTGAAAAAAAAAAACAACAAATTAAAATTAAAAAACCTGTCAAAATACTATCTACTTTTCAATTAACTCATAAAAATTCTATCTTATATTCACAATCTAATCTAAAACTAATTATATTTTATTTATAGTATTATTTTATCGCAACTACGATGGTAATTCATTTAATATCTTTTTAATTCGTCTTCGCGCAATAGTTCATTTTTTTTTTTTTTTTTTTTATTACATTTAATTAACTGAATTCGTAATAATAATAATAATTGTAATTACAATATGAAACTAAATTATTATTTTTTCAATATATTTATGAATATCATATTGATTCCGACATAGAAAAAAAATGTAATTAAATTATACACAACGGCGCCCAATCCAACATGAAAAAAACACCACTTGTCTAGAAACCACGATATGTTACAATACTAAATGTGATAATAACTTGTCCTTTCAAATATACATTATACAATAGTCAAAATAATGTTTGTTACGTTTAATTATGTATTTTGAAGAAAACAAAAAAACTAGTCTTTTTATTATTTTTATTTTATTAAGTTATTTTCCTGTCGTGTCTCGATACCAAAACGAATGTTATCACCAGTTTTTTCCATTAAAACAAAATCATTGAATTAGACTGATTGATAGACTAATTTATTATTATTTTACACAGTATTATAACAATTATTTTGGAACTTCAAAAAAAAAAAAAAAAAAAAAAATGTACTTAAATTAAAATAAAAATGTCAACCTACCCAAAATTAATAATATATTGTTATTTTAAACCATAGTTATTATTTATTACCAAAAAAAAAAAAAATATTCAATTGTTTTCATTATCATTCATTATCAACCTTAATATTTATTTTTGTTTTTCTGTCTGTACGCAAAAAAAAAAAAAAGTAATTCTAAGTCTATTTTACGTATAAGTGCCGGAATAAAAAAATGTGTTTACATTTTAATTTGTAATAAAACTGTAATAATAAAATATTAATTAATAAAATATTATTTTTTATTGTTCAATACGTTTTTTTTTATTTATTTTGTTTCCTTTTCCTTTTGAGAAAAAAAAATGAATGTACCAACAATTGTTTTCCAGTGGAATTTTTATCGTTGACTGATGAAAAAAATGAAGAAAAACCCATAACGTTCAATTTGTCATTAATGAATTGTACCAAAACAACAAAATGCACCTACCGCAGTAGGAAATGGGATTTTAAATTAGTGTTCTGGTATTTTTGGTGTTTCTCTTTCTAAGGAAAAAAAGGAAAGGAAAGTTTACCGAAATACTAAAGCTGGTACAAAATCACTAAACAAAAACAAAAAAAAATGCAGTAATTTCCACGTCACCCGAAAATATCTCGACCGAACAATATTTCTGTCGGTGTCGGCTTATGCAAAAACGAGCTGCACAAAATTACACCGAACTGCGGATTTTGAGTAAACGATATTTAGCCCGGACCACAAAATAAATTAATGGAAAACAATAAAAATGTCAGAATGAAAAAAAAAAAAAAATGCACGTATTATAACGATAAAATAACAGAATCGCCAACATTTCGCCACCCTATCGTTGTATAATAGTTTATAAAAGATATGTTTGTACCGGATAATTTAAATTTGAAATAAAATCCGGTCATAAATATTAACAATACAAATGATAATTTTATTCCGTCGCATTTCGCGTAATTTCTCGCTGTTTATTTTCAAAAGAGATTATATTTTCGAAAGTTTTGGACAATACTATATCGGGTCAAAAAAATATCAGTGTCCAAGTTTAATATTTTTGGCTTCTAAGCGGAGGTTTTCCTGTGATTTTTTTTTACCAACAATTTTCCTGCCAACAATCTTGCTCCGATTTTCAAGTTTCTTTCGTCTTTTCCGAGGATTTTTAGTTTTCGTTCGGCTTTACGCGAATAGAATTCTTTTGAAATGCCCGAAAAAATACAACAAAGGGTCTTGTCATAAGTTGTACTCGGCGGTGAAAATCAAAACAAAGTCGCACGTTATCTATATAGTAGTTTTTTTTTTAATTGTTTTACAAGCGTTTATAACCGTTTGAGTTTAGATTGCACTCGGTTTTTTAATAACCGAACTCCGCTCAGAATCGCTTTTTCGTTTTGCGGCGAACACTAGTCGATTAAAAATAAATTAATAACGTTTTGACTGGACGGCCGCCGCCGGCTGCTCGCACTTGTGCGCGCTCGTAAAATTCGGCGGCTCACTCGATCCGGTGTTGGGGTCGTCATACGCGCCGTGACGTCATCGGGTCGTGTCTCGCCGATGACGCCCGCGCGCGAATGGTCGACCACCGTGTCGGCGTCGTCGGATCCCTTCCGACGGGCGCCTGCTGCCCTGTGCCGCCCGTGGCCCGTCGCCGCCGTCAACGGGGGAATAATTGAACGCGAAACTGACGGCCGCGATCAAATGATGCGAAAAACCGCGTCCGTTCAAGGCGCGGCGTAAAAACTAACGGGAGCTGATAACAACAACAACAATAATAATAATGATAATAACAATAATAATTACACGGTTTATTTATAGACCGCGGGTCGCGTTGATAATCAAAGTTCACAACCGCCGCGCCGTCCGGGGTTACCGCGAGGTTCCGTTTTTATTTTTCCTCGGTATTATTGTACATTATGCAATACACGACGTATACTAATAATAATTAAACGACGCTTTACTAAACAACATAATCATCGTTGTTATTTTTTAGTTAATTTGTAGTTTGTTTGTTTTTTTTTTGTTTTGCTGTTTATCAATACGCAGATCGCCGGTTGAATGATGGTTTAGTTCATTGATTTCCGATAAATTACGCGTTACCGACTCGTGCGTAGGTACTTGCTGTATTATTAGATTCTACCGAGAAGTGTATTGGTCTTACTGCGTTGCGCAGATTTCGCAAACAATTTTTCTAAAATATATCAGAAATCTTGCTCCGGGCATCAACTCCGAGCGTTCGGTTCCTCCGGTAATTAATGTCGTTCGGTCCGGTGCGTTGGGCGGGCCTTTTGTCTTGCGGTCTGTAGCGAATAATAAATTGGGAAAAATCGAGAACTGCGCAATAACCGTTTCTGTTGTTTCCGATTTCGTTTTTTTTTTTTTTTTCTAATTTCTGTAATTCAGTAAAAATTAACCGCCGAGACTGTAAATTTAAACCGATTAGCCCGTTCCAGACGTGTTACGGTTTTTAAAACATTTTGACATTTTTTCTTTTATCTTTTAGATTCCGAACGTAGCTTGGGAACTATTCGTTTTACAATGCTGTTTCTTTCTTTCTTTTTTTCTTCTAGTCTATGTACACGGTTTTTCCGAGTAAACTTGCTCCGATTTTTACGTGCAGCAAATTTTCTAAAAACTCAAGTGGTTTAGATGGTATTTTAAACAAGTCATGTTTTGATTTTCAATGCCATTTTTTAAATAAAAGCACTTGAGTGGAAAAAAACTTGAGAAAACGTACAATTTCACGATTTCATTATTTTATAAAAACACGAACGATGTTTCCTACCAGAAAAAATGATTTAATCGAAAAATCACAAGACACTTTTTTGTTGCCTGTTGTTTTTTTTGATTTACTTTCTTACGGTATCATTACCAAAACTTTTGAGCTTTTAGGGAATTTTAATTTTCGGGAGTGTTTTTGCTGTAATTCGGTTATAAATACACGTAGAGACTTGAAACTTGGTAATAATACTTATATTGGACTTACCTAGATGTGGTAAGATTTCTAAAATCATCGGACGACTTTTTTTTTTTTAAATAAGCGTTTTGAAATCAAATTTAAACGAAAATCGCAATAAAAAAAAATGAGGACACTTCAACTTGTGTATTATCGAACTGCGCTGGGAATCGTCTTTTGTCAAGCAATGATTTATCATCTCTTACAGATATAAACAAGTTTATGCATCCTACCTGCCCAATTTCTCACTCTCAACAATGGCGTACCCATCAGCAGTAATCGGCAGTTATGTTTGTAGATGTTATGGTCGCACCACCGACACGTTTACGTCTTAATGGGTCGTGTATAATCAATACATTTGTAACGGCAATTGAGAAAAATACAATTTGATCGATGCAGCCGAAACACTGAAATTCATTATCGTTGGGATTTAAAAACGGTCCCGGATTTTTTATCTCAGTATTATATTTATTATCGTATAAATGCGACGGAAATATTCGTATGTTTGTTCTTAAACATCACGTTTGCGTAATAAACTGAAAGAAGTATGATTCTCACCTTAACGTATACCTACCTATAACTACCTAACTTCGTGTGATTATAGAATTTATTTCAAATTTGAAAATTAATGACAACCGCGCATTATCCGGATAAGGTATTTCAATGTAACTCCATGTCGCGTTTCTTATAATTTTCGTCGCAGGATGTTTTTACGCTAAATCATCATAATATTATTCTATTCGTTTCGAGATATTTCGACTCGAGGTTTTTTTTAACACGTTCGAAAAACGCCGCTTACACCGTCAACATCCGCATAATTTTCCAAAATTATTGTCCGTCAAACGCAGTGTTGAATCCAGACAATTTTTCTGGGGGGGGGTCTCATTTATTATTGATCATACATTTTAGTATTATATAAATTATTATTATTATTTATTAGTTTTTAATTTATTACAATTGATTCAGCAGTACATTTAACATAATATGATAATATATAAATATTTTATGCCAATTAGAAACATTATTATTTTTTTTTTTTTAACGAGACTAATGCGACGAATTTGTCTTGCATACAAATTGATTGTCTCTTCGATGAACTACTGAGGCGGGTTTTTTTCGCCTTCGACGCTTATTTCCATGGAATATTCCTAGGTTTCTTCCCATCAGGATCCGATTTCGAAGTTTTAACATACCTTGATTCATTGCACTGAATGATCGTTAAACTGTAGCAGTGGCGATTGCCACTGCTACTGTTATATATGTATATAACTGTAGCAGTGGCGATTGCCACTGCTACTGTTATATATGTATATATATATATAACTGATTCTACTATTTATCATAAGTAGAAGGCTCGGATATTTTCTTGTATGCACTGGGTTTATAGCAGACATTCTAGATAAGCTAGACATTTTTTCTATACAATGGAGATTTAAACGAAAATCGAACATTTGAAATGCATATTTTGCATATTACGTTAATGTCAGAGAAAAAGTACATATTTCATTGATTTTCGCATATTTTTACGCATATTATGCATAATTAGTATTTGTTAAAAAAAATTGTTCTTTTTCTTTCTTAACCAATGCGTTTTAAATAATATTGAATATAAAACTCAATATTATTTAACGTAGTTATTTATTGTTATTTCTTATCGTTTCAGTCTACTATTAACTCTACTATGAATTATGTTATCTGTAGGTTACAATGTTTTGAATTGTCTAAAAAACATTATTTAAAAAAATAATTATGACCATGAGTGTACGATGTCGCCAACAGGCAACAATGTAAAAAAATGACTTTTATCTAGATAGGATTTTAAAAAAAATTTTGTTTGTTTTTCCTGTAAATGAAAGTGCTCAATATATGGAAAAAAACAAATAAAAAAGTCATGCATTGCTGGGATTTAATGACAACAATGCGATTAAAATTTAATCTTTATCTTTTGTATATTAATAATGACAGTACATATTTTTTAATAATAAGCTTCAAATAATTTTTTTGCATATTTAACATTTTTTTGTGCATATTTTACAATTTTTTCGTGCATTTTTTGCTTTTTTTTACCTCCTATAACTTCCGAGCCCTAATCATAAGTTTTGATAAACAATATTAATTTAAAAAGTTCATATATAGGATTCCACCAATTTATTTTGTATTAAAATCTACATATTTAAAAACTTGAAATCTGAGATTATAATATACAGTTTTTATCATAATCAGACACAGTCGTTTCAGACATAATTGTTTAATCAGTTTTCTGATTCATTCGTTAATGTACATGTTATAATTTTCAAATATTGGACACTTTACTATAAGATTAATCGCAGTATCATTAAATCTATGATCCATGTTATATTATTATCTGTTCTAAAAATGATAAAATACAACCTATTATAAAACCTATTTTTCATGTTATCTTTTTTTTTCAACGAACTAAGTCCGATTTACACTTCGATAACATTTTTAATAATAGTCACTATTATAAACACCATTGTTCATTCCATAAATATATTTTGTATTTATCAGGTGGGGAGGGGACGAATGAAATTCCAATATATTTGGAGTACCTATATCTGGATTCAACACTGGTCAAATGAATCGCCTTTTCAATTTTAATTTTCGTTACAGGAAAAGTATTTCCGTTCAAAAATCACTTTTAACAAAAATCGAAACGAGTAATGTGGACGATTTTATCATGAAAAATATTATAATATTAAATTCACTGCGGGTTTGTTGTTTCATCGGCGCGACGGCGATGGCGCCGGTTTTGTTATTTGTTAAAACTTCTGTTATTGTTTGTATAGGTTAAAAAACAAATGTATTTTTAGAACATTTTTTTTTTCACGTATATTTACCTACCCACTCGTCGCGTATATTATAGTAATAATATTATGCGTGTGTATTAAGTACAATCGACGTTGATGTTGTTTGCGCCGATGTGGTCAACCGATAAACCGACTAAAAATCGTATACTAAGTGATAAAGTAATACAAAATATTGTCTCGATACTGCTAATGTTTATTCATGTATTATCGACAAATTGCGGGGAAAAAACACCAACGTAGGCGTCAACAATCGTTACATCGAATTATTGATAATTCGTATTATTGCAAACGGCGACGGCGTAGGTCGAAACAAAATATATCTTACAGTCGAGTATGCAAGTAGTTTCTTTGATTGATTTTTTTTTCCAATTCATATTTCGTCGGACACAAGCGATACGTCAGCGATTTTTTTTTATTTTGTGAAGGATTGTTTTCGAGTGTTTATCTGCTATAGTCGCGCGCGACATTATTACCAATAATAATAAAACACTCGAAACGAAAATGACGTTTTTAAGACATCGCGATAATTCGCGTACTCTCATATAATATTTCGTTTAAACATTTAAATTTCGAAAAAAACTGACGCAGCTGCACAGATAACGTTCTTATCTATAATCAAACTTCTACTATAGTTTCTAGAATGGTTACTCTAATAAAATTAAAATGAACCGCATAAAGTTGTCCCTGATGAACGCAAATTTGATGTGTTGCACGAGTGTAAGACGAAGACTCCCTTTATGGGGGTACTAGGTACGTCCTCCATATCATTTTTCGGACACCTACAAGTTGGTTCTCTGCAATTACCGAATTGGTTCCCGCATGTGGTCTTTTTCAGGTAACATATGAATTGGTTCCGATGAACAGCAGTTGTTTTAGCAATAAAACAGAATTTAAAAAACCATCAACAATTTATTTTTCTTCCAGTTTTATACAAAATTAGGATTATCTAGAAAGCCTACTAAAAATTCGTACTTAAGACGGTTGCAATAGTTGACAAATATTATGATAGTTATAGATAGAAGTTTTAGTTATAGATGAAACTGTAGGATTTGGGTTTTTCGGATTTTAATTTTGAAATCGGATTTTGATAGATTTAGAAGTTTACTATGTTTTGAAGATACTGTAACGGTTTAAATTTCCCCATAAAAAATATAAACCGTGATTAAACTTTTTTTTACGTCCGATACTAATTCGTACGATTTTTTGTTTTGACCCGTGAACCATTTCGTAGGTGATTCTCAACCTTCGTCCTCAAAAAAGCTTTGCGAGCGAACAAAATAAACTTTCCTCTTACCACTTTGGATTTTTATAGGTTAATACTCCTCCTACCGGTAATACCCTCAGCCTCCTATATGAAATAAAATCTTATGTTACTAAGTCAACAAATTCATTCGTTTACTATCATTTTTACTGGTAACACATACACAGTACGAAAAATCTTACTCTACTGAGTGTCCATTATCGACTTTATCGTGTGTTTATTTAGACACAGAAAATTTCGTTCAAAAAAGTCTTGGTGTCCTCTTAATGGCTAATGTTATAAAAGAAGTACACGCGGTGCTGGCGAAGGTACGTCTTCAATTCTGTCGACGATGGTTTGCGTATAACGCGAATGCCGGCAGTAAAGCCCATTTGAGAAAATCGATAACCCGCGACGAGCCGAGTTAATAAGGCGAATGTGCATGCCCGAGAAATCGTTTAAAAAACGACAGAAAGTCGGCCGCACTATACGCGTATACGAATCGAATGGGCGCGTGCGAACACGAGACGACGCGGTGACATTTTTATTGAAAATCGGGTTTTCACGAAACGATAACGATATCGGTAGTCGTATATCTGCACGCAGTCCACGATGGAGAACAAAACAGCTTTAACCAACACCTGTATGCAGAAAATCTATTACGGTATACAGAAAATCTATTATGGTATTGGCCTGTATATCCGAATTATTCGGTATTTTCCGGGCTCAATTCAATTAAAAACAGAAATCAGTAAGAGAAATCCAATTTAACGTAACCTCTCGGTTCTATTGTTGATCCGTTGTTTCCGGGTAGTAAACAGTTTACTTTTTGAGATAATCAAATTAAAATAATAATCAGTGTTTTTTTTTTAATCCGCGTGTCGTCAATGTAACCCGTAAATCAATAAATATTTTCGTTTTAATAAAATCACTCGTTCCAAAAATACCAATAACTCTGTGTGTAAGTTACTCTTTGGGGTTAAATTTCCTGATAAGAAGTAGACAACGATCTTCCTTTTATTTTGAATATCAAGTGTGTACAATTTTATCAAGATCGGAATAAAACAGTGGATTTGTATAGCGTACATCAATTGATAAAAAAGACCAGACTTGCAGACGAAATATCAATTGTATGTTTAAGAATTATGTAGTATCGTGTTTTCCATTTGAGGTAATCTGGTTTTTTTTATTTTCCATTGAAATTTTTAAATTTGTTTCGGTGTCTGAGGGAATATGGTGCATTCAATCGTATAGATATGTTTAAATAAATTAGTTTTAAAACTGCGACGAATAATATGATACTGTGGTTAAAAATTTAAGGGAAAACGGCATATTTTTTTATCATGAGTTAAAGTAGTTAAAATTATTTGAAAATCGATTTCACTTTATTAACTTAATTCGTTTTTAATTTTTTTTTTCCGAAAAGTTTTGAAAAATTTAGTCGTTTATTGTTTTTCGCATAGGTGCCTTATAACCTGTCGATCGTGACGAAAACGAGACGAAATTGGATTTTCCGGTGTGTGGATTTTTCTCACCGTCCGTTCATTTCGTTGCACTCTTAAATATTTGAACTTATCGAAAAAAAAACAGCACTTAAGTGTCACGCAGTAAAATCACTAAAGCCAATATTTTTTTTATTTGGCTGAGAATCTAAATTGTAAACCGTGAGTCATGACTAATGTTTTCGTTGTTTTGCTATACGGATTACAGAGTATAATACGCATCGCAGAACTCCATAATGTATAGTATATTATAGTGTGGGTACTGCAATAATTAAAATTAAACGCTTAAAAAAAAAAAAAAAATAGCAAAACAAAATTCGATCGCTTCGTACGCAATTTTATATCATGGTGTTTTCAAATAATATCAAATTACAATAACACTAAAACAAATAAAAATCAACACGATACTTTTTTCCTTAATTTTGTTATTTCTTATAGCCTACACCCTTCATAATCTAATTAAATTACTAATTACGTAACGATAGTTTTAAATATATTATAATAAATTGTTTGTGCATAAACATTTTTTTTATTTTTTTCAATGGAGGATGTTAGGATTTGACCTTATGTCTTCAATATCAGTTGCGAAATGAAACGAAAATAACCCCTAGAAACAACCTGTATACCTTATCTGCCCATTAATATTTTCCAAAATGTTCAATATACATTCACCTATTTTTACTAAATTAGTAATATACGAGTACAAATGTTTAGTTATTTTCATATTTTATAGCATCCATAAATCTTAAAAAAGGAATCGCTTCTCGAAGACCGTTCTCGTTTCGTCATTAGTAAATATTTCGTAAATCATCAACTGGTCTCGTAAAAAGTCAAATAAACTAAAACGCTTCAAAACCGCTCAAATGATGCCGTCGATTCGTATGTAACCTCCACCTATAGTTTTTATATTGATGATAAAATGTATTGATTATTTGAAACCTGGTTTAAGTGTATGTCTCGTAAAAAGCTGAAAGTATACCGTTTTACAATAATCCGTAATATGGTAGACATGGCGATTCACATAGATTTGCAGGGATTCTCGATAGATATTGTAGATTCGACTCCCGAACAAACGATATTACAACTAATATTATGTGTAGTTTGCCAAATTAAGGCCAGATTGGGTCAGAAGGGTCCGGTGTGTGGTCGGAGTGGGCCACACTTGAAAATGAACATGTCTAACGATCATTAAACGAAATCGTTCAGCCGAAGAAAAAAAAACTGTAGATAATATGTTGGTATTTATGGGAGTTTGGGACTTCTTATCATCATTTCGCCCAGAATTCGGTCGGACCAGACAAATCCATGTCACTATTTTCTCCGTGTCTGATAGTAGACGGACGCCGGACTCGCATTATTTTTGTGCCGGATTGTGTAGCACTTTTATTGCTTTGTTCGAAATTATTATAAAAAGTAGTTAATTCCGGAAAAAAATTGCTTTGTTGTCGCAATGAGCGCTTCAATTTTTATTCATAATTACGAATAACTGACGACACTTTACGGACCCTATACATGCCGCGACACCTCCACCTCTGTACGCCCTTTAATCCGGACTTGTGTAGTTTTCGCCCATACTAAAATAGTATAAAAATAAACCTGCCGAAGACTATCGTGCAATCATTTATTGTTATTATTGTCGTTTTCGTTCGGAATATAAACGCGTTCCGCAATAATTTAATTATAAATTAAGATCGATTTCGCAACCATTGCCGGCGTTATTACTGTGTGACGACGTGTATATAAATCATAACGAAAGTACGGTTATAATAATGATGCGTAAGTCATCCGCGAACCGACGGCGGGCGGCGAGAACTTCCTACGTGATTTCAAGTGATTTTTTTTCAAGAGCACTATGATAATACTATAGTAATAATAACATAATACGATAAATCAACGACGGCGCCGAAAAAAAAGAAAACAATGTTAGTCCGTGTATAACGAATAATATTAAACGTTCGTTATCGTAACCACAAAATACTCCTATATATAGACAGTATTATTTCGTAATATTAAGTTTTTAAATTTAAACCATCATTATAGTTCTATTTTCAATTATACCCATACCTAAATCGGGTCGTAATAAGAAAACCAATGCATCATTCTATAGAATCGTTATAGAATATATATTTCTAACTACAGGCACTGCAACTATTAATTGGCGTCCAATATGATGTGTATAAAGACGAATTGTCGACATCTATATATCTTTATGCATATCATTATCGTTTACAAATCTTCGGTGACGTGCGTCACAAGTTTTCGATGTAACTCGCTCAATTTCTCGACAAGTTCCAGAAAATATAATATTATCGACGAACTGCTTTTATCGCAACAACGCCGCGAAAACGTATTAAGGGTATGTATTAGTGAAAATTCGAATTTAATTCGCACACAAGAGTGAATCCAGGAGGGCCCAGCTGTGGGGACAAATGCCCCTTCCCGTTTACAAAAAACAAAACCAATTATATTTCTATTTACTTAACACATTTCATTATTATGGCGTACTAAATAAAAATATTTTATTCGTAATAATGTACATAATTGACAACACTATCGATAATATGATTTTTTAATATAATTGTATAATAGGTGGGGTTATATTACACACATTTCGTATACACGTTTTCGTTAATAGTATAAAATGCAGCATAGTAGGAATTTCTCTAATTTAAACGCTTCCTCCGTAAATAGACCGTGCAGGATCTGCCCTTGTAGAAAGTAAAGTAAATTAAATGTTTTTGCTCGCGAATTTTCTTAAGAAACGTATACTTGTCCACTAGGACGAATACAAAGCGCGAGGCGCCACACTGCTGCAGTAACCCGCGGTTTGACTATTTTAATAAACGACTCTATGTTTACAGTATTTTGTCGGACAATGCTGATTGAAAAATATAAAATCAAAACTGAAGTACCCTCGCAAAGAAAAAACCGGGGAATGGGTCGAAGAAAAAAGGAAAATCTCGAGGAGTGGTGGGCAATGTGGGCGATGACGGAAATGACGGAATCTATGCGGGGGGGGGGAGGGGCTGAGGCATCATTTGATGTGAAAACAAGACTAGTTTTCTCCACTTTTATCGGCAAAAGGGACAAAGGCGATTCATACGAACGGAGGATGATGGCAGTTTGCATTCCGCGATGCATTCGAAGGAAACCGCGACGACGACCGGTGAGAGTCGCGTGCGACGCGCGCTGCAGGCCGTCGTCACGATTAATAACATCGTGCGTTGTTGTGGCCGTCACCAAATGCCGTCGTCAAATGCCGTGTCATCCCGCAGAACGCGCGCGCCCGTGACGCCGTATCAAACCGAACGTGGTACCGCAACGTCCGACGGAACGACAACAATATAACGATATCGAAATATCGGTCCGATTTACGCGCGTTTTTCCGACCACCCGGTGTCTAAACGCCTATTGAAAACAATACGTGCACGTCGCGTTATGTTATTACGACTCTCGCGGCATTTTGCAGAGCTGAAACGTCGCCGTCGACTCACGGTTTCCGAATGACGTCAATCGCTTCCCCGCGGATTACCGTCCGCGTACCCGAATCAAAGTATTATTATATTTGTACGGTTTGCAGACGCGGGACAGTGGTGTAAAATAATACTGTTGTATTGAAAATAGAATTCGGACCGAACGCGCGCATTGGTCGACCATAATGCGTTCTATTGCATGAAAAACGATTCGCAAGTTATCCGTAACGTTTCGTTTTGTACATAAAAAAAAAAAAAAAAAAAAAAATCGCCTACATAATAGATTTCCGTTTGAAATTCGATACGTTCAGGGTAGAAACTGGAGCTGGTTGTTACACGGGTTGGTTGTCACAAAGCAGCTAGTTCACAGACGTTGTTATCATTTAGTGGCCATGAGTGTTTTACATCAATACGAGTGTGTGTTGTTAGCCGGCCCCGGTCTAAATGCTCGGACCGTGTAGAAAAAAACTTCGCCTCGAGATTTCGAAAGTGCCGTTAGTTTTTTGACTATCGAGCGTATAGCGATGTATCGGTTTTACAATAATATTATGACGTGTGCTTTTGTTGTTTTACATCAGTCAACGACTTTTCTACCGCGAATCATGTTCCGATCGTCGATTTCAGGGGTGGTTTCTGGTAGTGAATTTCGACTAGTTGGTACATCGGAGAGATTTCCATTTTTCGGTTACCCTTGCATAATTTTCTCACCAAATGGGGAAAAGACGGCAGAAAATCGGAAATTCTTACGTAATACGGTCGATGTTATTTTCAATTTTGTTTTTCGGTCGTGATTCTGTGAAATTCATCGCAAAGGCCAGAAACTTTTACCGAATATTTATACCAGCCTTTTTTTAGACGTGGACCGATTTTTAAAATATTTAACGTTTTTTTTAGTTTATAATTGAATAAACAATTTAATATTTTTGTAAGTAGTTTAATTTCATTAGAATTTTAGGATAAAAATATTTCCGTTGAAACTAGTTAAAAACATGGATTATTATAACATTTATTATAAAATGTTATTAAAAAATCAACAAAAAAAACAATAAAATTATAAAATAACATGATGTCGTTTTGCGATCGTGCGACAAATTGGTAGTAATTAAGTAAAAACTAATGGTTTCAAAACGGTAATCTCCATTCTTTTCAATAATATGACGCCAATAGCAGCTGTTATTCCCGCCGACCTTTTTCCTTCGCCTGACCCCTTAGATTCGAAGCGTTTACCTTCCCTGATTATTTTGCCTACTTTCCCGAGTTTTCCATCGGCCCCTTTTCGTCTATTGCGTTGTAGAAATGTTGAAGAATTTGTGATAACAACGTTTGTTCTTGAGACCATTGATATTTTTCCGGATTTTTACGTTCCGGATTATTGCTTTCTGGAATATTGCATTTAGGATTCTTATGTTCCGGATTAGTATAGCCTTCCATCGTATGTTCGTATGATACTATTATGATGGTGTACTAAAATAACAATTACGCTATCGATGACGATGACGTGCTGTTTTCGAATCTGTGTTATTTTTTTTCTTAAAAATTCGTAATCCTATACGATTTCACAGGTTTTTCGAATATTTAGGTACGTGCGATATTTCTTTATCGACGTGCACACGCCAAAAACGATATTGCCCATATTATTATCGCGAGCCCATGTCTGTACATATTTCTTATTAGCAGTAAACGCGGGTACGAATAAGGTTGAAAAAAATAAATAAAAATTGTGCTGCATTATTGCCAATCTGTTAAATTTCATAGCTCGGACCGTTCGTTATACGCACGTATTTTGTATATTATAATCTCTGTCTGTCTGTCTGCCTGTCCGTTTGTCTGTAAATCCCACGGGAAACTCGTATTCCATACACAATTATTTGGCTCTGGAAATTATTTATGCCAACCGCGAACCGACCGGCGACGACGTCATTATGTCTGGCCCGAGATAGTACAATATTTTAAACGGACGGGATTACAACGTAATATTTCAAAAACAAGTACCCCTGGGACCTTTGCAAATACACGTATATGCTTCGTCACTTCCGCCGCGCGCAATTGCGCCCATTTGATTTTTTTACCTTCGAAAAACGCAACACGATTTCGCACCAAAAAATATGGGTTTTGTCCTTTTTTACACACCGCGTCCCACTATATTGGTTAGGTAGTAGATTTTTATTTCGCATATTAATTATTAAGGAGCCTAATATTATGTTTCGATTTATTATATTAAGTGCCTAATATTAGCTATATAAATTGCGATAATGGATAGATTTTGTTACCGATGCCTGATTGATAAGCAACAATAAACAAATTCGCATCATTATTATTACTATTATTTTTTTTACTGGCATTTTGATTGATATCATTATTATTATTTATTTATTTATTTTATAATATTACGGACTATTGATTTTGATTAGATTTAAGTGATTTAGCATTTATTTTTTTTATTACATTCGATAGACCAATTTTTGATTGATTATGATTATATTTATAATTGTTATTTATTTATTTTAGTTTAAGAACTCCTGATTAAAATACACGAATTGCATCCCGGATTTTTTGGGACGTAATTCATGTATACCTTTTTTACGGGACGCAACTCATGTGCTCCCCAAAAAATAATGATTTGGTTTCACCCAAAGTAATATAATTCATCATAAACGAAAATAACATTTTGGTACTACTGTATTTTTTTTTTTATTGAAATTGTTACTTAATCTTTTAGTTGATAAACGTTAATGTAAGTATATATCTAAGTGTAAAACATATTAAAAAAAAAAAAAAAAAATGTTGTTTGATGCCCGGAAACTTATGCATTTGCGTTTAACCAAATTATCAATAAGTGTAATTAAATCAGACAAACTTTTTTACCCAAAAAAATAGTAATTGATTTTGAAATTTTAATACATATTGCTATTGCAGAAGTTTGGCCTTCTAGTCATATAATTAGTTGTAGATTTCACCTCATGCAGTCATAATGGTAAAGCATACACACATTTGGTTTAGTCAGTGATTACAATGATAGTTTATTAATTATTGGTACTTGGTTAGATAATATATTTGGTTTAGTATTTTTAAAGTCTGAAGAAGTTTCTGACTGTTTCGTTGATTTTATGGCAAAAGATTAACAACAAATACGTGCGAATCATTTCGCTCGCACTTTAATAATAATTTCAGTACAAAATCATTGTCTATCATTTCATGGTTGGATTTTATTCTTAATGAAATCCAGACCAAAATGTATCTTAAAATCAATAGTACTTACAAAAAGTTTTGAAATTGTCGAAAGAATACTCAGTATTGAAGTGGTAAGAAATAAATCAATTTAAAATTACACAATGCAAATCTGGTTGGCTCACACGGTACGAGTTTATCAAATTCATGTGCCACGATTTGGAAAAATAATTCGGTTTTTATTATTATACTTTTTTTTTTTTTTTTTTCGTATAATAAGTTTTACACTCGTATTATATTTACATTAACTTGTACATTTTACATATATCTACCTATATGCTATAACTTTGGTAAATAATTTGTTTTTATTATTATACTATTTATCTTTTTAATATGTTTTACACTTAGGTATATACTTACATTAACGTTTATCAACGTTTACACCACCCGCGCAGACGATTTTTCCTTGTATAGTTTACAGAACGCGAACCGTGGTATACGTGCATCTTATGTTTACAAACATTGACGCAATACGTATATATAATACAGTTGCATAATTTGCGTTGTGATCACAAATATTTTCTTATAATTTTGAATACGCGTACGCGTCGGGAACGTCACAATTATATAATATTTATAGTAATCTATTATCCGGAAAACTATGAAATCCACGACTCCACCCGAAAATGAATCCTGGTTGCGCACAAGCATCTATAGGAATCTAGCGGAAGAAAAAAAATCGTCCTCTCTAATTATTGTAGAGGAAGCCTGCGAAATACGCACGTAGTTAAACAAATTCACCGATTGCCTCTCTTCTTGCCGCAAGCATTTATAAAATATTTTTAACGGAATTTGCTGTCTGCTCAATAGTGCAGGTATTACCTATAGAGGTGTTAAATTACAAACGTTTTCCCCGTCACGTGGTACGATCGATAATATTCCCGTAGCAAAAACTTGGACCGAATAAAAATATAAATTATATAGAACAAAACGCGACGGCGAGAAAACTTCACTTTTTCCCCTTCTTACGGGCGTACTCGACCACTGTAGGACTGTCTCATTTAACGACCTTGCCTACAGTTTTCCTTATCCGTTTTCCGCGTCATTCTTTACCACATCATCCCATTTCAAATGTGGTCTTCCAATAATCGGTTTTTTTCCCAGTAAAATTTTCTTCAAGCGCTATTTTATGCGTACGGGCGGTTTTTTTGTATGAATGGGTTTTCACTCGCGCTCTCCAACTATAGCGACTTTAATTCTTATCGTGACCACTGACCAGTATATATTCGATATTCGGAAGAGTGTTTATCCGTCTCCACGTATTTCTTTGTTTTCCATTCACCATTACTTGGCGTATGTCTTTCACCAGTCCAAAAAGTATTTTTCTTTCTAAACCACAAGTTTTCTCGACAACTTTACGAAGTGATAAATAATTTCGTGATTCTATATTATACACAGAGTGTGCCACTAAGATAAAATCATTGCGATAACTTGGAAAGTATTAACTTTCTTCGGAATTTTGTTTGTTCGACAGTTTAAGAAACAAGTAGCTTTAAAATGTTACGTTTGAATTATTTTTTGTCACCTTCATTTTCGGGGCTGACTATACTATTGATTTTTTAATGGAAATAACTTATATTGAAAAACTCCATAAATAGACGGAGTAATAGTTTGAATATGTTTCAGTGTTGACATTTTTGATTTACGTCATCCCGTTGACGAGATATTCAATTTTCAAGTTTGGGTAGGGCCGTAGGGGGAGAGAACATCATTTGTGTGGCGGAACAACGCGCGGCGTTTAAACGGTCGGGAAATTAATTCGAAAGAAGTTAATAGTTTCCAAGATATCATCACAATGTTCATATCTTTGTATAGGACACCATGTACATCAATCATACTCGATCGCCCGAAACTCAAACCGCTGCTAAATTTGTATCTTGTAAAATATTTACGATCGTTATTTTGTTTTGTATTATATGTGTCATTTTAAATTCTGAGTGGGCCAGTGGGGCGAAGAAGCTTATGATTTTACAATGATGTTAATTTTTTTTTTGTTTTTATCTGTGAATAACTTTTCTACCAGAAATTTTGCTCTGATACACAATGATAGCACTGGGGATGTAAATTCAGGGAGATCATTTTTTGATTTTTTTAGAAGTTTTTTTGGAAAAATCAAAAAAAAAAAACAGAAGAACGGGAAAATAGGTACAATATGAAACAAAATATATTTTTAAAGTAAATGTTTAATGTATCTGTAATTATTGTATCATAATATGACACATATATATTGTTGACAAAGCAACACTTTATCAACTGAACTCCGGTCAGAATCGTTTTTTCATTATATACATTATTTACAGATATACATTGAATTCCCGTCTGTATCCTATTTCCCCAACCTCTCGCCTACAACAGTGGCTACACCCGTCCCCACTACCCTAGCACAGCTTTTTTAAATCTGCAAGTTATCGATGGTAACCGACCATATTGTGTCCACGTGCAAAATAATACAGTATAGTACGTGTTTCACCTTTCACGTCGTCGTCAAGAATAATTTTCTCTCCGCGTTAGTAATTATTATATCTCTACAGCGAAATGGCTCCAGAACCGACAAAACCTCCGAAACGAGTAAACGAAAACTAATCAAAGTTAATTTTACTATCACAACGCCTCGGCACGTGCGTGTATATAAATAAGACATATTATTACGTTTTAGTATTCCACTCCAGTTGTAACTGTAATTTCCAATTTGTAAATTCAACATAATATACCGCAAAAGGAATTTTCTTATTTTGTTTTTACATTCTGAGCGCAGCAAGAAATGTTTTTTTTAAAATATTTTACATTTATGTTACTCTGTCTGTTAACAACTTTTCTCTAGCAGAAGTATCGCTAAAGTTTTCAAACGCCAAGCATCTTTTCTAAAAATAACATTTTTGGTTCATTGAGAGGTCGTTTTTTGATTTTCCTTATAATTTTCTTAATTTTAGGGAAAAATCGTAGGAAAAACGGAAAAGTTTACGGCACTAACGGTTTTATTATTATTTTTTTTTGCTATTCTGTTAAAAACAATCGTAGAGACTTGAATTTTTACTGAGTACTTTATATCGGTTTCTTTTAGACGTGGTAAAATTTTCAAAGCATTCTGGACATTTTTTATAGTTTTTATATGGTTTTATATGGATAAAATTGCCGACCGAAAATAATTCTTGGAAATCTCTCACGTTTTTCACGTTATGTTATTTTACTTAGTGAGTAAAAAACAAAAAAACAAAACTTGAGCGATACCGATATTACAAAAAAGGCGCGAAAAATGTGGTGAATTTTTGTACCGTATTGCAGATGATTAACTTGGATAACCGAAAAGCGCCCACATATCGGCGGAAACGCGAATACGGCCAGTCTATGAGTACCTATTGTACTATGGTCCGTGGATATTATATACCTATTATAATTATTGGCCACAACACCTACGCCGATTCTGTTGTACATGATATATACGTATAGATAACACTCGTACGCATAATGTGTAATGTTTGTCCGTAATAAAACTATATAGATATGAGCACGCGAAAAATAATAATAAAAAAAAGAGAAAAAAAACAAACAGCAACGCTTTGATCGATACTCACAAATAATAACCTCGCTGTTGTATAACCGAGAATAATAATGTAATATTATAATATTGTAATAATCCGCTTAACTTTTCGGTTTTTAATATCGGACGGCCGAGTCGATCGCTCAATAATCGAAACGCTACACAACAAAATACAGCGTAACATGACGTATTATTATATACTATACGATACGTATCACAGGTATTTTCAAACTTTGTATAATGTAATATAGTGAACGGGGATTATCTCGAAGGACCAGTACGTGTTTGTCGATTCGTCAAAAGCTTTTAAATTATTGGTTATCGAACGTGCGACGGTTATATTGACGGTGGCACCGCAAGGACAACTGTGCCTAATATTATATTTACGCGCTTAACGTAATACAATGGCTCTTAAACCCCGATTATACAGACGGCGTAATTTATAAACGACATTTTCGGTCGGCCGACTAACGCATTGATTGCGGGTTTTGATTGTCGACGAGTGTAAAAGTACAGAAACAGAAATAAAACAACAAACTTCAAAAATCCCAGATGCCTATACTATAATAATATAAGTAATTCGTAGCGAGGTATTATTGCAGTGCAGTTAAAATTTTTTTTCCACGGAATACGACTGAATATTATTATTATATTATCCGTTGATGTACATTATCGTTTCGAACGTGACGGGTGCGAAATAAAAAATCGTAAAAAACACGAAACGATGCAGTACTGCAGCGCGCGTATAATATTGTCTATAGGTACTCCCCGCTGTCGGCCATCGTCGTCGCGAGTAAACAGAATGTAAAAAAAAAAAAATTTGCAATAAAACCGTAAAATAGTTATATGCAGAAGAGAAACGCGTATACGACTGCAACCACGTCCGATGCAGCGATGTGCAGCGCGTTGTTTTCAAATCGAAATAATATCATTTCGACACCGTTTTAATATCCGTTTGAAAATCGTTATCGAAAAAAAAAAAAGTCTGAAATAATATTAAAAGTGATGCGTAGATGCGACAATATAATCTTATAATCTTAAACGGCTTTCTCGTCGGACCAATATTCGCGTTTAATGATTTCGATTATTAAACGTCGTCGGGGATTCGTGTAGAAATCATTATGTTATAGATGTCTGTACGCGCGGATATTATGTGGCACGGGTAAATAAATTCCGTTTTTCAATTATAGCGCCGCGCGCGAGTATAAACGAGATTAATTCGGATTCGAAAATTATTTATGTAAATATTATACACCTATGTATTACTGCATACTATTATTGTTTTGTACACACTGTGCGTTGTTTGATGTTATATAAATGCGTTTCGTGCGCCTATATGTACGCGTATGTGTTTTATACGTTTATTGCGCATTGATGCAACAAATTATATAGGCATATAGCGCGTGTTTACACGACCGTTTTCATTGTCAAATTAAAAAAAAAAAAAAAAATCTGCGTAGAGCAAAAAAAAAAAAAGATAAAAAAAAAAAATAAACGTGTAATGATACTCAAATAACACGTAGGTATATTTTATATACCAATAATACGCGTGTGCATTACAAGGTCGTCGCTTTTGTTATAACCGTCGCGCGACTGCGTCAAACTTTTCAGCGAAAATCGAGTGGCTATTTTTTTTCTTCCCGCTGTCAAAGAAGAGATTTTTCATTTAAACAAAACGTAAAATGCCGTCGCATCGACGATACTGTAGATTATATTATGGCCTATTCGAAAATCGATTCGTCTCGGAAAAATATCTAATACACCGCGTATTATTATAACAAACACGATACTATAATAATTTACGTATACAAATGAGCGTTTTACGCCAAAAACGATTGCCTATAGTATATTATTGAAATACATGTTCCGTCTTATAATGGGTATCCGGCAGCGGATCGGGGGAAAAGTCGTGTCGGTAAAACGATCGATAAAACGTTAACAATAATTTAAAATTTAAGAAATTCGACATCGGGCCACAGGGGCACCCTTTCAACGAACTTTAAAATAAACAAACCTGTATTGCACAAACCGGAGTATTGTAGTAACCAGGGACGCCGTGTACAGGGGGTCTTCGGAGCTGTAGCCCCCCCGTGAGCTTGATAAAACGAAGCTGAGCCCCCATGGTTCTAAAATTATGAAAAAAAAAAATGCAATATTTGTCGTGTACATCTTTAAAATACTAATTTTATTTATATTTATAATTACAAATTAATTAAGAAAGATAAGCTGTTTTTTTTCTTTTTGACGTTGATAGAAGGGAAAAAATGTAGATTTTGGTAATTAACCAGGTTCACGCATTTTTTGATTTTTGTCTTGTGTTTTTTTTATAATGCTATAATACTATTAAAATGTTTATAACATGCAAAATAACAAATAATTATATTTTAGTAATTGTTTAACGAGCAATGTAAGGATAATAAAAATAAGAAATATATGATAAGATTTAAGTAAAACTGTTCATATGTTTATAAAATAGTGCCCCCATGACATTTTCAAAACCTGGCCCCTTTGGTAGTAACGTAAGCTCCCGATGAGTAAATCAGTTCAATTTTTCACACCCGGAAATTCATGACGTGAGATCTTTTTTAAAGCCTAACTAATCGTTTAGAGTGAAAACCGCATTCCAGAATTAACAACCGTGTGAGAGATAATATTATCTGTGCGTACGGACGGACAGACTTGATGGACTTTTCATAATAAGTATTATAGGTTACGCTAATTAATGATACAATGTATTACCACGTATTCAAATGTACAAAATTAGGTACGCTAATTATAGCATTGTGCAGTGTACCTATAAGTGACTAGCTTAAAGAAGAAAAAAAAAGTTATTAAGTGGAAGTACACGCTATACGATTGTGTATAATAATAATGTACATAGGAGCTACGATGCGATGCTAAATATAAAATACGTGAAACATATTTTTATAGTCGAAAACGTATTATTATCATAGAGTATAAAGCAGATCTTGTTTTTGTGTTGGGCTATAAAAATTAAAAAAAAACTTCAACGCTTTTTGTAGAATTAATAATAGTGTTATCGAAAAACCATTGCTTCAAAGAAATAAAATGAAAAACGTTTATTTTTTTCTTTTTTAAATGTAAACCGTATATTATAGAGTAATAACCACCATTAATACTGCTACTGCGCCGTTCAAACGGATTATTAGTATTAAGTATACTTAGCATACTTTAAAAAGAGTAGCATCCCTAGAATTTTAATATCTCTCATATTACCGAGGGAGACTTTGCTCCCACAAAGTCTTTTACGGTACCTTAAGAAGAATCATAATAGAACAGAATATATAACAGGTAAAAGTTATAATTTTTGAAACCAACATTTAAATATACAAAACAGTTACAAAATATTTTCCATAATAATTTAATCATGTTTCAGTTTTAAACATCTCCATTTAAAAGATTTCATAAATGAGAATATTGAACACTGGGTCACACTGTGGTTACTAATTACCTGGATGTATGGATAATGAATGGTTATTATTGATGGCTACTTATCAGTTACCTATCACGTATCAGATATGATATATCAATACATTTTGTAAATATTAGAATATTTTGTAAGATTTATAATATATTCAATATAACAATTTAAGTCGAGCAATTTTATGAAAATAGGTAAGCATAAATACGACCCGTATCATGTATTCCCTATCAAAACAGATGTAGTGGTACGCCAGAATATCCAATAAAATAAACTAGCTACTCAGTCTCGTCGTGTCTTCCCCAAATCAAGTATTGTGACTACTCTATTATACTTTTGTTACTAAAAATCAAGCGTAGAATATCCTTAAATAAAGTTTTAAATTATATTATAATAGGTAATTACACAATATTATTCAATATGTTGCATGTATAATCAGGGGCGCTATTTCAGTATTTTCTTGGGGTGTACGAGGTGTCAAGTAGGCCACATAAAAATATTTGTCCCACGTTCGCGCTGCACTCGGACATAATAGATACCTAGTAAAGGTATACATAATCATATAGATAGAGCACATTAATATATTATTATTGATTTGATATAATAATGATGAAACATCGTTCGAAGAACGCGACTGAAGAGGGTCAGTTAACTTAAAATCTTAATAAAAACGTTATAAACACTCAAGTGTTTATACAATAACCTTATAGTCTTATAACGTCACTTTTTGTTTGTTTTTGACTATAAGTGTTCATAAAAAAAAAAAAAAAAAAATCAAGGTTTTGAAATATATTAAATATATCGTTGGGCATATAGAATACATTCATAGGTATATTATACTGTACGATATGACGAGTAACCTTGATTAAAATTATTACAAATTACACATTTTATTAAAAGAAATCTAAAAATAATATACGTAAATATAGTGTGTACTACGTATATACTGGCCGTTGTTACGATATTTCACAGACATATTTTTGAACTATTAACAATTTCGGCGAAATTTTTAAAACGCTTTCCGTCAGTTCGCGAAAAAACCGAGGGAATACGTTTATTATAATATTTTAAAACCAATAAAAATGATATAATACGCCGCATAATAATGTTGACATTTTATTTTGTTTTAAAAATAACCCATAACTGTACGTCATATTATTTGATACGTTACTTTTCTCGGCGGACATTTAAATCATCAAAATGTCTTCGCACATTAAAATATCTGCAGCAGTTCGTCTTGTCCCTTGCCGTGGTGTGCTTACATTATTTTATGAATATATTATATTATTTTTATTATTATTGTTTGTCTGCTGTTTGATGATAACAGCCAAAATAACGTTTTATGTCGATAGTGTATCTGAAAAAAAAAGAATACACGAACAAATAATATTTTTCGGTCGGTTTCCAATACTAAGGTATAGCAGTGTTCGCGTGGTTCATTTTGTCTCGTGTATAAGGGGAGTGTATTACCGGAGAGATGGGAATCATATCCCTGCATTGACTTTTTTTTTTTACTTTTTATTTGACATAATGCTGCAAATTGAAAAAAGACTTACTCCCAAAAAAATGTTTTTTTTCTGCTTCTCCCCTCCTCCCAAACAAAAGTTATGTACACGTTAAACTGTCTTGCAACAGTATACCGAGCGACTCTTTTAATCTTTTCGTGGTAACAGCCCAAGGGCTGGTTGGTAGCAGCCCTACATTTTTGGTGCTTTCTTTTTGATTCATGGTACATAATTATTTTTCGTAACCTAAATCCTTAACTAATTTTCCCATACATTGGAGTGGTAGCCTTTCTAGGCAATTTTTTCTTACTATGGATCCCTATATTGATGTCTCTACTTACCAGGGAGCATAATTCTAGAGTCTAGTAGACTTTTGTGACGACGTGTACGTCCAAATTAGTGTTTCTAATCTTCATGACTTTAAGGAAACATCTCTCTTCTTTTTCTCTACAGTAGACTTCTTTATTTGTTATACGACGTACACAACTTATTTAAGAATTTGTTTATAGCACCACGCCTCGAATGCGTGTAGATTATTTTCGTTAGCCTATTGTCCACGAGTCACTCCCATAAAGGACTACGCTCCAAACACAAGTTATTTTTTTCTTAACTAATTCTATAGGTATCTAATAATATATTCCTACAAGTAAATAGGCTCTTTTTCCTTTAAAATACACGTATTGCTCGTTGTATTTTGCATCTTATATTTTTGGCGCAACGTCCATAATTCATTATAATAATATACATTTCAAGAGATTTATTACATTCGTCAACTATTTTCAGAGATCTAGTGTATCACCATGCAGTTTAATATCAGGCTGGGTTATTTCGTCATGGCATATTCGCTCACACTCCTACGATATACCTAGTGAACGAAATGTCATAGTTTGTAGGAAGTACGAGTGATACGACGATATAATATAGGTATTATAAAACGACACGTTATAACGAACATAATACTATTATCATATTATCGTCCCACGCAAACGCGACACTCAAACGTCCGAATTTTAATCGCTTACCTACTTCCTTGTGTTATAACTTATAATGTAGATATAGGTGTATCACACGAGTCGTTTGACGTGGTTTGGAGACCCTGCCAAATGTCCGCAACCGACACGTTTAAGTATATAGTACAGATAATTCGATATGATTACGGCCGGGACGACGACGGCATAATAATAATAATCTAATGTTTCGCAGACGTCACGTATAATTATTATTACAGTGTGCATAGTGCACACGTGGTAATTCAATAAATCGTCGAATAACGTCATTTAAAAATACGTTTACATGGTGAAATTAAGACGTTTTGAAATAATTAAAAACAAAATAATTGATAATTTTTGTCCGTTACGGATCATAATTTTGCATTTTACGATTTTCAAATCGTTTATTATAATTTTTAAATTAGATATCTAAATAATATTATATGTACATAAAACGATTTGGTACTTATATTTTTGGCAGAAATGCACTATCGCCGGAAACGAGCAATCGTGAAACGAAGATCATTATTAAAAAATATGATTTTATTTAGACAAAAGATATTTTTAAAACAAATTAGATTTTCTAATCATTCTTTCTTCTAGACAAATACAGGAAACGATAAATGATGTCCTCTGTTCATAGGGAATTATTTAAACCGACGTTTAAATTGGGGGAATTCAATTTTTTTATCATTTAGTCATAAATATTATTAGTATTATATTTTATCTAGTACACTTTTTACCGTATTTTATTATAATTAATTAGTAAGAAATTTAATCAAAATTTGAACATAATGATTAATAATTTGTATGAAAGTAATAAATAATTGTATACAAATAAAATAAACTTCATCATCGGAGTTACTTTCTATGTCCTCCAGAATAAAGTTAAAAATATTTTTAATCAATACATTTAGAACAAACATTTGTCTTGTATCCTTGTTTTCACGGATGGCTCTGTTAATTCAATAGGGACGGACATCTCCTTTGTTTTTCCTAATCTACTATTCCAATCGGCTGCCAATATATATCCTTACGTCTCTTTTTTCACTGCTGAAAGCTATGCCATCTTAAAAGTTCTTATCAGCATCAAGTCCCCTCTTCTTATAAATTGTCTAATAATATCTAACTCTTAAGCCAGCCTTCTAGCTCTAATGCTATTAACCCACGTTGTTCTCTAACAATTTTAAAAATGCGCGCAATTTTTTATGTCTTTCAAAGTCAGCGACATCTTTGTTTTGTTTTTCTGGGTTTTTGGACATGTCAGTGCATCGGGAAATGAACGAATATGTCTTAGCAAGCTCTATCTATATAATATTTATTTATCAGGTCAATTCGAAGTCTTTGGAAGCGTGAGTTGAAAAACCTTCCTGGATCCTCTGTGTATAGAGTAGTTGCTCCTATCCTATCATGGCTCCAGTTTTAGGGACTTTAGGGACAATCAGTCGCTCTATAGTTAATATGTTCAAAACATGCTTATCATTTGGGTTTGAATAGCAGAATAACTTCTTCCCTATCTATTCTACTTTATAATACTTTAACCTCTAAAATAAATAAATATCCGAGTAAAACTATTGTCAATTATTATTGGTTAATTTTTATTTTTTTTTTTGTAAACTATTAATCACTGAATCATGTTTTAATAGTGATGTAAGGGGGATTTGGTGGGTAAAACCCCCAGGGCTTTAGTTGAGTTCAATAATTGAAAGGAACTTTAATATTCTTTAGGTCTATAGTTCCTCTTCTTTTATTTTTCTAATTCGAATACTAATCTGTACGATTGCTCAAATGTTCTATACATTGATATGGATTATGGGGATTCCATTTTTTACTTTATCCGAATTCCTTAAATAGAATAAGCAATATGTTAATGTTTATGAGCAAATGAAAAAATCCGCCAAAACAAGATCGTAATAACAGAGTATCAACCTAATGTCACATCTATATGTCCCTAGTCCCTACTATATGTCCTTGAATTATTTTTAAACATTCAAAACGGTTTGAAATTCTTAAACTATCTATTCCAAGATATTATCTTTCAGAACTTACTAGTGATTTCAAAGCGATTTTAAACTGTACAACGGTGCACATAGAATACGCAAAAATTTCACATCAGGCTGTACACACTGTATACACTGTATAATATTATAAGCGAGTAAGATGAGTTTATTTCGACTATACAGTATATACCTACTCTTGGGTTTTCTATTTTTTGCATGTCACACTGGTCACTGGCCACTGTACGTTCAATAATAATAATAATAATAATAATAATGTGGAAACAAAAAATAGAAAACGAGAAACTGCGAATATAATAACTGGACGATCACCAATTTAATTATATGAATATTTTTGAGTGTTTACATATTTCGCTAACCGATTTGGATGTCGCGTGCGCGGTGGTTAAGGTCACGTCTACAAGTCGAGTACAATATTATTATAATTGATTATTATAACCTGTTACCTAATAATAAGGTATGATATTTTATTAGAAAAATGAAGAGTTGAAAAGTGACCGTCGTCTAAAATATATTTAAAAAATTTGTACACAACACAGAGAAAAAAAACAGCTGCTTACAGTGTACTTATATATAACAATTTGAAATTCTGTAATACCGTATTACACAAATATTTTTATTTTATCCGTATTAAATGATATTAAAATTGTATTACACTATAATAATATATTAAAAAAAGTATATTTTCACGTTTACAAGGTAATTCGCTATAATATGTACAGAATATTCAAAGTATAGGTAAATTATGAAGACATTGAATGTATTACCTACGATAATTGTTTTAATTGCGTACTTGTTGCGAGATTATAGGGAGATATTACGTCTTCCCCCTTGAAACTTTTTTTTTTGTATCTATTACCTAAAAAATACATATTTTTTTTTTTTCAAACAAGTTATAACCACTATGTAGTAATATGTAGTAATATGAAGGCGGTTGTATGTTATGTAGAATATAGTACCCAAAATACTCAACAAACTATTACCGTTGATTGTTCATTAGACAAATGGTGTAGAGTGTAGAGTATAGTGCATACGTGTTATGAAGCGCTAGAGTCAATAGCATGAGACTCAAAATACTCTACTACTTGTAAATACTAGTATAGTTAACTATTCGATTAGAAATTTAATTTCAAGTCAGATTAAATTATTTATAAACTACTGATAGAAATTAATTTTTTTTTTTTAGTTTGTAGGTACATACAATCTTCATGTTATATCTCTCTCCTTGACCAAATCCTAAATATGTCACAGTACTATAGATTATTTATCGCAATATAATAAAACACGGTGACTGGAAGATAATATTAATATAATCGTAATAGAAATCTAAAACACATTATATTAACGATATTCTAATAATATGCTTATATAATATATACGGAAAAAAAACCAATACGCATGACGTATCCAGAGGTTAATTTACTTTCGAATACTATTGTATACGTTTATTTTAACAAATAAATTTGAATTTCCAAAGAAACGCGATTTTTCTCGGGAAATCGATTATTTGTTTTTATTTTTTCTCTATACGTTTGACTTTTCGACGGTTTATTTTACTGCGGATGGACGTGATGCGTATTAACAAAGTTTTAGATTGCGAGCGTACTATATTGTTTTATTGTTTATCCGGGATTTTTTTTTTTTTAAGAAGAATTCATTATATGAAAATCGCGTACTGACACTAACCACATTGCGTCTGTTTATTACGTCCAGAAAAAAAAAAAAAATAAAAAAAAAAATATTTGCACTACAAAACCTTAAAACCTTACAGTAAACGCAATAATGTCAATCGTAATTCGATAAGATATACTCTACAGACGCGATTAATTAACAAGGACTTCGTCAAATATTGTTATATACCTGCTTGTTAATATCTCTACCTACTCCGATTATTTCATAGTAACTACGATTCACGAGTCACGTATTGCAGTGTATATTTAGTGTATCGCTTTGATGTATCCTTCGATATAATTTTTCCACATTGAAGGGTTACAAGTATAAGATATGCGAATTAATTATTGCAGATGATGCAATATATGATGCAAACATATATAGGTACACAACGTTTTGATTAAATATGATCCCATTTATGGTGACCGATATCGTTCCTATTAAAATTTTAATTTGATAAAACCATCACGTAGAAAAAAAAATAACAATTATTCAAATATACGTTTTTTTTTTTTTTTTTTACTAGCTTGAACGTGAAAATAATGGTGTTTTAAATAATATATATAGCCATATAGGTATGTACTATTGTTTTACATTGTTCACCCACAAACCGAGAAATCTCGTGTTTATTGCACTTTTACTACAACGATAAACTAAAATAAACGTGCGAAACGTGTGTGAGATTATAACTATAGTATTATCTTCCACATTAATATTGATTTGACTGCATGTTTGTTGTATTTTTACTATAAGAATAAAATGATTATATAATATGCCTGCATTCAGTCGTTGGTTGGTGTAAAATTATACATATTGAAAAAAGGCTGATACTACTGATGGATGTGCCAATGTTTTAGGATGGAAGTTGTAAAGGATATAATATAGAGTAGTTTAATTTAAATCTACACGAAACTATACACCATTACAAACGAAAAACGATTCTGAGCAGATTATTATTAGTCGTATTTTCTTACTTGTTGCCAAGGTGAAACGACCGTTCTCGTCCGGAAAATAGTGCTAAAAATTAGACGGCCGGACTGGGAATCGAATCCGAGTCGTTTTCCGATACATAACTTCTAACACTATTTTCGCTGGATTTGAACGGTCTAACGTACCGGGTTCGGGGAGTTTGGTAAAGCAGCCGAGTGTACGGTTGAGGGAACGATGCGATGTGTTGAGACTGTGTCAAAGGTAACCCGGATATTAACAAAAGTTATACAAAAAAAAATCGGAAATTGTTCACATACACATTTATTGAGATAATTATGAGGAAAACCAAAAAATGACCTTCACAACACACCAACTAGATCAAAAATGCTACAAAAAAGTTTCTAGTACATTTATCGCATCGCACAGAATCTGAAAATTTCGACTATTTTTGGTAGATGTCACATCATTTTATATTTATAATAATAACTCTTGTGGTTTACTTTTGTATACATTTCACTGACCTGTGTTACCGAAGGGATGTTGGAAGTCGATGAACCCCACGAGTCGTATATTGTATTTTTGTCTCGTTTTCTCTCTCAAACACTCACATCCACACTATTAATCTATATGAAAATAAATATTTACAAAAAGTATTGCAGTGTGTGGTGTGAACGAAGGTTGTTTTTATTAAAACGCAACGTCGTCATCGTTGTGATATCGGTCACGTTGCTGTTTTTTTTTCGATTATTGATTTTCGACTTGTTAATATCCTATTCGACGTATTGGCACCTATTATGCAAAGATAAAAGTATTTACCGATTTTAAATTTAATTATTACGCATAGGTATACAACAGGAAGTACACCTGCGAACAATCACGTATTTTGCTCTTCACTTTGAGTTATTGTACAGTATCATAAAGCACTTAATCTCGCGACCACTCCAATGCAAACGTGTGATTAATAAATTCATATGCGTTAAATGAATGAAAACGCGTGTCGTTCAACGTTGTAGCCTTTGTCACGTGAAAAATATTATTTTCGTGAATAATAAATCGCACGAAACAAGTTTATTACGAACTAAAATATAGTTATACACTGTAAATATAAATACATATTACAAGGTGTGGCTATTAAATAACGAGACTGGTTACGAAAACGTGTTTTATTATAAAAGTTATTCTACATTCAAATGCTCCCCTTCAATATACTCCCCTCCTCTCGCCACACACCGTTTCATTCGTTTCTTCCATTGCTCGAGGCAGTGCTGAAAGTCTGTTTTCGTAAGACCATTCAGGAGTTCCGCCGATTTTTGTTTCGCCTCTTCCATCGACTCAAACTGGATTCCTTTTAAGGCAGACTTTATTTTCGGAAACAAGTAAAAGTCTCAGGGTGTCAATTCGGGTGAGTAAGACGCGTGTTCGAGTACTGGAGTGCCTTAAGCGGCCAAATAACGCTTCACGCTTTATCCTGGTGCAAGATCCACGACTTGTTTTTCCACAATATCGACCATTTCTTACGAACTCATTCGCGCAATGTTGCCAAAACTGTCAAATAGTAATGTTGGTTCACAGTTTGACCCTCTGGAACCCATTCAGTCATCACGATGTCGTTGATATCGAAGAAAACGGTTTTGAATTTGGATTACGACTGAATTGGATTCCGGTGCACTCTCGACCTTCAGAAAATAATTTATGCCACTCAAAAACACACGCTCGAGATAGGAAATCCTCACTATAGGCCTCTTTTAACAACTTATAGTACTCAGTTGGAGTTTTTTTTTAGTTTAACGAGAAAATTTTACGTTTATCCGTTGCTCATGTTTTTCGTCACACATGGTTTTCGCCACGAGAAAAAAACACGTTCGTTTCAAACCACTACTGCACAAATACTATAATAGTGACGAAAACGTGTTTTGGTACGTGCATAGATAAGATATCTAGATACCCAACGCATTACTCGTTTTTTTCACTTCTCATTTAGGGCGCCCTCTAGGCGAGTAGTCTCATTATTTAATAGCCACACTTCGTATATAATATACAAATACAATTATCCAACGATGGGCATCAAGTAGTTTAGTATATTATCTGATTAACTAGTTTAAACTTTCATTGTTGAAACTTGACTTGTTACAGGCAATTTGCATAGACATAATAGTTAGCTGGATAATTTAATTTTTTTATTATCTAACTTTTATCTTTTAATTGAAGTATGTTTTTTTTTTATTTAACTTAGCTTCATCGGGTTAATTATTTCTTTTAACTTACCCACCTTTGCAATTATTAGCTATATAAATAAATAATCAGAATTTCTGAAAATGTTCAACCTACGTATTATGTTTAGAACATTTATATACTTATATACGCGTACTCGAGAATATTACCATATTTAAAAGATAGCTCTCGTATTTTCTGTGGACGCTTTTCTAGTTGTTTTATATTTTATTTCGGTAAAACAACGCAAAACTAAATCAATATTTAATGTCACATAGGTAAATTCGTGAACCATACTTACACCACGTTACAGACGCGTACCCGAAGGCTGTATAATATGAAACAAATTTGACGTAACTGCAATTAAATAATATAATATCAATGATACATATATACGGGGAAAAGTAATTTCGTGTGAGACAGAGAACATGATAGTGAGATAAAAACGAACAAAAAAATGTGATGAATATTATAATCATACACCTACTATCTAATTTCTTTGAATAAGACGTGAAATATAAATAAATGAAAAAAACAAATGTATAGTTTTTATTATTTCTTAAATTTCACTTATTACCTGTTTTAACTTATACGGTATCGGTATATTGGTATAATAGTAGGTGATGATATGTGACATAAAACGTATACGTAAAAAAGTAACAAGTTTATTCTTATTCCGAATTTGTTTTCTATTTAATATTGTTGAAAATCTTGTTTGAAATTAAACAAATAATATTCTGCAAGCGAAATATGTCGGTAGTTAAATGAAAAAAATGTCATAACCGAAGGTATGAATTAAAAAAAAAAAAACTACTTTTATATAATTGATAATATAAAATGTTAGGTGTATAGCACCTTGTCCGTGGATAAGTCGGATAAATTATTTAACGAAAAAACTTACGGTAAACCATAATATTATATGTACTTATACAATATGAGTCGGTCGTGTATATAGTGTAGAAAGTCGAGTAAACTTTCAAGTTTAATTAAAATTGCTCGAATAATAGAGATCTCGGCGAGACATTGCAAAAATTCGTTTTAATCATGCAACCTCGCGAACGTATTGATTTTTGGGTACATTTAGTATTTACGCGAGCACATCACTAATATGCTCTCAGGCCGCTGTAAATTTGTGTTTCTATACTTTATACATTGACCCTAATATTAATGCACGCCCCAACATAAAAGTTCTCGGGTCTCGTAATTTGTGCCCGTATCGATTGTTCCGCGAAAAAATATGGTACGATATTATAATTTCTGTAGGTTTGAATATCCATATACCTGTAATAAATACAGTCAGTATAATTCAATATTATACTATAATATAGATACTTACATAAAAACACGATTATATTTTTAAATACAATGGTTGCCTGATGAGCCGTGGTTATGAAGACAAATTGAAGACCCCAAATTTTCAGACGTCATGTTATATTACAAAATTGATCGATTAGAAATTGACTATTCTGTAAACTGTATTCTGTAACTGTATATTCATTATACTGTCTAGTGTCTACTGTAATACTGCCCCTAATGGAAATTGTCAAGTGAAATTCCTACTCATGTTCAATTATCATAAAAATACAAAAAAAACGTATCTAGCACTCCTATAGTTGTATCCATTACTTGTTTAAAATGCAGACAATTTTTTAAAAATGAATAATTTATGAAGCAAATAATATATTTAGATGTGCAAGTAGTTTAAATATTTATTTCGTCGTCCGAATATTAATTTCTCACCTCAATTAAGTTTTGAATTTTAGGTATTGTCGTTTTATTCAAAAAGAGGAAACAATTAACTACTTCATCATACTACTTACTATCGTCTGATGGTGATGATAACGATACTAATAATTACAAAACAATTTTAGTTTGGCGTACTATTTTCATAATAGATAATATTAATATTTGAACATTTAAAATATTATAATAATGATAATTGTAAATTTTAAATGTTAATTATCTTAATTATCTTACCGTGTGAGATGGAACACGAAAAACTGGGCCAGTGCGAAAATATTATTAGGAGTGGAACATGTTTTTGTCATTCAGTGCGCCACTAAGTGTAATTTTTTTGGTAGGTATAAAACGCTATTATATTATTATAAATGGGTCAGAAATCGCATCATATTATTGCATATTTTTCATCCAAACCAGTTTTATAATGAATGCTAGGTAAAGAGTATTACTTAAACTGGAAATAATGTATATTACTAAATCTGAACGTTGTTTGGAAAAATGGTCAGGGATTGTATTTTCCCTAATTTTTCAGGGTAAGCTACGTCTATGGGTTACATACAAATATTTATGAATTATATACATAATTTATACTATGGCAAATTCAAATCACAAAGTAGGTATTATCTATTTTTTTTATGATTATTAATTAGTAAAATAGGTACACTAAAAGATGCTATAATTAATTTGTTTTTATTGTAAGACTATTCTATACATCCTCATATCAGTTATTACAATATTAGATAGTAATATGAGGAAATTCCGGGAGCTAACTCATCATTATTCTATCTCTAATCATAGTAAACAATATTATAATGTGATTAATAGAAGAGATATACTGGTATATTAGTAATTATTATGATTATCTGTATGTAAGCCAATAAAAATACGTTACAGAAATAAAAAGCAACGGTATGATTGGCTGCAGGTATACACCTACGTCCGTTCGCAGGTATGTAGATATGTAATCTACAAATGCAGTTAATTGTTTTCGTTATTTTGTTTTTTCTATATATAGCAATCATAAAACAATAAAATAATAGTCACCGAATAATCTAATATTGCACTACTATATTACAACAAAAACTTCCAAGGATCTCCTCTTATTCGGTACCTAATATTAATTCATAATTTATTATTAATCATATTAATAATTCCTCTATAAATACACACTGGATGCATTTTGTTTAATTTCTGTAATGTTCGTCGTTTATTATTTATTTTGTTTACTTTGAATTTAAACGTTATTATATATGTAGTAGCTGTTGCAGGTACACCTACGTCTTCCAAAAACGTGTTACAAGCCCAAACACATTGATGACTATATACAACTGAATTCATTATATACCAGGGTAATCAAATTTCATAGCCAAAATAAAAAGTTGAACTCTTTTAATAGTTAAATAATATAGCAATATAATAGATACGATAATGCTAAATCGAATAATCGAATATTGTAAATAAAAAAAAAAAATAATAATAATAATGAGACTAAGAGTAAGTAGAAGTAAAATAAAATATTTAGAGTATGAATTTTGAAGAACAGGACAAGACAGCTAATGACAATAATAGTGGTGACGTAATACGTGAGGTTGAGAGTTTTAAGTACCTAGGATCTTTTGTACAAAAGAACGGTGGCTTTGATGGGAATGTGAAACACAGGATTAGGTGTGGTTGGAAAAAATAGTTTTATGTGACAAGATAATTCCAATTACACTAAAAGGTAAGTTCTACAAAAGTGTAATGAGAATAACTATTGTATGCTTCAGAGTGTTAGGTGGTAGACAGAAAATACAACAGAGAATAGTTATAGCAGAGATAAGAATGTTTAAGTGGTTGGATGGAATGACAAGGAGTGGTAAAGGATGACTGGATGAGTTCATAAGAGGTAGTTTAGGTATGGCTTCGATAAATAAAAAAATGAGACAAAATAGACAGAGATAGTTCAGGCGTGTCATGGGAAGAGAGGAATCTGAAGCAGTAAGAATCGTAATGAAAAAAAGTAGGACGAATGAGGTGGAGAGAAGTTTAAGACAAAGATGGCTGAATAATTAGAATGAAGGCGAAGGAGAAGAAGAATACATATATACTGTGTTCCAGCTGATCCCGTACGGTCTTGTGGTTATAATACGCTACTATTACTATTTACAAAATTAAATATTAGGAGTGGTTATTTTTTTTGGGTGATCAATGGAATCAGCAGTAAACAAAACGAAAAAATGCAATCTTTATATTTTAATGACCAGATTCGCGTATGAGTCTTTAGGGTTCAAATTTCCGACAAATTACTTCTTATATCACAAATTACATTATATTATAAGAAACTTTTATGTAAAATTGCATACATTTTTACTGAGTGGTTTTTATGATACAATGATGAGTCAATGAGTGAGTGAGTGGTATTTGGTTTATTTGTATTCTATATACAGCATAATCAATTCTCGATAAGACACTTGGAAAGTATTAACTTTTTATTTTGCATTTTAAAAAAACAAACAGTTCAAAATGTAACATCACCGTTAGTTTTCGTCACCAAATTTCTGTCAACCTGTTTACGAGATATTTCACTTTTAAGTTTGGGTAGGGGGAGAGTAGTTTGAATTAAAAATGCTGAATAAATATCTTATAGAGCATTAACTCTAGTTAATATATTAAGTATATAAATGAAATAGATTTATGCAATTTACATATTTATTAGTAAATTATGTAATAATAATTTTACTAAAACTAGATTTAAATTTAAAAAATTTGAATTCAGGGTAGTAGAGAAGTCAATTTTTTTAGGGGGTAACCAAGTCCTAAATTTAGTCGATTGACTTAACAAGCAATAACCTTAAACTTTATTTTAGTTCATAAAGCAATTATTGATTTTTTGTAATAGTGTGGGATTTGATTTTTTTTCTACATGTATTTAGCTAACTGTATAGGCATTAGGTGTATACCCGGTTTGACATAAGAAGTATTCATCAAAAGGACGTTCAGAACGTGAAGTCTAAGGCGATGGGCGTTTGCCTGTCCGGTTAGACTGCTAGGGATAAAAACAAATTGATAGTTGTAATTATATAAAGCTTTTGTGGGCCGAAGGCCACCGATAATTTTAAATATTGTAATTGTACAATTGTGTTGTAATAAACCACGCGGTTAGGGTATAGACGTAATGTGAAAGCGATTTTTACCCTAGTTTGCGATTCAAACAAAGGGGGAAGTAATAGGCGTATAAAAAAAAAACGAATTTGATTAATACGATAGTTAATAAGTTTAGTGGTCGATTTTCCCTCCCTGTTGCTAGTTTCGCCCTTAAAATGTTGCCATTTTGTAACTTGTAACCTTTAAAATAATTTGTTGTCTACTACCCAGTTATTGTATACAAATTACGAATAGTTCGATCGTTTCGTCATAATATTACAATGGTCGACGTGAATACTATAATGGGGCGATAGGATGAAAGGATGATAACGTGTGTGTGTGTGTGTGTGCGTGCGTGTGCAGCTGGTTGTACTCGTATGGCGTCATTTAAGACGTATGTATAAAGGGTCCTTTATCTGACGTTTTCATTTCCCTCCTACGAACTGCAATTATAGACATACGCTTTCGAGTTTCATCGATATAAACATTTACGTGCAGCACACACATGTAACACACGTGGTTCGTTAAAAATTTGATTGAAGATACATTATTATTATACTCGTGGAAATTAAACGCGTATAATAATGAAAACTTTCCAATCGCGCACGATACGGACAAGGCGCTTAAATGCACCGGACCGTTAGTAATGATATTTCCATTTCACACGGTATAGACCTGCCTACGTATACGTATTATAGCGACAAATAATACACCTACACCTAAATACCTGTGGAATTATTGCAGTGTAAACAATGTTTCTTATTAATAGTCGTGTATGTACGACGGTGTTGGTCAATAGTAGTTATTCTAAATAGAACGCAATATTGTTCGAATAAAACTATTGTACTATTTTTGTAAAGTATTTTTTTTTTCTTTATTTTTATAGTCACGGTTTCGCGTATAGACTACTCGTATATATACGCAAAAGAAAACGCGCTATAATTATTACAAAATTACGGCGTTTTTTGACATTACATATTATTATATAGCTCACAAACGGTACTATTGCTGTTCGGCATCGAAAATAATAAATACGTTTGTGTTTTAAAAGCAAATACAATCATGACATATTTTTAACCCTTTGACGAGTAGTCAATTGAAGCCCTATAAAAAGGGAAACATATTATTATTTGCATACGGGTTTGATGTAGATATTATGTTTTACACCGATCCTACTATATTATAAATATATTGTATACACGTATATTTTTTTCCCAATCGATACGAACAAATTTACCTAATATTATTAAACGTGAATCAAAGTGGAATCGTGTTGTTATTATCAATCGTTAAATGATAAACGTATAATGCATTTTCATTCACGTACTATACGAGTACTATCATCCTTAAGCCTTATTGTTGCTCGAAATCAATGTGTAAACAGAACACAAATATATCTTATTTACTTAAAAACAAAACACTTTATATGTACTTACTAAAACCAACATTTTCAAACGTCAAGTTCTCGAAAGGCAAATGCTCAGGCCAGATATATGTATCCATAAGTTCACTAGTGCATAGGGTACCATTTTCCTTTAGCTATATAGCTTTCGGGACTTCAAGCATATCATAATAAATGTCGTTTTATAGTTTTTCTATATTTTCCGGGTGACCGGGTTCGCGCGGAAATGCATAAAATAACATAATGTAAAAGGTCATACATTTTTTGATACGCACGTCCCGCTCAAATAAATCTTCAGCTATTAACGTATACCTAGTTCTCTACTTGGTTGTCATTAGTATTGCCGATAGTATAGTGGAGACCGACGGATAAGCGGGGCGTGGAGACGCGGTTACTGAATGAAAACGTAACACACTGTGACCATGACCATTTCTATCTATTTTGTCATATTTTTAATTACGACGCAACACTCAGTCAAATTTTCATATCGTATCAAATTATTGAGGATTTTTATAGGTTTTGTAATTTTCTACCATCCAAGGGGCTTAAATCCGAAATTCGAAATAAGCGTACGGCAATTAGTTTTACAATTTTACGCCTTTTCAATCAAGATATTTTGCCGGTCTCATAGGCAATCTAATTAATAAGCAGAAAATAAAGTTATATTATCTAACTAATAATTACGGGTTTTTTTTTTTCAAAATATATGCGCCTTTTTAATCTTGAACCTGAGTGCAAGTATCCCTCTTTTTTCCGGCCCTAGCGTCAATGGTGATTGGTACAGGTATCCGGAATGGGTGTGTGGGTATATAGTCTTTCGATTATTGTGGCGGTGAAATTATTTACATTGTAAATTATAACTAATAAGTTTAAATCCATTTTGACAGAAACCGTTTTTGCATAAATATTCCCGGTTTCCTGGTTGTTTTTACCCCTCCCCCAGTTTTCTCTCATCATTAAAACAGTTACCAAGAATATCGAAAATTGACTCTCCCGCCACACCAACTATAGATATAGTTTAATACTACAGAAAGCATCCTAAAGTTAACGATTCGGATGAGATTTCTGGTAGAGACTCAAATATTCGAGTAATCATTTCATGAAATGAACAACTTTTCACCGAAATATCGATTTTATGAAGTGGCTACGACCACTATTATATTTAATAATATATTATTGTAAATCTAGGAAAAAAACTACACGGTAAAATATATGACAAGGTATGAAACGTCAAATGCATTTTGCTTAAAAATCACAAATTTAATTAAATCAATTAAAGTCAATAATAATAAAAACAATAAAAACTATTATAAATATCATATACTACAATATGTGTTATAGCTAATAAAACATTTGATACATTCCTTTTCCCATTTAAGTATTCTTCACATAACGTTTTCAGTTTGTTCTGTAATTCCGCGTGGATTTTTGTTTAATTTTTTTTTCGCAATGTACCCAGTGAATCTTGCGCAGATTTTGATTCGTCATTTGTCACTTCCAGTCGGACTTTCGTAATTAATACCCATATATAGAGGAATGGAAATGGCCTACTATAACTTTCAGAATCGACAATTCCGCTATCGTCGGATTGTACACCAAATAAGTATTTTTCGATGTCGACATATCGCTCCGATTCTCCGGTCGGTCATGGTTTTGTGCCACGTGTACAATTTTTAATACAGTCGGGAGCTTTATCATATAGTTATAAATTTATAATACCCTGCGGGTCGTACAGTACGCGGTACTGCAAACAGAACTCCGTTAATAATCATTAGGTTTATCATTGTGTCGACGGCAACTATTATGCTACACCGCTGCATTCGACGACGACAACAACGACGTATAAAAATATTATTTATCATTTTTTTTTTTTAACCGTCGTACTATATTCGTGTAATTTACAAACGCGCAGTTCAATTACTTGCCGTTTATTTTTTTCTCAAATAGAGAGTTCACGTCCAGTAATTTATATTATATTATATTCGTGTATAAAAGGTTACGCAATCGTTTATTTTGTATTTTTTTCTCGTAATGTCCGATACAGAACCGAGCGAATAATAATTACACTTACTTGTTGTGCACACTATACGCATCGGCGCAATAGTTTTCGGGTACAATATTACAGTATACGGCGGCGGCGTTAAAAACCACGGTCCGAATCGCGTACGCAGGAGGAAAATTCACGATTATAACGTTCCCGTGACGTAGGTACGTACAAAATATCGCGTAGTACTTCTGGGCATGGCGAAATTGCGGTTCATTGTATTGTGCCGGATATTATCTCGTTTCGTCGGCGGCTTTTGGCGGCCGTAAGTGTGTGTGTGTGTGTGTGTGTGCGCGCGATCTCCGAGAGTTCAATATTATCATTATCATTTTTTTTTATTTTCCCACTATTATTATTGTTATTGTATTGTTAACCTAACCGCCATCCGCGACGAGTTTGGCATCGCCGACATTGTGACCGCAGGCGCGCTCGCGTCTATGTCAGGGTCGAAAAAAAATGAAACCGCAATATTGCGTTTCCCCCGTATCCACTCCTCCCCTGAACTTAATTCGTAATAATAACAACAACAACAACAACAACAACAACAATAATAATAACAATAAACGCGTCGATTAAAATATTTGTTCGGGTTCGTTTTTTTTTTTTTCTTTTATATTTTAGACGACAGGCGTCACTAGCTATATACTATCACTGACCTACCTGCCTGTGATGGCTAAATGTCATACAATTTTGTTACGGCGCAGTATCCGCGGATTAAGTATATTTGCGGCTATAGGCAGGTATTATTATTATGTTTAACGACCGGGTTTCAGGAACGGATTACAAACGATCGACACAATATAATAACAACGGTTTTAATGTCTTAAATGATTTCGAACGCGCGGTTAACAACAATATTTGTCTTTTTTTATTTAAATGGGATTTAACCGACGCCGTTAAAAAAATAAAAATAATAATAATTTAATTGCAATAACGATTTCGTCGTTGTTATAATTATTATCGTTACACCGGCGAAACAAAAATAGCACGCGAAATGCCGTGATTTTTCCATACGATTTTTATCAAAATTTCAACTTAAAACGCATAGGCATAGGAAAAAAATATATATACAAATTCGGTATATATATATATATATTCATATATAAATGAAAAAAAAATATCCTTTTATGATTTTTCGTTATTTTTATTACATTGCCATAAGAACAATTACTTAAACTTTTTGTATCCACACAAAACCAAATATTAAAATTAAAAAAAAAAAAGTAGAACATTTCAAATTTTTAAAAACAGGTCGAAAATCGTCAAATTCTGTGAGAATTTCATGTGTTCACAATTCGTTTTAATCGAGTTTACGACAAAACAAAAGAAAATCGAAAATAACCGCAACTGGAATTGCGTAAATATTTGCGTTTTCTGACGTTTTTCCTGGTGTTTTTTAACTATCAAGAAGACTAAAATCATAAAAATAACCTCTTTAATGCACCAATCAGACACGATTTTCTATTAAAAACCATCTCTGAAATTGATGTCAGTGCAGAATTTCTGATAGAAATGTCGTTAGTAAACAAAAAAAAATCGCACATCATAGCATTATAGTAAAAAAATGATGTTATTTTATTCAATATTCGACTGATGTATCCGAAATTTATTACACTGAACTGAATATTCAATGACAATAGTGAATGTGTTTGTTTATTTTTTCGGTAAAACAGCTTTGCGTCGAAATTGGTTGGTGACACCAATTTGTACCATATGTGACCCGAAATAAAAATAAAAGTACATGTTATGTAAATACGCACCGACTTCACTAAAAAAAATGCATATTCATCGATAAAGTAGTATAGTAAATAAGTTAAAATATCCAGTCAAATATTTTATAATATTTACTGTAAACGTGAGTTGAGGATACGATTTACACGTTTTGAATTATTTGGGTAACGTTTCGCGGTTAACTGCAGCCTATACCGAAACCAACGTATGCAATCAATGTAGGTAAAATTCTTCAGACATTACGCATCGGACAATATATTTGAATATCCATTCCAAAATGAAAATAAATTTACAAATTTTGTGCGTTCAAAAATAATAAACCGAAAGGAATATTTAATCAAATTGCCATACTGGGTAATATACCTATATCCAATACCTATAGGCGCAACTAAGGTAAACATTCTGAGGAGGCTATAGCCTCTAACAAATTTATTTGCTTAAGATTGAAAATATAATATTGTATAACATTATTGTAACCCTAAAAATAAATGCAAATAATTATTATAAAATATTTATGTATCTAACTGTATTCGTCATAACTGGGTGGGGGGCTATTTAGAAAACTGGAGGGACTTAGCCCCCGAGCCCCCCTAATTGCTTTTATGCCTATGCCTATTACTTATATTGTATATTGCTGTATTAAATACTTCGTATCAACTTGCGACTGTAGGATGGTCTTGAACGCGTATTGCTACAGAAACTGTAAATTATCGTTACGAATGGGCAAGTACGAGTATATAAGTCGACTACGATGAGAATTAAAAATTAAATTTTCAACTACCCTGCTCTGCAGTGGCGGAGCAAATAGTGCGAATAACATAATATTATTATATCTATAACTAACTGTTTTACTTGGCTTCGCCCGAGCTGTATTTCCACACAATTGTTTTAAATTAAGTTATATTAAATTTGTGCTTTTTTTTGTCGGTGTTCTGTTTCTGATAAACCTCGAAAAAGTGATATTTGCCCAGTGGCAATTAAATAATAAATTTACAACGTTACCTTATGCAGTATGCATTCTTTTTGTAGGAAAACTAAATTCGACAAAAATGCATTCTAATTTTCTCTCTCTTCAATATTTTTGGAAAATATCATTGGTGCAGAAAGAAAGAGAGGTCCAACGCGTTGAAAAACCTCATCACTTTTAAATTCTGAACACAACGAAGAGTATATTGGTTTCACTGAGAGTATGTGCGTTTTTTTTTAAGATTTTGAGCGGAGCGAGGAATGTTCACTAATTTTACTATGATGTGTTCACATTTTTCTATTAGTAACAACTTTTCTACTATAAATCTTACTACATTAATAAAAAAAAAAAACTGCAAGAGAGCTTTATTTTAGCATTTTAGATCTAGTTGGTGCAATGAGGAAGTCGTTTTTTGATTGTCTATGCAGTTTTCATAACAATAACGATTAACGATTTATCGTTACGTACAGATATAAATTAAATACATTTGTGTACCTTTACTTTCCTAACTTCTTACCTGCAACAGTAGCACACTAATCATTTATTCATCATTCATCACCGAGTCGACCGTAAGTTTTAGAGTAAACTACGTTATATTTTGTTTTGTTTTTCGTCTAAAGTATACAAAATATACGACGGCGACGTATCGAATATTATAAGAAGCAAACGTAAGTTCGTGTAGGTCACATGTTTTTCACATTATTCAAAATACACTCGTGATGCATTTTTCGTAAAATCACTGTGGTTGTTTTTTTCGAATATTCTGCAAATAACTGAATGATATTGCGTTGTCATTCTAATAGTATTCATAAAATCAATGGATAAGATATTATGATATCGTGGGTCTAGTTTCCAATTATTGTCCTAATTCCAAAATGACAATATTTTATAATTTTTATCCGATTTTAGGACTTTTTGTATAGTATTTATAACAGTATAGGTACTTGAGAAATTAATTTTTTTTTTTTTTTTTGATTCACCAGTCTTTTAAAGTTATCAATGATCTTAATATGTTATAAATATAAAATAATATTTTTGGTACTTGGGACAATTGATAATTAGGCGATGGTATAATATTATTGAGCTTTTTGGACAGCACATGACCATAACTGTTTTGGTTATTTTCGATTTAAATTTTTAAAAAAGTATAGAGACCTGACATAAGTCTTACTGGACATTTATATTAACTCTTTCTAACCATTATACAATTTTCTGATGTTCTTCGAGTAATTATAAAATTATTTGACATTTTTTAGTTTTTGTTTGGTTTTATTTGGTTATTATGTGAATAAAACTTTTAATGGCTTCTCATATAAATGTTCGAATATTTGAGACGAAAAGACTTGGAAAATATTGTTATTTATTTTGCAGTTGCAAATTAATATAGTTTTAAATTTAAGTTTATCAAAACTTATTTAATAGTACCACTAACCAGTTAAACATATCTATATATAGTTAATTTACATTGTTTGTAAAAGTATCATGTCAGTCTAGTAATACGGTAAACATTTCATTAATTTCAAATTGTTGCATTTTATTTATAGGCATGAATTAATCAATCAGATTGATGTCGTTAGTTGGACTTTTCGTCACAGTAAAGACGTAATATTACAAAAAAATAACTCGCCAGTTTATAGTTATTTTGTCGGCTTTCCGTGTAATACTTGAATTACATTTTATTAATTTAAATGATATGTATTACAGTATACATTTGTATAAAATAATATTAAAATGTAGTTGTATTCCATTATAACGTGTAATTCTCTTGCAGTTGTTCATAAAAAAAAAAAAAAAAAAAAACATTCGCCATAACTCGGATCCACACAATTATTTTCAAATTCGTTACACATATTTCTTTCTACTCGGTATAAAATTGTAATATATTCCGAATGCGTGTAGACTAATATTATGTATACACTGGTGTATAATAAATACCAAAACCGTAAAAATGTAAAAAAACGCTTTTGAATAACTTAGAATACGGCGTGCAGCATTGTTTTAAAAATGGATTTCACTGGGTATATAAGGTCTATACAAATTCGAAATTTTTTATCGTATTTCAATGCTATGCATATAATATCACCGCACTTTATCTGAGCAATTCGGTAAAATCGCCGTGCGTGTAAAAAAAATAAAAAATAAAAAATATACGTGTCGACGATTACAATGTTGTACTCGATATTATAATAATTTAACTAAATATTATGCGGTGTATTATACTATATGAGTCAATAAACACTGTATAGACTATAGACGATCCGAATCGTCACCATGAAACCCGACGAAAAGTGTAAAATCCACGTAATCCCTGGACGTATTTAAGATTTGGCCAAAAAGGGAGATATTGAATTTCAAAATTGCATCATATTGTACAACGTGTTGGCACATAGGCTAAATATAATATATTGATTTTTTTATTTATTTTAACATTTAATACATTTAATTTGACGGCAGACAATTTAAAGTCTTGTCCATGAGCGAAATATACTATACTATACTATACTATACTACTTAAATATGTTACTCTACTCTGGTGTTTTATTGTACAGTAAAACTTGTCTATAACGGACAGTTACGGAGCCATAAAAAATGTCCGTTATAGGCAGGTGTCCGTAATAAACGGGTACGGGAAGTGGCATTGTAAATAAAAAATTTAAATGAACCGAGATAAATGTACAACACTATAATAGCAAAGCTATACGGAAGAAACACTAAATAATCTACGTTTTATACCTGTTTTGTGTTATTTTCGCCCTCACAATTAACTTTATCCAATTATTATCAAACACGTAATCGGTCATAATCGGTATTCGCAATAGACAGGTGAAGCTGATGTGTATGGACAGCATACATGGTACACGTTTGCAATATATTTGACTTTGAACTAAGATGTTAGTATAGTTGTCCGTTCATTAAGGTATTAGCGAAAAATATCACTGTCCGTGTTCGTAATAGAAAGAGTCCGCTATAAATAGGTCAAAATATATTGAAAGGCCTATCTTTTTACCAGGATCTTATTATTTTGTTCGTTAAGAGAGGTGTCCATTATATACAGGTGTTTGTTAAGACTGGCTACAGTGTACATACAAATTAAAAATTTATGATTGATTTGAATTTCGTTATTAATTTCCAATTTTCCTTCGCATATTTAAAAATCAAGATTAAAAAATGAAATTGGAAATTTAGTAAATATAAATACAAAAATAAATTAAATAAATGTTTGATTTAAATGGAAATATGATTAAATATTGTTATTTTGATTCATGATAACATACTGCTGTGTGGGGATGTGATAACATAGCTGTACCCTTACGCTGCCATATCATTTTTGATTTTATTTATTTTAAGTACGGGTTGGTAACCCAATGGTTAAAATTACAAATAAAACTAAAAATAATAAAAAATAATAAATTGAGATAGAAAAAAGGAGGGTTCAGCATTGGCAATTCTCATCATTCTCATAAGGGGCTCATTAGCAGCGTAATTGGTTGTAAATACTGGAACATGGAAAAGGCAGCAACAATTGAAAACGAAAAAGAGAAAAAGAAAAGAAAAAGAGACCACTTTAAAGTTAATGCATCGAAGAAGGCAGGGGGAATTTATAAGACCTGAGACTAATTTGCTTAGAAAACCTAAATTTGCTCGAACTCTTCTATCAGCTAGAGAAGACAATTGTAGGGAAGCAAGAACAGGAGAGTAACCGTGTGGTAAGTGATATATTTTCAACAAAAACCCTGCAAAGGACAAGAATTTATGCACTCACTCCAGGGCATAACTACAAATAATGTTATGCCGTATGCGGATCCCACAACACAGATATTTTATTAATCTGGTATATTTCAATCAGGGTTTTGCCTTTCTTTAGAACAAAATACAACCTATTTCCTATTACCTTTTTACTGTGTTTTATTAGTTCCATAATCAAAATTGAACATTTATGTGAAATGAAAGAAAGCTTCTTCTTTATTACCTTCGTATTCAGATATTCAATTGTACACCTAAAGATTTTGATGGAATTCTGAATGAATTAAATATATTGACACTACTCACAGACGTTGGTTCTAATAATCAGGGTTTGCAAACTTTATAACAATAATCCCTGAATAATCAATTCAGGGATAAGAAACTTTGTACTGTATAACCTAACAGAATACTTGTATTAGAACTTTCTAATAAGCGTGTTAATATCGTAAAAATATTCTGTTAATTTTTTAGCGAATTATAGCCATTTAAAAATTTCGTTTTTTTTTCATTTGGTTTTCATTCGGTTTTTTTTAATTTCTCTATCCGCAGTACTATCATTTTATATAACTTTTGTATCGGATATTTTATTTTTCCGAGTCAGCAAAAATGTTGTTTGGAATCAGCAATTTTTTATGTAACGATCCCTCCCCCATCAGATTTCACTGACACAGACCCTGATGGCTTTGTAAGAGAGATTATGCCGGTTTTCTTTATTCTGTTTGTGTTTTTAAAGCGCAGTTGGTTGTAATACGCACTACTATAATATTATACTCGTTACTCCTGCAAACCGGAGGTGCCGTTATCGATTTTAATAAAAAACAAAATCCGTTAATAATAATAAACCAGGATTTATTGATCGATAAACTCTATAATAATATAATTGTCAATTAGTATATTATATTGTATGTATTATTTCTGATCAGTGCGCACATTGCGTTCACCTCCGACGCGGAATACAACAATAACATTACGTAATTTACTAATTTACATCGTTTATTTATACACACCGATAAACATTACAAAAACCTTTAAACATACGTCGTATTTCGAAGAACATTCGATTCTCATATGCAGAGTCCAGAGGCGTACACAGAATTTTGTATGGAGGGGAGGATCGACCTTTTTTCTTTATTTGTTCTCTAATAATTAAAACTATAATTAAATTTATGAAATTATAATCATCAGATTAATGTTAATAACATTGATAATAATAGTCATATTAGTTATACCCACCGCATAGCGCCGTACACCAACACACACATTTGCAGAAGGATTTACTACATAGTATATTTTTGGGTAGATCCGGACCAGAAATCTCCCCCCGTCCTTGGGTACCTCAATAGGCGTAGAATGTGGGGGCTGAGGAGGCTATATTCTTCTCCAGTTCAGACTGAGTCTACGAACGCCACCGGTGTGTGCTGCGGTGAATAGAATTATAATATGCCCGCGAAATTTCCGGCGCATCCCTTGCAAAACTACGTCACCGTTTTTTCCGCGGACCACACACAATTTCCCGCCTCCTATCAACGAAACAAGAGAAACAAAACAAAACAAACAAATCACTTCATGGCACGATAAAATAAAAATAAATGAGTTGTTTAGAGTTGGTTCACCGATAGTAATAATAATTTTACGCGATAAGGAATAGCCATGTGAAATAAAATAAAAACTGTTTTATTTTTACTGCAGTGAAGTACAATTTTGCGACCATGTCATAAATTCGCCACGGCCTGTATTTGGAGCAGATAATCGTCGTTTTAACGCCAACGATTTTTATTTTCGCAATACCCGATTGATGTATTATATTTTTATAATCTAATCGATATCTGTGACTTGGTGGAAAAAATGCGAATAAATTTAATACGGATTAGCGCTACGTTGACACGGGTCTATAAAAAAAAAATCAATAATACAATTAAAAAAAAAAAACCGATTAATCAGCAGCTATTATCTAATAAAAAATTGATTGTCCACTTCGCAATATATAACACGTATATAGTTGGAAAATTATATAACTGTACCGTGGCCGCCGCCGGTTGTTAGCTATTAAATATACCTATAATATTCTGACCGTGTTGCGAGCTACCGACCGACCATCGACTCGTTTTTTAAACGGAAATGCGGTTTTATAGATCAAGTACGTTTGAAATAGTAAAAAATAAAAATCTCCGACAGAATCGCAATGACCGTCGTCATCGCACGGATTATTAACAACAGTGGACGTTGAACTCGACGCGTAAAACGGTTTCGAAGACGTTTTATTTTTTTTTTTGTTACCAACACAGCCGGATAAACGAACGGACAAGGCATGTCTATTGTTATTTACTAATCTCACGCTATGTCCCCGGAGCGCATGTTTACAGACCGTAATCCGAGTTCGGCCCAAGCCGAAACGTAATCAAGTTCATTAAAGAGTTTTGAGAGGTTTTTAGGAGTATCACAAACATAAGCTATACTTGTTGGTCCATACCCGATACTGGTCCAAGTAATTTATAGCGTTCTAAGTGAAAACCTCAAACCAATATACTGTGTACCTTTTTTGTCTGATTCGTGGCGCAATTTCACATTAATTTATACAATTTTAGCGTTTATCATAAATAAATCCTCAAAAATCGTCTTCAAATAAATTTCTTCAATAACCCTATGTCAGTTGAAATTGAAAATCAAAATGCTTCACTTCAATTAGAATCATGTGAGTCGCAAATAAATCTATTTTTATCTACAAAAGAGATTGATGTATCATTTTGGAAAACAATACGCGATGAAAAGTACGAGATTTTGCGTTGAAAATGCCATTTATGTTTGGAACACCCACGTATTCTGTGAATGCACATTTTCACATATTAAACTAAAGGAAAGAAATCGCCTTAAGATGAAACTTTAAATCACCTATTATGTGTGAAAACTTCAGAAAACAGAAACAGAAGTTGATTTTGCTGAATCTATAGTCACCTATAGCTACACATTCTCAAACCTCACATTAAACAAATTGTACATATTAAACAAATTAAATACTAATTGTAAATTTTAAATTTGAATAACTTTCTTTTTGACTTTCTATGTTATGGCCCGCTAGATTTTTAAATTCTAATAATATTGGACCTATAGTAACTTTGAATTGCCCATCTCTGTACTATACAGTAAATATAGTCGATGAAAAGACGCACCACGGGTTTAGATAGAGCAGAGATGAATAAAAAAAAAACTTCACTAATCTGTTGGTCAAAACATGATACATCTACAGCGAATATTTACGAATATCCAAAAACGATCCATAGGTCGGTTTTTTCTCTCGACAATTTAGTTCCTAAGGCCGGCGTCATACTCGCGAAAATTACGCAATATTAAGAATCGTTATTTTAAAATATATATCTAGACACACGAGAGTGGAATTTTAGCGGAATATCACAACCCAAAATAAATCTTAACTCATTATTCATTATTATCGATGTCACATTATTGTGCGTTTTCCGCGTCATTTGACAAACAGCACGGCGATCACGTGGACGATAAATTTGAAGAATTTTTCATAAGTGCAATGAAATTAAATATACAAAGTATAAATAATGAAATTCAGCCAAAGTCAATATTTGAGTATTCAATGGATGAACCCAATGCACATGTTGACGTTTTCTTCTGTCTTCATCAAGTGTAATACTATTAGCAACACACAATAGCTCAATGTCATCCAGATAGTTCAGCACGACCATTTTAGGCAAAAAACTAATTGATTAACGATGAATAAAAATTAAATTAATGTTAATTAACATGGTGGACAGTAGTAATAAAGTCACCTAACCTGACATAATCGCTACAAACTAGTACCTCCAAATTTGTACGTATTTTTAAATAGTTGTAATATTTATACCCAAATTGAAAATTTAAATTAAAAAAAACAGATAACGTTCTTCTCTTGAAGCTTGATAATGAGGCAATTTACTCCATTAGGTTATTTTTAGAGGAGGGAAATACTGAAACAAGAATTCAAATACGCATATAAAGACTGATATAATATAGGTACTAGATACTAAAGATAAATGGACGAGAAAACAAGACCTGCACAAAATGTTTTAGATTTATGATGGGTCCATTAAGAGACGGCGAATCAATAATCGTCTATAGGCTGTGCGTCGTGTGCGGTGCGTTAAGCGTCAAGAACAAATTGTTTTGTGGGCTTTAATATTTTCCGAGGGAGGGGGGGGTGCGTGCTCCTCTCTAGTCTTTCCTCTTGCCCCCGAATCGACGCTAGTGATTCGCTCGCATGTTAAACCAAACAGCACGAAAGTGATACTGCTGAACGCATAATTACTACCGCGAAGTCGGGTGACGGAGAAAGAGACGGGAACCGCGCGATGACGGTGTTAGATACGGCGAAATACTGAAATTCAATCGGAACACGAAATACGTTGTTAAAATCGCGTCCGATAATTTGAGCTTATTATCAATAATAATTAATTCATTTTCATTGCTCGTGTCGCGCCCGACCGCGTCTACCGCGTACAGTGTGAAACGACGGGTGTGAAATACGCCGCCGCAAATTTCCTCGTATGAGTCACCGCCGCCGCCTCGATGACGTCCGAGAAATTCTTCGCGATGCGACACCGTCTGCGCACTACTGCCGCCGGCCGGCACCCCGTGTCGTTATCGCGTCGCGAATATCAGCAGCTGTCGTTGTCGTTTACGCGCGAATCCGCCGTATCCATTCGAATACCTTACCTGATAAGAGAGTTAAACGCAAATGAAAAAGAAAAAAATAAATAACGCTGTAATGATTATTATATTCAGTGGCGGCTATTATTAACAAAATACGTGTTACTGAATATATTTCCGGGGACCCACTCACGCGTAAGATATTATATATTATATAATATACAACATAAGTTATTGCAGTGGTTCTCAATCTTTTTAGGGCCGCGACCTAAATTTTCTCCCGAACATCTATCGCGACCCGCATGGTTTCACTTTTCAAAAAGTAGTTTATGGAAACAGGAAAATTAAAAAATGATCTCCCTAAAGTACCGCACGAGTCGGATTTCCTTATAGAAAAAGTGCTACACTTGAAAATCTTAGTGAAATTGCGATAGAAAAGTTGTTCACAGATAAAAAAAAAATAAATATCATTGTAAAACCAATACATTTCTCGCTCCGCTCAGAAAACTTAAAGTTCTTGGAGTCTATATAATCCAAAACAATTTTCGTGACCCATCAAAAATTTATTCGGGACTCACCAGTGGGTTGCGATCTAGAGTTTAAAAAACACTGAGTTGCATAGTGATGCTTTGTAAATAATATATATGTCATATTATAGTAAAATAATTAAAGAGGCTCTATATATTTTCTTTAATAATATTTGTTTAATGTTGTAGCGATTTTTCTATTTTGCCTACGTTTTTCCCGGGTTTCCCATGTTTTATCCTAGTTTTTCACATTTTCCTGGAAAACTCTTGGGAAAATCGAAAAATGACCTCCCTGAAGTAGCTTTCTAGTCGAGTTTACTTTTAGAAACATTGCTATCATTATAAATTGGAAAAAATTTGCTGGTAGAAAAGTTAAGCAAAGAAAAAAAAACATCATTGTAAAACCGTAAACTTTTTCGCTCTACTTAGAATCTAAAAAAACCCGCCCAAACACCTAATAACCTACCAAATTTTATAATATGATGTGTTTTTGAAGCAACATTTAGACTATAAGCTACACGTAAAGCCACACGATTTGACGAAATATTAATCAGAATATACTCTCCTATGGAATGTTAGACTAGGTTATAGACACCGTTTTTACGAGCACTTGAACATCCGTCTGACGGGTCCCGTCGTGATATTTTTTAAAGGTTAAAGAACTCGTTAGGTATAATATTAGACCGGATGATTTATGCTCTGGCCGCGCAGAAAGCCGATAGCCAAGCTAACGCATATTTTTTTCTTGGGGGTTGAAAAGGTGTCGAAGTTGGTGGCACCGAGGCAGTAGTGTGTTCAAGATTTTTCAGTAGAGAAGTAGAAGTCAAACAAATTTAATTAAATATATAATACATAACATTTCAAGCAAAATATATCTACATTTTTTATTAACCTTTTACTTGATATAATTTTGCTAAATATATAATTTGTGCAGTACAATATTATATTTTGTAATAAGTTTAGTAATTAGTGCAAATGTACAATAAGCGAGGTGAACTGTATAAAATCAGTGTACAAGTTAAATGGACTCCTGTCAATTTTATTAATTTGTTACTACAAAATAAATTACAATTATTCGTGGTTTTTTTTATGAATTTCATCGCATTAATTTGAATTTGAAGCGAATATAAAAAGAAGATTAAAACATATCGCTCAACGTTTTTGTTTTACCGCTAAGTAAAAACTTATGGTGATCCTCGTTTCAAACAGTTTAGAATTTATATGAATCAATAAAATTGTATTCCACATAATATCAAGCACAAGTTTTTGAAAATTTTAAACAGCTGTAAATAAATTAAACAATTCCAGAATATTTCTAAAACTTCACTATGTCTATAAAATGCTATTTTTTACCAAATTACAATGAGAAATACAAAATCGATATCAAAACCTGCATTATTTTTGTTTATCCGACGTTTTTCTCGGTTTTCTTCCATTATTAAGATAAGTACAGACAAGAAAAATTGACCTCCTTAATGCACCAACTAAACAAAATTTTCTTTTAGAAACCACTACTGAAGTTGATGACAGAAGCAAATTTTTTGGTCGACAACTTATAGGAATACGTGTTATTAATACAAACACAAAAACATACATTTATTAGCATAAGTACTTAAGTCACCGATCAATTGAAGGGTAGAAGCTCCCTTAGCCTTCCTGGGTACTCCACTGCACCTATAGAGCACCCATTTTATATTTCAAAATTGAGTGTGTTGAAAACTTATAATCGCGTCCAATCAAAATAAACATATATGGAACAACTTGCTATGAACACTGTTTAATAAATTTGTTTGACCTGAACTCGAACCCCATCATTTTGCCGTATAGCCATTTTTTGCCAGAGACATTACATAACAAATTACAAGTCGGCCATAGACATATAGACACATTTCTTTATATTATATCTATGGAGTCAACGGATCGTTGGCGGTGAAATGAACTAGACTCTTTACAACCACAGCTATACACGAATGATATTAATAGTCTATTATATTCGGAACAATGGAATATCGATTCCGAAACTGCCGGTGTCCCGACATAGTCAAATTCTACCTCAAATCCCACGTTCAACTTCACCTACAGTAGCGTGCGCATGGAAAGAGGTTATGGGTTATGTCCCTCATCGTTGGTTTAAAAATACCTTAACTATTAGTATTTATTTGATAATTTTATATATTATGTATACTTATATATTCTATTGTAGCTAAGTTAAAGGAAAATGTTGATTTATTGAATAAAAGTGAGCTTTTTTAGATTCAACTTTTAAATTCCTATTGTCGGATTAGGTATAGACGACGATTCTACGATTTAGATTTGTCTAATTATTTAACTTAACGTAAGGACTTACATGGTTACATCCCTTCTCATTGAAAATTCCTTGGCATGTCACTGCTCATCTAACCTAACACTTTTATACACATTTTTTACCCTGACAAAATAAGTGAAAGTTTATACGCTTACTAGACACTATACACGCAACGGAACGGGCCGACGTGGCGATGATGACGAGTTTGGGGAGGAGGGAGGGATGTATTCAAATCTTATAAAATTATTATAGATTATTACTCCATACGAGACAACTCAGTGAGGCCTAGAATTGTTCACACTAATTATAGAAATTAAATTAAATAGTCGATCATTCGGGCCAACGTAAATTTCTGAATTGTCGTAGGCGGTGGAATATCGAGCGACGGGTCGATTTGAATGATTTGTGTGTTGAGGCTGCAAGCTGTTGTAAAGGGGAAAAACAAAACTTATACCGAAACGCGCCCAAAGTTTTTACCGCCGCCTACGCCTGTAGTTCACTTTGATCGTTTTCAGTAAAATAATAATTTTCCGATGGTCGCGCACGACGAATACCTATAGGTACATAATAATATAATATTTATATCGAGTTATTTGTGCTCGAAAAAGAAAGCGTAGGTACTCGTGAGCGAAATGTACGTGTATATACCTAAGCCAGTAATTTATTTATAATCTCGTTATAGCTTAAGATAACCTTTCTTGTTTCGAGCAAACAATTTCGATTTGTAAAACCATTAAATCGAATTAACAATAATTATAAAAACGTCAAATTGTGAATCATTAGGGTCGAGTTATTATTAGCTGAGTGATAAATTATACGTATATTATCAACGACTAGTTGACCGAAGACCGAGATAATGTTACATATATGGCAAACAACGACTCCCTTCGTAAGCTTTTATATGAATATAATTATTTCATTATTCGATTTCCATATCGACCTGACAATAACTACATTGAACCTCTGTTAATTGCAGTGTTTTTTAAAATTAATTATTTACACGTGCGAAATGATAGAAAAAAAAACATAACGAAGTATAACACATTTTTTTTTTAATATTATTTATACCGTATATACAATCTGTTCCTTTAGGAACAATACGAATATGTGGTAATAGAAGAAAAGTAGATACATGATTAATTGATGAGAGGAATCACCCAGTGGTAACACTATCCTTACTTGGTGAAATAACACATTTAACTAAAATTTTCCTGACATCGAACAGAGTTATATTTTTTCTAGTATAAAATACAATTTGAAAAGTTTTGTACTATGCGCACGCGTTCAAATCACAATATCATTGAATAATTTAAAGTGTTTTGAACCTATATAAAATATTAAAATCTAATAATAAATAAATAATTGAATACGAGTCCAGAGGACAAATTATAAATAAAATGGTGCAGCATTATGCATTTATGCAAATATAGATAAGTTATTGAAATTTGATAACATCGGGATTTAATTCAATAATCAAATAAACAAAATAATATATTTTTACTTTACACATTGGACGATGTATTATTTTACGTGTTTTAATCTCTTATTGGGTAGATTAATACTAATTTTTTCTTCCTTATCCAAAACATCAACATCAATGAAGTAGGTATATGGCGATGCATACCAGTTACACATTATGTACAGCTATAATACTGTTATTGAATAATCTAAAAATAACAATCTAAATATATGTAAAATGAAAACAAGTTTTTAATTAACAATAATAATATGCAAGAGAAACATAACCGTGTTCCTGCAGTGTGCTGTGGACTAAAAAATGATTATAATAAAAACATGCTCAGACACGTTTTTATTTTTAATCGTCAAACTCGGAGAAATTTAAAATACGCATATTTATTTAACACGTACATCCGTATGTCTAATACATAATATCAAATATTGTATTGACAGTTTATTATTATTAGCAATATTTAAAAGATTATTTAGAAAAATAATCCGTAAGTAGATTATAATAGCCGGTATCATTTGCGAAGACTATAGGTGATTTTTCAAGTCATCATGCAAATAATATCTAAATCCACAGTAAAATACAATGTGTCAATACGTCAAACTAGTGTTGAATCCAAGTATATTACAGGGAGGGCGATAGCTCCCCTGGAGTTTTGTTTGCTCCTCCCTCCTGTTAAATGTGAGTAAATTAATAATTAATTAAGTAATTAAATTTGACTGGTTTTAGTAAAAGAGTAGATAAGCAAAATAAAATAAACCATTACTAACATTTTAGTAATGCCCCCCCCTCCCCCAGAAAAATTTTCTGGATTCAATACTGACAAAGTTCACGGAAATAATTCGTTGGTAAGACCATTATGTGAAATGAGAAAAATTTTGTAACATTCTTTGTAAAAATGTATCATAGTAAGAATAATAATAATTATTTATTTGGCTAGAAAACAGTAGTTACCATTGTTAAAATAATATATACAAATATTACAAGTTATCATAATAATTAATAATTGGTAACTATAGTGATTTGGTTTAATTCACCCCTAAGGTATTACCTGGTATTGGTGAAATTGGAGAAACTTATGAGTTATTTTTTTTTTATTGGACGTCGAAAAAGTATACATTATAAATGGCCAATATTTTAAATATACAAAATACTGGAGTTATAAATTTGCAAACCAAATTATAAACGACGACAAGTTGTATACGAGTTTGAAATATTTAGTGTTATGTACATAAAAAAAATCAAATTTCGCCATATGTATTCATTATCCGTGTATTTTAATTAGATATTTGTAGAATTCACATTTTATAGTGCTAAGTGGGATTTTTTTTTTTTAAAGATGTAATCCTACTTTTGTAAAATATTTTCTGAATTTTAATGTCTTAGTTATTGATATGGTTAAATTATTTTGCTAAGGAATGTTACACGTTCTTTGCTTGGAATCGATTAAATTAAAGGCATTTAATACAAATAATTAAGCTTTCGAACATCATTGAAAACTTCTAATGTGTAAGAAAAATATACAAAATAATAACAAATACAACAAATTGCTTGTGAAAATAGAGTGAGTAAAATAAAGGTTACTTGGTATACGCGTCTTATCCCCGAAAATTGATTACACCGGTAAGCAAATCGTATAGATTGCGAACTAATTTATTATAATATATTGCGTCACCTGTCAGAGGTGGATCCAGGAATTTTACAAGGGAGGGAGAGCTGGTGCAAATTTTGTAGACACGCAATTATATTGGTTTGCTCATTTTTTGTTAAATTTTGCATTTAAGAGACGAAACATTTTCGGTAGCCTGAATACGGTTTGAGTGTAATATTTATGTTGAAATTTAATATAAATAATAATCACACTAACAGCAAAAGTAATCATGTAGAAATGCATAATTTATATACATACATATATTTACGATTATCGACTATTAGTTATTATACTGATTCAATTTATAGATATTTAATTTGATGGAATTTATAAACGTTTAAATCGACCTACATCCATTAATCCAACGGCACTAATGATTCGGTCGTTCATGCGGTCCTATTATTTATCTTGTATTCATCGTTTTATTATGTTATATATATTTATGTGTATGTGTGACATCACTTATATTATTATGCCTATAAAAGGTTATGCTAATTTCGGGGTCAATATCATTTTTGGTGGGAGCTAGAAGAATTATTTATTTAGTTTTTAATCATTTTAGAGGAGGACTATGTATAATTTTGGGGAAGCACTAAGCTTCCCTAGCCCTCCAATCACTGCATATGTTTTCCACAATCCGGCGATTCAAGATATACATAATATATCAACATAGCGTCTTGATTCTATAGAAAAGAGGAGGAACGCATCCCTTCCGCCCTTCTTCTTGGATCCACCATTGCCACTTGTTTGCTGAACAAAATACACTCGTAATAATAAAATTGTGTAATACATATACGCTACGGTAATAATGCAGTTTTCTTTATATAGGTGCATACCAAAAATAAAGCTAATTCAAATAGATATCTACTGTTTTTTGTTTAATAAAATTATTGTAAGTCCACGATATCTATTTACAGGTACAATTAGAAAGAATTTGGAAAAATAAAATATTAAGAAGGCGTGCTACCGTCAGCAAATCGAGTGTAAACAATAGTTTGCATGCGAAAAAAATACAAACAATCAAATTTTCTTCAGTATAGAAAGAGACGGAACCTGCACTGTGCAACAATAGTTTTATTTTATCGATATTACAAATACAAACAAAGCTAATATTGTGTAAAAATCAAATGGTTTTAAGTTTTTCACACTCGAATAGTGTTGTTCGTGTTTATAATAGTGATATCGAAAAACTTAAATCAAAGTTGCACGGTGTTACAGTGCTTTTTGTTTTATAGTAAAAATTTGGTTTCTTAACTAAGTCCATAGCCCGAGTAGTTTTGGTTCATGCGAAACAGTTTTTCTTAAACATTTTTGTTTATTTTACGATTACACAATAAACTCTTGTGATGAAACAAAGGGACTTTGATTTAAATTGATTTAAAAGTTCAAATTTCGAGTAAATTGTCCGTTTTTTTTCTTTTTTATAGATTTTGTAATGTGTGATTAATATACCGACTTAAATAATCAAAATTAAACGCGTGTATTAGTGATAATTAGCTATATAAAGATTTTAAATTGCAAAAAAATGAAGACAAATTGTACACTCTAATATATAATTTATTTATTTTTTCGGTGAAACGAGCGTGACACACCGTGTATAACATTAAATACCTAATAATATATTAAGCTATAAAGATGTCAGTCAAAAACAGTTTTATTAAATATTTTCGGATGACTAACATTCGAGATTTTAGATTCTTGGTATTACTTAATGTAATACCTATTCACTGTTTACAATATTTTTAGTGTGGAATGAACTAAACAAAGTTCTTATATTGTACAAGTAAAAATGTTTTGGCAAAAGTGGCTATATTACATTCAACGAATCGCAGACGTGATTCCAAAATATTATTTGACGAATGATTTCTTTATTGTACTAAAATTCCAAGTTAATACGTATAATAGACAATGAATACTGTACGTATAACTTTTCAACGTTTTATTTTTTTTGGCTATCTACGAGGACGTTGGGCGTTTCCCCAAGTTCGAAAAATAAAAAAAAATGTAAATAAAATGTATACGTACTTACGGAATATTGCTGTATGTGTTTTAAGACAATAATTTATAGTATGAGTTATAAAGTCCGATGGAATATACCGTGGATGACCTTGGTAACCATTTGCGACACAAAATACACGTTGCACTGCACGATGGCTATGGCTAGTCGGTGTAATATTTTCCAGTATTTTTTTTTTTTCTATTAAGTGAAATCTAATTGCAAATTTATATAATACAATATAACCGCTATAATATAGCGGTATATATATAAAAGACGTTAACTCTTTCCCGGGGATTTTCTATGATATATTAAACACATTTGGCATTACCTCTTCTGCAGTATATAGTGTACTTTTATTTTTAAATCGCATCAACTATTTGTTCGTTATATGTTCGTAGTTTGACGTCATTATCATTATTATTGTCAGGTATTACTTTATACTCGTCGTCGCGCTTTGCACAGGTTTTTTTTTCTTCACCATTACACGTTTTATTCATTGTATTTTATAGCATTGTCGGTCTGAGAAAATAATTGTAAAAAAAAAAAAAAATATCGTGTCTACGAACCGGGTCAAAAACCACGAGGAATGCATATCGTTACAATGTTGGTACCTGTGTGTGTGTGCACTGTCAGGCCCGATACGAAATCCGGCTTTACGCTTGTATATCCCCTTACTTCCAATGCATTACCGCCTGTTTTTTTATTTTTTACGGAGTAAAATCTGACCTCAGATTCTTTCAGGAAGAATAAAAAAAAATGTATGGACATAATTCGCAGTTCACACAATGGGTGGGCCACTGTTATAGGTGAGAAGTCGGAAAGGTAGGATGTACAGGGGAATTTGTTGTATATCTATACGCAACGATTAATTTTTGCCAACAAAAAACGATTCTGAGCGGAGTTCGGTCATACACATTTTCAATGACTATAAAATTTACGATTTTGAAATAATACATTTCATAAACTTTCCTATTTTTCCTACGTATTTTATGAAAACAACTGGAAAAACAAAAAATGACCTTAATGTACTACGCCAGTCAGATTTCCTTTCAGAAAAAGTCCTATACTTGAAAATTTAGGTTAGGTTGCTCCGCTTAGAATATAAAATATTACAATATTTATACGTATACGTATGTAATATAAATCATAATTTACATTTTTATCACGCTATTATCACTATATTATTATTATTATTATTATTATTATAGCGATGATTAAAATGACTGATGACTGAATAACAAAATAAAATAATTATTTAGTAAATTCTATAGTATACGAGTATATCCCGCGAGTACCAGTAGCGAATAATTAACAATGATTATTATTGACTTATTAGTATTTAAAAAAAAATACAATATTTTAGTAATAATATAACCTTTATTTAAATTTTGTTTTTTGTTTTTTTTTTTTAAAATAAAATTGACGGGGAAAAAATAATCAAATCAATTAAATTTATTGTTAATGATAAAATATTTGTAAAAGAAATTTTTTTAAAATTTTTTTCGAAAATGCACGATTTTCGAAAGGAAACATGTTTTACCTACATTTGCATTCACTGCTATCTACAAGTATATACAATATTGGTAATATGTTAATTTAACAGCAAAAACTACTGTCACTGTAGAATATAATCTATATCATATAATTGCATAATGTCTCTCGATAATAAATAAAATATTCAATATAAGTAAATGCTAAAATTTAAATAGAATAAATAATAATTGTTACGGAATTATTTAAACGCATGGTCGCTAATAAGTTTGAAGTCAAAAGATGTATGTCTGGATACAGTGTTCGTAAATACAATAACATACATTTTGATATTACTATAAAAAATAATATTTCTAAGTTATAAGCGCATTATACATTGATATTAACTCGTGTGCAGTGTAAAAATGTTTAATACGAGATACGACTGCTTTGTTAGCAAAATATTCTGATTTCTAACGGTTTTATTCAATTCCAATCCATCCCGGACAAAATACACGAACAATACATTTCAATTTTGCCCAAAGAATTAGACTATTAGAGTATAGCGAACTATACAATCAGTTTCTTTTATATTACAAACTAACAACAATTGCAACTCCTAGCTGCGTTCCATTATTCTTTGAAATATAATCCAACTACGTTTAATGTGCAAAGAGATATCGAGTTTCGCGTAGGATTATCTACGGAATTGAAAATCACGTTTAAAATAAAATAATATAAAAAAAAAAAAATCTTATGACATAGGAAGTAAATCAATTTTATTTTTTTTTATCGCTAACGATACGGGATTATAATTTTTAATAGGTATATTATATACTATATAATAGTAAGTAGTCAGGTTATTAATTATAACACGTTGAAATGCGTTGAAAATAAACTAAAAATTGAATGTACCCTAAATGTTAATTTTTTTGATGCAATAATTGTATTTAACTATCCAACGCAAAAATTTGTTTTCGGGATTATTTGTCCGAAAAAAAACCATTTTGTTTCTTAATTTTAAGTTTTAATTATTACATTAAAATATCTCCTGAATTCGAGTATACCGTATAAGTAATCCATATACGAGTTTGAGCTGTGATAGTTTCTGTATAGTTAGCTTATATTATTTGGTTTCCCACATTTGTGATTTACTTAACCTAACTTATATATTTTATCCTCAATTTTGCAATTCGTTATGCGAAAATATGCGACCGGTTTGAAATTGGGTGAATAAAGTTGAGCTGACACGTGGGTATATGATGTTAACGCGTTGTTTATTCCACCTTTCTCGTCGATTATAACGACCACACATTGTTCAAGTTACGGTTTTTTTTTTCATTTCGTTTGTAAACCGTAAATTATTCGCAGATATGGGTTTTACGTGGATATAATATTTGCTAAACAACACAATAAACATAATTTATTTTATATTATGCAAAAAAAAACCCACTCGTTTAGATTTTTCAAACTCGACATTCACTTACTTTTACGATCATATTGCATATTGTATATCCAATAGGCATTTTGACATATTTTATAATATACAGTTACAGTACAACTTGTAATGAACTTCCTTTTAAATTTTCAAGCATTTCAGTTTGGTATAAAAATTGTATCCATAGTACTTATCGAATACAAATTACGTAAAAACTAGTAAAATTAAAATATCTATAAATAGCTTAAAAATGGCTTAAATGTTTTGAACATTTTACTACGTCTAGAAAAGGTAAATATTAATGTTTATCAAAATTTTAAGTCTCTACGAATATTTTCGACTGTACATTACAAACACAAAATTTAAAATAATAAAAGAATTATTTTCGTAAATTTTCCCAATTTTCCTAAGTTTTTTCCCGTTTTTTCCAATTATTATGAAAACTGCTTCGAAAGTCAAAAAATAAATACCAGCTAGATAATATTCCCTTTCAGAAAATTTGTATAATATCCAATTCTGAGAATTAAATTTCTCCGGAATTTTACTATTATGACACTATATATAATTTATATGTCATTAAATAAGAAATCCTGGTATCCACGTCTCAATTATAATTCCATTTATATTGTCACACACGTTTCTTTTTTCAATGAACTATTTGAAAATCGTACAATAATAATAATAAATTGTATTATATATTTGTATCGAAATCAGAACGTCAGCAAATTTAACTAACAATGTTGCTATAATATAGTAAATAGAATTATATTAATTTAAGTACAAAGTCCTCAAGGTTTAATACCTGGCGCTTATATGAAAATAAGTTCAATATACTGCTATTGTGTGTGCGTGTGTGTGTGTGTTATTCGTCATGTAGATTTGTAAAATAATGTAACATTGTACTTGAAATGTTTTATTTTTAGTTATTCTCATACTATACGTCGATAGCGTGTGCAGAAGGGGAGGCGTTGGGGGTTATAACCCCCGCCCTCCTCCTATTCGTTTAAAAATAGAACAATTATGATTATTCATTTAGTAATTTTATCTTTAAAAATAATATATTTCAGCCAAGTTACAGGGAAAAATTTCACTTATAGACTCAAAAACAATACCAACGATTGTTATATCTTTTGAACAGTTTAGTAACCATAATATTTGCATTAGTACACCACCCAGGTGCCTCACAAAACTATAAAAGGAATTATAAATGCAAATTAAAATTTTGTCTAATTGGTACATATTAAGGACGTTAACGATAATAACATACAAATACAATGTTTGTGCATTCTTGTGAAATCTTTGGCTCCAAAAATGACTAAAATAAAATATTTATCTAAAAAATATTATTATAAATAAAGGACACTCAATAATTATGAATATAAACAATACTTCGTAGACTTACAGTATAACCGGAGTTTGCTATAATCAACAAATGGTAATATCAAAGGTAAATTAATGTCAGTTACATTGAAAAAGTTAATCAATGAACTTAACTATAGGAAAGTATGATTATTATTAATAAATTATTAACAATACTTTTACCAATCGCACGCATAAAATGCATACAGAAATAAAAAAAAGTCAAATTTTGGTGTTTTTATGTTTTTAGTAAAAGTTCAAAGTGTAACAATTATTTGGTTATTTCTGAATAACACAAAACTTTAAAATGTTTTCTCCTCGGTACGATTCTTTATTCTTGATTTAATTCTTTCCTAACGGGTAGAACTCAACAAGTAAAAATGTCTGACAGTGCTATTCCCTTTTAGTGTCCATTCTAGTGTTCCACAACGTGAACACCTATCACCCTTGCTTTTTTTATTGTTCACCAACGATTTAAATAGAGTTTTTTTGCGTCTATACATTTTCTGTTTTCACGGATGACCTAAAAATGTATATTGAGGTGAACTTCTTAGATGATTGTAAAAATGTACAAAAAGACCTTGATTATATTTTAAACGGGTCTGTGCAAAACCGTTCAAAGATTCATGTGAATAAATATACCCAAATATCTTTCACAAGATGTAAAAATATATTTTATTTTAATTATAATATAAATAACTAGCAACTTTATTCTGTTTCTTTTATCAAAGATTTGGGTATTATTTTGTCGACTGATTTCTCCTTTTCAGAACATATTTCATTTATTTATGGTAAAGCGATGCTGGAATTTATTTGGCATCATTAATGTAATTTCAAATATATTGTTGAAAAACTTTTTATTTTTCCTCAGTGTATTCTAACATTGAGCATGGTTCCATTTTATGGAATTATTTTCAACTTGATCATGTTATTTAAATAAGATACCTGAGGTATCTCAAGATACTTGTTTTATAAGTTCAAAATTAATTGCTCTACTAAAGATCTTGTCGTAATGTTAGGTTCTTAATAATTCTTAATATTAGTATTTTTTTTTTTCTAAACGCAAGTTCAAATATATATCATTTTTAACGATAGGTACTGTTATATGCTCTAAAATGTTGGAACACATTGGATGGCTGGTCCCCTCATGCTACACCAGATATACGTCTACATTTTATGAATCATTCTACACGCAAGAATATAATGTTAATGAACCTCGTAAAAAGTTGAATGCTTCGGGCCTGTAAACGCCTTGATAATGTCGACTTCAATTTTGATAATAACCCAAACTTCGGAATCTATATTTAAATTTCAATTAATTAATTTCTCGTTGTAATAAATGTTCAGTTATTATTATTATATTTTCATTTAAATCAAATTATATTATATTTTTACTCCATTACATACCATATAATATTACTAACTTGTATTTGAATTATTAGTAATTTTTATCGTATATTTTTCGTGAAAGAACATGTACATTCTATTGCCCGCGTGGGCGTCAATAAACTTATCATATAATATTATAGTTTTAAGACGTGATTGAAATTTCATTAAAATTATTAGTTTTTATTTTAGCTTTGTAAATATTATTTGTATTTTCTTGTTTAAGCTACATTAGATGTCGTTTAAACTCATTGCTACGAAAATCTCATTCTTCTTTCCATTTATCTCTGCCTTGAGCTACTTTCATTAAAATCTTCTATAAGTACTTATAGTTTTCTTATAATCTATAAGAAAAAAATATGTGTTCGAGATAATTTTATCTCTTTTTAAGTCGTTTATATTAATACATTTTATTAAATTTCATTTTATAATATCATAACCGGTCTAAATAAGAAAATCGATGAAATTTTATCTGATGATAGTAAGTTTTTGTTTGGAATCGTCGAAATCCAATTTATTGTCTGCATGTATACGTGAAAAACGTTTGTCATTACCGTAATATTTCGTAAATAAAACAGAACCCGACGAAAGTTATGTACCTAAGTTAAAATACTTTTGATGTTATGTTATGTTGCTTTTCCAAATGCATAATTCGATTCGTGTTTTAACAGACATATTTCTACATAAATTATCCTAATCTATAATTTATACTTAAAGTGTTACAGAAGACCGAATGTTTATTAATGCTGATTGTATCCAAATCTTTGATGAATCACGACCGAGTGAAAATAATCGTCTCCTTCGATTTCACGATACTCGGGAATGAAAACAAAGACACCTGTATACCGACGCCGGTTTATTGTTAGCCGACCTCGTGATAGCGGGTCGGATATCGAAATGTTCGGTTAACCGAGGGTACCTACAAAATACTATAATATTATTCGTTTAGTATTGTTTTCGCAGTCAATTTATTCTGATATAATGTCTATTTCAGATTCAATGAGATACTCAACGACGAAAATCTCCATAGAAATTGTAAAAAGACGATTATTTTCACTCGGTCGTGATTTCACTACCAATATACAAAATTCATTTGAAAATCGATTAAATCCGGCCAAGGATAAGGCTGTCTGACGATGACTGGTCCTGCAAAATTATTCGATCTTTTCTAAATGATTTTTATATACTGAATCATTTTTATGTTTGTTATAAAATGCATAATGTTTTTTGTTTTGCTGAAATATATTGTACCTACTCATTGTTATTTCTAAAAACACTGTAAGTCGTATATTTTGTTTCGTGTAATATTATTTATGTTTGTCTACTGTAAAATCCAATAACATAAATTGTTTATAGTATTTTTTAATATATAAATGACCCGTTTTATACGAGTTTTAAGTACAACATTATTATTTGTGTTATGGTAATAAATACATACAACGGGGTTGGCCACAGTAATATAATAAAAATGTCAAAATATTGGGCATTATATAATTCGCTTTAGACAAATTCATGATGTTTGAAGTACGTACTATATTATAACAGTGTGGTATAACGAAGCGTGTTTACATGACTGTTAAATTTATTTTGTGCCATTTACCACCTCGAAAACTATGCGACATTTGTGTCAGTCGGCATAGTCAATGGCCGCGTCCGATACGAACAAACTGAAACAGCTTTAAAGTTTGTGGTGGCCCCCACGTTCCTTACTGCACAATTTATTACACATTGTATAACATTTTGAGATGGCAAAATAATTATCAAAAGTACTTGCAATTAAAAGTGTGTGGTGCTTTCTTTAAAATTACAGTTTACAGTAAAATCAAAACGGGAGATTATTTCCGAGGTTGAGGGGTTGATTTTTTCTAAAATATTGTAAAACCGCAGTCATATTAGTGTTTTTACTTTTTTTGAATAGCGTTGTCGTTAGATAATTAGACAAAAAATTGGGGTCGTAACAGAAAACACATTTTACTTTTGAACAAATATAATTTTATATCGATCCTGACCAACTGCTAATGTTATATATTATGTTATTCATTATAGTATATTGAACTCTCGAACGGGTATACTTACAATAAGTGCTCGAAATTGGTTCGAGTATACAATTATATGTTTGCTCTACTATAGGTAAAAGTGGTTAAATAAAGATTTTCGTAATTTTACACGACGTACGTTATTACTAGTGAGATCCCTCGGAAAATACTAAAAAAAACTCCGAAGTCAATACTTTCCTAGATAATGAGTGTCTTACGGATGATTGATCACTCTGTATAATGACACACGTAGTCTCAGGGACTATAAATAGTATGTTTTACGAAATTAAAAAAAAAACGGAAAAAACCTAGAAATTTTCAAAATCCATAGTATATTCAAATAGATGCATACCAAAAAAATATAGCTGCTGTTATCGTTTGCGGGCGAGTGAGATATGTTAATCTCCTATAGCAATGTCAATTAATCCTATTTTTTTGCGATAGTAATAATATCGTTATCTAATTAACAAAGCGGCTAATAAGTGCGGTGGTTATTGTGTGTAAAAATATCGCCATCGCACTTTCTCCGGCTCGGCGGTTCGCTTTCTACATACGAGTATTATGTTCGCCCGGGAGAAGAATAGCGGACAATAATAATAATTATCATTAAAAAAAAAAAACGAGTATTTAAAAAGAAAGAAACAAAATCGCATTATACAATTTAATGTACATAGACAGATGCATATTTATGGGGTGAGAAGGTGCCGTGTTCCCCGGGTGGCAATATTTTAGGTCCCGCATGACTAGATAAAATAAAGGATTAGATAATTTTGTACGATATTATTTGTGTTACTTTTGATTATAAATATAATATTTCAATATTATATTATTGGTCGTGTTTCTAAATATAGTATCAATTTATTTACAGATTGGGAAAGGGGGAGTGGTAACAATGAGCACGACCCATAAGGCGCGAAATCCGGAAAAACTTCTCCGGAAACTGTAGAGCAACCTGTTACCGTTCTGGTATAATATGTATTTGAGTTTCCTTCGCCTGCCGTTGCATAGGTTCGCGTATTTACCTAGCAACGCGTATAAAAATCGATTTCGTTGACCCTTGCTCGCGATGATGTGTATTTTCAGAGCAAACGGATATCGTGTGTGTTATAATACACGAGCATAATACATAACGCACATTATTATTATTAACATGTCCGACGAGGACCTACGTGATCGGATGCACGTCACGTGGAGTTTTTTTTTCGTCCGTCCGCCACCGCCGAAAAAACGAGCCGTCATAATATTCTCCTCCTCTCCTTTACCGCATTAGTGCATGTGAAGGCCGCATTTTTAGCGTTTTATAACGATCGGCCTATCGGGAGACGAAATAATAGTAGTAAAAAAAATTATGTTTGTATACGAAAAATATAGTACACACGGCTATGGTATACATGCGAAAACCACAGATTCATCTCATCTTAGGTTTACGCGTAGAAGCCGGGACACAAACTTCCTTGAAGCGTAATCAGGTTTGGTTCAGCATGTAGGTTAAGTTTTTTCATTTCCCTGATGCTCTATCTAAACCTGTAGTGGCTTTTCATTGACTAAATAGTAGGTTTTAGGTTTACACTTCAAACACTAACTTCCTTGGCGCAGTTTCGGATTTGATTCAACAAGTAGGTTATGTTTTGTAAAACTTCAAAAAATTAAAAACAAATCCGTTCAGTTTACGGTTTGACTGAACTCGCATAATATGGAATTTGTATAGTCATCGATGTTTTTTGGATACACCTATTATACCGATCTACCTACCCACCTCGTCCGTGACTGCAAGCCTTCAGTGACTATAGTATTATGTTATTGTTGTTGTTGTTGTTGTTGTTATTATTCTGTGAGCAACGTGAGATAAATCGTATTATTGCACTTGTATAGAAAATGAGTCTGATGACTAACAGAGTTCGGTTTACAGACGCCGCGTAAACCGTGAAGTCTTCGCGGCATATAATATACAGGGTAATGGACATAACGCAAATCACTACTAATTATATTTCGAAAGGTATTAGATCTTTTAAAATTTGGTTTTTCGGAAATTTAAGAAATAATAAGCAGTCGTTATTTTTTGTCACCCTTATTTTTGAAGGTGAAATTACTATTCACTTTTGATTTTCAAATAACAACATAATATTAAAAAAATTACATTTTTTGAACTTCTTGTTTTTAAATTTTCGAAAAAACAAATTCCGAAGAAAGTCATTATTTTTCGAGATGGTGAGTGTTATGTTCGATTGTTATTTTTGATGATCATTCTGTATAATATATAATTTATATAATTTGCGATTTTTTTTTTTATTGAATGTTTTTGAATAATATTAGAATCATCAAATATATTCCAATAGTTTATCGAGTGTATGAACATTTTCGGAATGTGTCTAATGCACAAATACTATCTATACGAGCAAATATCATTCGGAAGACGTTAAAATATAATATACCGTTGATGAAAAAACCTTGTACCATATTTAATCATTGCTGAGATTAAAATTAGAATAAAATTATTTATTATAATAAATTGAAATTAAGAGGAAATTTTAATCTACGATTTATTTAACACTGTTAATCGATATTGAAATATTTTACAGCCTATTATTATAGGCTGTAATTTAATAGGCATATATTTAACGGGATTATAATTAAATCGTAAACTCGCAATGTGCATAATATGATTATATTAATTCATTAGTAATATTGAAAAAACTACCAATGTAATGTGATTGTTTATAAAAATATGATTAATATTAATACTAATCAGTGTGACAAAACGTACGTATATAGGATTTGTACTGAAAATTTATTAAATATGTAAAATAAGCGGCCAATTGTGTTTTTTTAAAATTTTAAAAACCGTTTTCCTCAGTTATAAATGAAAACTTTTACACCGTTCTATCTAACCATTATAATATTGATTTTACGAAAAAATAGTATAGACAATATTAAAATATAGATTGTTTAAAAACTAACGGTACGGTAAAATGAACTTTTCCCGAAATATAAACTATATAGTCGTTTATTAGAAATGGCGTAGTTTAAAATATCAATAGTTAAAATATATATAGTAAATAAATATATATAAAAAAAAATGTGTACATAAAAATAAATATAAATTAATTAATAAATGCCTCAACTGGAGTATTATGATAAGTGTATTACCTATACGACCGGTTTTGAATTAAAAATTCATCATCAGGTGTATCACAGTCAAAATGTAAAACGTGACTGAATATACAAATTAAATGAAGGAATAAGCACATAGGAAAAAAATTGTACGGTGTATATTTTCGGGCATTATATCCACAACGGCTTCATGTAACCAACATATTCGAAGAAAGAGTTACTGTGAAGAAATCAAGAGGACGTCAGAGAAAATGTTCATTTTGAACACGTCCAAGATGAACACATCATGAATTACGTACGTATTTCATTGAAGAGCGTGGCGTCTAACAGAGAGGAGGCTTCGAAGACAAGGCTCAACAAATTGATAATGGTATCCACGAAAGACGAACATTTCCAACAAAACTATATACACGAAAAAAAAAACCAAAAATACACGAACAAACATTACACGACCGGAAAACCATTGTTAAACGAGCCCGGTATATTTTTCGAATGTATGAGTGCGGCACAAAATGGGTATATATCTATTTTAATATTACTATTGTTATTATTACTAACCTACCTACTTATTACCACACACCGAACCGAAATCATTCGTGAACGAGGACGTGCATTATCCGGTGCACCGGTGCGATCGTCGGTGCAGTATATATTTACTATCGTATCGTAAAAAGCAATTACAATAATATTATTGTACTGTTATAATATTGTCATGATGTGCTGCAATATCCTGCCCGGGGGATTCACCGGTAACGACCTTCTTTTCCGAGGAATTGCACATTTATCGTGTCGATACAATCGGTTTACTTCGGTTCGTCTTCGCGGCAACGTTAACATTACAATATCGTAAAATATATTCGTATACATTTTTTTTTTTTACATTCGATTGGATTTTATTTTTTTTTTCTAGAATACTAACTTCCCGTTCACGCGATTATCAATATAATATACGTTTTACCTACACGTATAACGTCAGAGAATTTTTTTTTTTTTATGACGTATTTTTTCCACGTGCGCGAATTACGACTGGGTGCCAAACTAAATATTACGAAATATTAACGCGAACATATTATTTTATAGGTTTCGTTTTCATAATCACGATAATCGAAAATATTACAATACTATATACTGCTACGTATTATTTCTCCATTATATTATAATGTTGATGAGAATATTATGTGAATATTCGAGATTCGTGAGCCTTAAAATACTAATTTTACTATAAATAAAAAAAAAGATATCGAGTCATTTTGTTATTTTGTTTTCATAAAACTGTTACGTAATTTTTTCCCTTTAGTTTTTCGGTATAAAAGACACAAGTATATTAAGTATACTCACACACATACTGTACTGAAAACTGAAATATCTATGATCTCTATGATGTAATTTTGTGTAACATTTTATATTATTAGATATTGTAGTTTGTAGTAAATACAAATAAATAATGTTTCACGAAATAAAATACACGAATTGCAGTATGTTAACAAATATTATTATTATTATTACTTATTATTATTTAATAATAAGTAGGTACAATATATTTCATCAAAATAAGAACTTTAAAAATTGTATGACGAATATAGAAGTAATTGAGATATTAGAAATCGAAGAAAAGAGACCGAACAATTAGCAGGCCTAATCATTTCACTATCAGATCACCTATCCTTGGCCGGATTTAATCGATTTTCAAGTACATTTTGTATACTGGTTGCCTGTTCATTGTACCTACTGATATAATAGAGAATCACTGGACAACATTTCAATTTGTCTAGGACTTTTTCTATATTATACGGGAATCGAATTTTAATAGGTTTTATATCGTTACTGTTGGAATTTTGCACGACTTTTGCTGTGCGTCACAACATTTAGGTGACAAAACCGTTATCAATTATGAAACTCTAAATTGACTCAATTATAAAAAAAATTATCAATTATGTCAACACATAATTTCGCGTACAATTTCACGAAATTCGGACGGGTCAAAGCCTAAATCGAAAATAATGTACACGATATTACGATCATTGATTACACTGAAGAATATGTGTACGTGTTTAATTTATTTTCTTATAGCTATTCATCTTATTCGGGTATGTAAAACCTCGGAGATTTCGTTCTAATGTTTGCCTGTTTTACACCGGTAGCGCGACAGCTTTCCGGAACATAGCGTTGAAGTTTGCCGAATTCAAATGATTTTATCGATTTCATGATTTTCTGTATCAACCATAATTTGAGTGCATGATTGTTGTAATAATATTACATTAAAATAAATTCAACATTAAAAAAACTATTACTACTTGACAAATTAGTTGTGGTACTTACCACAGAATCGGCAATGACTAGAACAATGTTTTTAACGTATACGAAAAAATTCGTATAACAGTAAGTAATCTGAAATTTTAGTTCTGAAATCTATTTAATGTGTGTTTATATTTATCAATACTTGTGACAGCAAAAATTTGAGATTGCGAATCGATTGAAATTATTGTGAATGACATCGCCTTATACGTATAGCTGTGGTAGTAAACAAAAATGTGGTTGTCGCGTCGCACTATCATTAATGCTATACTGTCAAGTAGCGGTTTTTCGGCCAGAACAAAAATTAAGTCAATGACATTTTTGTTGTTTAGAAAAAATTTGCTCGTATTGAAAATTGTACAAAATTGACAAAATTAAACCTTAAAATGAATAATTAATAAACGTTGTTAATATTTTATAAATTATATTATTTGATTTATTTAGTAGTATCCACTACATTTTCACTATTTTTCCAGTTTAGGTTATATTAGTTTAATGAACACGTGCTAAAACGAAAAGAAATCCATGTATTATTATGATGATTATTACTATTACTGTATAGCAGATACATAATGTATATATTATAATAATCAAAGTTTATTTAATCCTATATACCAGACTCTATATTTTCGCTGAAGACAACAAAAGTAAATTTTAACCGAATAGCGATAAGATTGTTTTGAAATTGCGTGGGGTACTGGTGTTCGCAGCAGTACGGAATCCGGAGTAATATGCAAACAACAGCAAAATAAAATACAACCACTGCAGTGGGTATACATGTAATATGTTAATACGGTGAGTGTTGTATGAGGATTCACTAATTGCACAAGGTCCGAAAACATAGAGGTTTTGTACACCATATTATATCATTTCTCTAATTTTAATGTGGCTCGACTAATATGTATCGGATAGCGTTATAATAATAACTAAAACGGACAATTCTTAACAATTTAACTGCCAAAAAGAATAATTAATTGTCATTTAAAAAAAAAGAAGTTAAAATCCATTTTTTTTTCTTTCTAAATTACACAAAATTCATTGTTATTTTCCATGTGTAACACATATACATTACATTATATTTATAAATGTAACTTTAGGCAGATGGAAATTATTTAACTGTGAATAAAAAAATAAAATAGTTATGTTAAGTGGTCATTAATGAAGAAACGATAATAAAACAAAAATTATACGTTTATCAATAAAATATGAAATGCTAATAACTTACCGATAACAAAGCAGTGTGCACTGTGCCGTTTACATTACAGACTATAGTTAAAAAAGTTATAATTTATAACTATCATAAGCTAAAATAGTATAATTTTATTGATTTAAAGTGTAATAAAACCTAAAAATATGACACGGTAAAAATATATGCATAGGTAACGTTAATGAAAAAAAATTGCGGTATTAAACATATTGGATAGGTGCATAATATGAAGACATACAAAGTCATATTTAAAGTACACATATACCATGACTTTTTTAGTTAACGTATATATATATATATATATATATTTTAGATTTTGATCGAATCGAGAAATGTATTGGTTTTACAATGATGTTATTTTTTTTATCTGTGAACAACTTTCTACTATTCAGTTAAAAATATTTGTAGAAACTTGAAATTTGGACGAAAATCTTATATAGAATGATTTTTTCTTCACGAATCAGCAATTATCTTTGAGGATTTTAAGTGAATTTGATTTTTATTTTTTCTGATCATTATGGAATCGTTTAAGCTTTATTTTAAAACCATTTTTCAATGTTTTACCCTACTCCATATACCTTAAATAGATACATACTTTTGATTTTCATATAGGAATCAACCTTTTGAACACAGATTTGAATAGAGAATATTTTTCTAGAAATTTTGATATGGATAACATTAGTATCAGATTTACCGTTTATGAGTTATAACTGCAGTTTAAAGTTTAGACCGGAGGAGTAGAGGAGGGTTATATAGATAGGCAATTTATTATCCGTAACGTAACATTTTAGAGCTACTTGTTTCTTTACTTGTGAAAAAATAATAATTCCGATAAAAGTTAATACTCTCCATGATATTGCAATATTTATATATTCGTAGAAAACCTTTTATAACAATAATTTGGCCTCTGTGTGTATATTACAAATAAAAAAATACATTTATTTTTATTATTTCAAAAATTGTTGAGCAAATTGATTTTTAGAATTTAGAGATTTATTTTTTTTTTTTTTCGGAGGACTTTGGTAGTCATCAGTTTGAAAAGTACACAAATTAGTGTTTCTAGAAATATATATACATTTTTTAATTAATCATGGGTTAACGTACCATTAGTCTATGTACAAGTCAATTGATTTTGCTACGATTAGTTTTCAGCGTCATACAGTCACGTTAAGTCTGTAATATTTGGTTTATTTTAATACACTGCATTTTGTTAGAACTTATAATATAATTAATGTAATTATATCATTCATTGTAGTCAATTATTCATTCGTACGAATCCTGACAATTATATAATTATGATGTCTATTGCACCAATTGCAAAAAATTGTAAATTGATTTTTAGAATTTTCAAATCAATATACATAACATTTTTTGTGAATCGAATAAGTTATTTTGCTAGTTTTGTTAATCAGTAAAATTTGTTTGAAAGTTCACCCCCCTCAAAAAAAAAAAAAAGTTGGTTACAAATTCTAAAAATTAATTCGCTAAGTATTGACACTCTTTTCAAAACGGTGTTAAAAGTTTAGGTTAACTAAAAAATCAAAAATGTATAAGATTTATGTTATCTAACATGCCTTATTAGAGTTTGAAATACATTTAATAATTTAAAAATAAATATTAAAAAAAAAAACCGATAAGAAAATAATTTATTGATCATTGTAGTTTCGAATCAATTAAATGTAGTTCTGATAATCTGAATACATAAAAAGCAGTAAGTTTTAATGATAAATTGATAAACGATAAAACAAATATTAGAACTAATGACGTGTGTTTAATTTAAATTTTTGCACAAGGCGCAAAATAAACAACTATTTAAACTGTTTTTAATTTTAATTGTTTAAAATTGAAAAAAAAATAATAGCCTTATCACTGTGTGTAATTATAATATAGTATTTCATTGTATCTAATTATAATTTGTAGTACACATTAGTTTTTTCTAGTTCAGTGGTATAACAAAAAATAAAAAAATAAAGGTTTTTCGTCAAAAATCTACATTAAGAACTTTTTGAATTATAATCGATCCAATTATTTCATGCTGCGTATGAATATTGATTAAATACCTATAGATTATTTCGTTTTATGTCCAAATTCATTCAATTATCATTAGATAGTTCAACAAAATTAAATTAAGTGCTATTTATAATTTAATAATAAGTAAGAGTATGTAAGTAATACAAAATTTAAACTTTTTCTTTATTTTAAATACATTTTGATATGCAGTTTCATGGAAATAAATATTTTTGAATTCGTAAAATATTTTCTAACTTGAAATTTAAATAAAACATAATTAAAATGTTAACTTACAAAGTTATCTAAACTTTATGTTTTGAGTGCAATTTTATAATAGAATATTAATTTAAAAATATTTTAAAGAAACAACATTTTACAAGTAAAATACAATTTTGCAAGTACAATTTTCTGCTGATGAAATCTTCAATGGTCTATTTATTCTTCCTAGTATTTTTTCTACTGGCCTCGATGGTACTGCAGACTTGAAACTGTGTAATAATACTTATATTGGACTTACCTAGACGTGGTAAAATTTCCAAACTATCTGACAAATTTTTTTTTAAATCAAATTTAAACGAAAATCGCAAAAAAAATTACGACACTTTAAATTATGTAACACCGAACTGCGCTCGGAAACGTCTTTCGTTAAGCAGGGGTTTATTGTTGCTTACAAATATAAATGAAGTAACCGTATGTATCCTACCTTCCCAACTTTCCACCTACAACAGTGGCTACACTCGTCCCCAGTATTTTTCGTTATTACGTTTTTAGGTAAAAACCCGTTTTAAATTTAAAAAAAAAATTTTATATAAATTTACTTTCATTAATTAAATTTTAAAATCTAAAACACAAAAACCTCTTAATAAATAATTGTTTTAGAAAGTTAAAAACGTAAATAATAATATTGTCTGTCTCATCAACGTTATAAATACTCAAGTGTACACTAAGTACATATTATAATATTTGTATGGCCTGTACTATTTTACTCATGTTACAATAACAATCATATTTTCTAAGGTTAAATCAATTTATTTTTGGGCTTACATATTCATAAAAAACTAATTATTACTTTACATGATACAATATATCTTATTATAACATATATTTTTTTTTAAGTCTATAATTATAATTGTATTCTATAAATACATATTGTTATTTATAACTATATTACTATACAGGATCAACGGTTATGATAATTTTTTGAACTATGTACAACACATTAATATTTATCAATATGAAAATATTATTAATTAAACAATCATTGATACGATGTACATAAAACTAAATGAATACCTATATTATATTTCGAGTAAGACAGTAAAACATTTTAATTTAAATTTTAAAATAATATAATTTAATATAGTACTTATATTGTCATCAACTAGGTATTTTTTTTTTCAATCCCAACATTGCTTATTACGTACCTATATGGTACTTTAAAACGTAATACGTTTAGTCTACTATTGGTTTTATATTTTATATTTTTATAGGTAAATATCGAAAGAAAATTATAGTAGTTAAATATAAAATTTTAATATTAAAAAATCACAATTTACGCGCTATTAAATTTTTAAACTAAAAATCAATTTCATCACTTTAAAATAATTACTAAATTAATTATTGTATTTTATTCGTATAATGTAAAGAAAAAACCCTTACACTGATAAATAGATTTAAACCGGGGTCATAATATTGAGAAAAAAAAAATTTCTTTTATCGTTTAACGAATTATTGATTTATAATAAATACATTTATATTTCTTTATAAGCAATTATTTTTAGTTTTTAGAAATAATATCTGAAACAATAGGTTCTGTGAAATATTTAAAATTGTATACGATAATGTAATATTTGTATTAATCGAAGTGTTAGAATATTATAGAGTTACAGGGACGACACAATAAATCCAAATATCTATATATATATATATATATATATATATATATATATTATGAGCTTATTGGTAAATTATCATATATAAATATCTACTTAGATCGAAATCTAATGAAATATTGTTAACAAGTTTATTTTTCATTGTAAATATTCTCTTTCTGGATAAACATTTTTAAACGTACATGCAAAAACGTATAATACGAATACGTTATAGAAGAATAAGTATATAGAGTTTAAAACTCGTAATATATATGTAACATGTTGGATAATTATGTACTATATTAGTTTTATTCTTTTATCATATCATTATAAAAAAAAACCTATCATAGGAGATAATGATAATGGTTTTTTTTTATTTTTTGTACATTATTGATAAAAATATATAGGCGTATGCAATTAATTACATACTTATTATATTATATTTAAACTGCATTATACTAGGGAAGCAAAACACTAATCTAATAAATGTTTAATTATTCTGAGAGCTAATAATTTATAAGACCTTCAGGGGTAATAAATTGGTAGTTTTGAAGCGCAAAGAATCAATATTTATAACATTTATTTTTGTGTACCTACCTAAAAAAAATATTACAAAGTATATAATTATCGATTATAAAAAGCCGGGCAACTTTGCACGTGGTTGGGCCACTGTTATAGGTGAGAAGTTGGAAAGTTAGTAAAAGTGAGGTACAGTTTAAACTATTGCTAACGAAAAAACGCTTCTGAGCGGAGTTCAATTGATAACTTTGCTTTTTCAACAATATATATATGTCATTTAATGGTAAAATAATTACATAGGCATTATATATTTCCTGTAATAATATTTGTTTAATATTGTACTTATTTTCCCGTTTTTCCTAGTTTTCCTATATTTTTACCGGCTTTTTTCATTTATTGGAAAAATTCTTGAAAAAACGAAAAATGAGGCTCCCTAACTTATTTTTTTTTGAAAGTACATGTATATTGGTTATCAAAATGTTATTATTTATTTAAAGTTAGACGTTATTTCTTGGATAAATTCTTACTCAAAATAATTGTAAAGTTCAGTATAATTTTCAATTTTAACCTATAGGTCGCGAAATGTTTTTGACGAGTCACGATGAAAGAAAAATATTTTGATTATAATATAATAAAACAGAAAGAATAAAAAAAAAATTGTCAACATTGTTTTTAGATATTGTTACGACTACTTGTTTGAAAAAAATAAAATCATTAGATTTTAGAATAAAAATACATTTTTTTTTACTATTTGCGGTATCGGAAAACTAAAGCCAACATTGTACAATGCAAGTCTTCCTATTATTATGGTGACAATTTTATTTTTCAATTAGGTCTATAGTTCGAATAGTTTTTACAAGTGAATTTTGAGTAGTAAAGGGTCATCGTTGTAGCTATAGTTCCATATTATGATCATTGTATAAGTCGATCAATAGGTAGACTCACTTTGCAGGTAATATAATCTAGAATAAAGAATTGTGTTTTATGACGTGTAAGGTGAAAAAGGACATACAATTTAATAAGAGTCATTAGAAATTAGCTTATGGTCAAAAAGGCTATGATTTATGGTAGCAGTTTGCAAGGGATGGGAGATTGAATTTTTTGAAGAAAGGTTGTGATAGTTAAGGAGCAAGCGGTGTATTTTTAATACGTAGGCAATAATGCCTTGGAATTTACGCTGAATACGCTCAATTTGAAAACAAGCAACTTAGGTATACCATAAACAGGGCTCGGGCCTTTATTCGTTTAAAATCTATTTCAATTATCAAATATTATTAACCAGAATATATAATGCCTATTTAATTATTTTACCATATTAGGACATATAAATTGTTGATAAAACATCTCTATCAACTGAACTCCGCTCAGAATTTTTTTTTTTTGTTATCAATGGTTAATCATTGCTAACAGCTGATATACATTAAATTACCTATAACAGTGTCTGTATCCTTCTCCATTATCCTAAGATTTTTTTTTTTTACTACAAGTACGAATTATAATGAACTTCCTGATAAATTTTAAAACAATTTTATCAACAGAAGTACCTACTAAATACAAATTATGTAAAAAACTCATAAAATTAAAATGTTTCAAAAATGGCTCAAATATTTTGAAAATTGTACGTCATCTAGAAAAAGAAAATATAAGTTTTCAAATTACAAATCTCTAGGAAGATTTTTAACTGAATTATAACAAAAAAAACCATATTGAAAATAATTAAATCATTATTTTCGTAAATTTTTCCGTTGTTTCTACGTATTTTCGATTTTTCTCAATTATTAAAAAAACTACAGGGAAAATTAAAAAAACGACTTTTATTACACACCGACTACATTAAAAATGCAACAACAATGATCTCCTGTCATTTATTTGTTGGAGCATTATTTTTGGTGAAACACATAATTCGTAAAAATTAAAAATAATGGAATCTGTAACGTCGTGGCGTGCCGTAAATGTTTACCGTTTCTCCGAGAATTGTTTTTTCCAACTATTATGAAAATCCATTGAAAAATCACACACTAGATAAAATTTCCTTTCAGAAAAGATGCTAAAATTGGTACATTAAAGCAAGATTTCTCATAGAAAAGTTACTCACAGATAAAAAAAAATTAATACTAATAATAAACCACCCCCCATCATAGTAAAACTAATAAATCCCTCTATACGCTCCGAATCTAAAAGTATTTATTCGAATGATACATGTCCATTCGTTTCAAATATCGATAATATATACGTATATATATATATATATATATATATATAATATATCAATAATTATAAAAAAAATTAGATAAAATCAAATGAATAAAACCAAGGAATAGGATTTTAATAAAAAAAATTCATCTTTAACACATGCATCGTATGCACATCGTATAAATCGATAGACAATTATTATAATTATTATTCAAACTAAAGACAGTGTTATTTGTTTCTAAAAAAATTCAATTTCATATTAGTTATACTATGCAGTTTGCATCATCTTTTTATTATGGTTTTCTTATACATTTGTATGACTTGCATTTTGTTATTTTACTCGTAGATTTATTGCAGTCGTGCAATCGTGTTCTGTATTCGTACTAGTTGGCATTATTGGCCATTGTATGTTTTAGCTGTGTACCATTATTTGATTATCGTTTTAATACGAATACTACACAAACCCTAGACTAAAATTAAAATGATTAATAAAGTGAGCGCGATTAGGTACTATAAATAATCGCCTAGGATAACATAATCTAATGTACATATCTTGTTTTATAATAACATTTTTTTTTTTAAATGCAGATTTATTATAGTATACTATATAATATATACCTAATATCGACATAATTTAAAAGAATATTTTGGTATACAAAAATTTTTATTTGCTACCATAGTCCATAGCAACTGTTTTTGAAATTAATATAACTAAAAAAATTGTGTATTAAACAATGAGAAAAAAATTATATAATACATTGTTAATGAAGGATATAATATAATAATAATGTTTAGATTATCTGTTAAACGAAAGCGAGAACATTTTTATCAATTCAATTTTATGACTCTACGACTTGGAAATTAGTTAGTTTACAACTCACCCCCCCCACCATATAGATATTTTATCGGGACAGTCCCGGGGGGAGGGTCCATTTACAAACTAAATTAGGAAGTTATTAGAAATTAGAAATAAATGAAGTAAACTATGTAAAATTAATTTAGTCAATGCCACTAAATGTTTTACACTAGGGGCGCATTGTCTTTTGCGAAATATAATACTACCATAGTAAAAGTTTATTCAATACTATTGTTCAATTAACTAAGTTTTCTAATTAATATTGATAATGTTGTAATAATTATAATAAAGAAAAAAAAAATTAGTATATGGTAAAGCTAATACAAAGGTAATCGAAAGTTTTCATATACTTAATAACAAATAAGTATAATGTTTTAATAAGGATGGCAGATAAAAAGTTATATAAACCACTAACCTCGTTTACAAAACAAACTCCCATATAACACTCTTAATTAATATTTCTTACGTATTAATTCGATAAAAAATGTGATCCCATCATGGACCCACTTCCATCTACCCACCAATTAAAAGAAAGGTGGCCACCGCCACCGCCACCCTTGACTGCTGGTTCCGGCGCCAATGATTATACTATAAATACTAAATAGGTATTATATAAATTAGTATTATGTAAACGTAATATTTTATCATTATTAATGTTTCTGATAATGGGTGTGTTTTTGGTGTCCTCGTTTCTACACAAACGTTTGTTTTATCGTAACGACGGACTTTTTGGTGTCCGTGAACAACTTTTATACCAGAAATCTTGCTTCAATAAAAAGAAGACAACAGAGGTTTCTGTGGCATTTTTGATCTAGTTGGCGTACTTACTGAAAGGTTATTTTTTGATTTTTCTTGTAATTTTCTTAACACTTAAGAATAATGGGAGAAAAAACGTAGGAAAAGCAGGAAAGTTTACGGAAATAATAATTTCATTATTTTCGAATTTATTGTTTCGGTTAAAAGTAATCGTAGAGGCCTAAAATTTTCAAAATACTTTGGCGATTTTTGTGTTATTTATAGGCATTTTACATTTTCGTGTTTTTTTTTTGTTTAGTTTTTAGTGTTCAGTTGGTTTTATTTAGATAAATAGTTTTGACCGAGCACTGAGCAGAAGCGGAAATGTTTGAACACTGTTTTACACCAAGTTTTTCAACTCGTACTTAGTGGACGAAAAAAAAAGTTAAGCGTGATGTGGTAATTTTTTTTTAAGCGTTTAAAATTGAAATTTAAACGAAAATCGAAAAAAATCACCGAAGTTATAAACCGCAAACTACGCTCAGAATCGTATTCCGTTTTTGTACGTATTCTACTTTTCCACGTACAACCATGGCATACACATTAGCAGTATCGGGGTTTTTTTTTTTTAAATTTCGTCCTTTAACAACTGCATTGGCCATCAACACTATAAACTTTATTATCCTTTTTAGATAACGAGTTAATGATAATCATTACAATAATAATTTCTAATTTTAATCTGCAGTCGATAAACCGGCTATTATCGTGGTTTTTTGTGGGTCAATCATGTCAACGGCGGCTCCATCTGCCAGTCTCATTATTAAAACAAATATAATAAATAATAATAATATTGTTATGTGATTCAACGAATAACGTTGTTTTTCGGATGTAAATTTACCCATACGTATCTATCAATTGATGCGACAATCCAATAATAAGTCCCCTAGTGCATTGCAATTTATAAATAGATTTTAAGTGATGCTGTAGAAATATACAACGCGTCTTACACTTAATGATTATTACGATTATTTGAAAATACAATTGTATTGTATTCAATGCGGCTTCATTAGGGGTCACCCCCAATTACTTTATTAAATAAATATTCAATAGTAGAATTCAACGCTATTTGAAGACAGTAAGGTACCGGTGAGCGGGAAACGATTTTAAAATGAGCAGCGTCTTTGTGCATTTGTAGTGAAATAGTGAAGTATGTATTATATTTTGTTACCATTCGAAAACCGATTTAGATTTTTTCCGTGTAGGTACGATTTTGGCACGGGTAATTACGGGAAAAATAAAATAGCTTAATGTTAGAGATTGCTGCTTTTGGCGCTTACAAAAATTTCAACTGCGAAAATGTTTTTTTTTTTTTTAGACTATTCAAATTCAACTACACAAAGCGATAAGTACAAAAAAAAAAATTTAATTGGTTCCGGTTCGAGTCTAAAAGTTTTTTAATGTGACATTGGCTGGTGTCCAAATAAAATATTGGACGGTACACGGAAGACACTTATAAACTTGTTGTCAGGCGAAAAATAAAGTTTACATTTTAAAAATACAAAAACTATAATATTGTTGTGAGGTTTTTTTCCGTGCAATTTAAATATGTGTAGTATTATATTCTACTTATACTGGATTATTTATTCCGCGCTCGGAAAATAGATACCTGCAGTATATATGATATACAGAGAAATTACAGACATTTTGAACAAAGCGAGGAATACCTATATTTTTTTGTTTTATTATATTGCCTTTTTTTTTTTTTTTTTTTTTGTATGTAAGTATACAACTTTTTTGCAAGAAATCCTGTGCCAATGAAAAATTTCTTCATAGCAACTTTCTTGTAGTTTTCTTTGTAGTTCTTTTAAGAAACGGAAAAACTGGTAATTCTTTGTAAAATCTTTGTTAATTTCTGGGTTACCTTGGCAACAAGGGGAAATAAACGACATATATTGTACTCATTCTCGGATTCATTTTTCTTTAGCAATAGTTTATTGTTGCGCACGGTTATAAATTGAATTACTCTATACATCTTTCCTCCCATAACTTCCCTCCTAAAACAGTGGCACACTGCGGTAGTATTAAATATTCTTTACATTTTTCTTAGTAATAGAAGAACTTGGACCATTATACTCGTATGCAATTATTGCACTAAAGTGTATCGGCATAAGCCGTCAGCTGACATCGTATATGGGTAGTCGACATTGAGGATATCGGTTTTTTCCAAACCCCATATTTGACCTGATATCGTTGAAGGAAAATATCCATATTAATGTCTCCTGGAATCAGAAAAATGCGTTAAAAAAAAAATCGTTATTCAATCGACGTAACGGGTAACTTCAATATCAACTTGGCGTTTTTCTATTTCAAACACCCGTATTATACATGATCAATCATCGGTATTATATCGGCGGCAAATATCGGAATACCGGATATCGGGAAAAAATATCATATCGACTAGAACTATTCATCATAATTATAATTTATTATTATTATTATTTGTTTTGTGAACAACAATTTATTTATTTTATGAACGAAAAATTCTTTCTTCGAATTGGATTCTATGGAAAAATACTGTACAATATATATTCGATGTACATGCAGGTGCGCGCATAATATACTCGTAATATTATGTTTCCAATAATAAATATATTTCGTGTTCTCAAAATAACATCATTGACCTATAACAGCCATACATCATATTTTATTTAACTGATCATTAAACTAGAAACATATACAATTACGTTGACCATTACAGAGAAAATAATGTTTATTCCAGAACTTACAATAATGCATACCATATACTGTATACTCGTGCATAATAATAGTGCATTGCAGTTGAGAAGTATAATATAATAGATTTACCTTTTTTATACGTGTATAAACTTGCAGACAGCGCAGTGTAGTTATAGTAACAAAAACCATTTTTCAATGTAAATAGTACACGTTTTATCACGAATGTCAATCGCTATTAAATTGTACATTATTGGTTGTTGGGCGGAAACTTAAAAATACTAGTGAATTACGAACTAAATAAATTATTGATAACAATCTTGCGGTGTAATATTATGTTCGTTTTACGTATTACGCGTATACGAATTGCTGGAAAAATAATTATTGGTCTCTTTCGAAAAAATTTAAAACGGCCAGTCTCTGTACCAATTTACATATTATTATTATTACACCGCATAAAAGCGAAAAATCAAAAACACCGTTTAATATTTTAATTTGAAAAAAAATCTGATTATTTATTACCAGAATTAAAACCCGGTAAGTGTAGGTAGGAACTTTTATGTGTTTTCGCGAATTTAGACTTTTACGTAGTTAAACAACGTCGTTTGTCCGTAAAAACGAATAAATAACAGAAGTTACCCAGGTAATAATTATTATGGTTACCAAATTTGGTTTAACTAACTTGATTATAATTATAATATTTGATTAACTCACCCGCGGTCATTAATTTTTTAAATTTGAGATTTCCGCAAATTGACCGACTTATGCGTAACACAGAATGTATAAAATAAAATTATTACAATCGCAATAACAATATAGTACCCAGGAGGATGAATAATAATATCAAAATAAATACGAGTCATGACGTAGAGGACACGAAATGCACAAGACGGTGGTATTTCCATGTGCGAATGTTGTGCAATGGGTCTTGGAAGTCGTTATAATACAGACAACGACGCGTTTACGGTGTTGTTGACTTAAAAACAATTTAGACCAATAATAATTATTTGACTATTCGAAAAATACTGGAAATTACGTGTTTCTATGAATATATTATTATGTAGCAATTTGAAATTTCTAATATCTGCGTATTTTTAATTTATGAAAATTAGCGTTTCGTACGGTGTGTACAGTAAACGAATTAATAATACAGAAAAAGAATCGTATTTACAGAGTTTACAAAGGAAAATTACCGATAACAATAAAATAGGGTATCTACCCGCCCGATATAAAACATGTATTACCTACATGGCACAACATAAGGATCGGAAGTTGACTCCTCGAATAACTCTGCGTCTTCTTCGTGGAATATATTACTGAAAATATAGCGTAATGAAAATGCAGTATATAATACACGTTTTATTGGTTGCAATGTATTATACGGTCATGCCTAGATGATGAAACCTGTCACTGTACCTAACTGATTAATTCTTCATCCGGGACCAACGTCCATATATTAACGTCCTATTTCGCCCTGACCTAATAATATATAGCAGTAACATGTCCACATGAGTATAATATATACTTTCATTACTACTTCCAGTGTTTCAATTTTCACAGTTCAGGAAAAATATGTTATACGGACAACGGACACACAGTTGAATCGTCAGTTTTTAACTTTGCACTGTTGAACGCTTTAAACATAACATTGTACAACATAACATAATAATATGAAGCTATAAAACATTTTATTCGAAGCGAAGATATTTTTTTAAATTTTTTTTCAAACGAGATTTTGTTTACGATAATTCGTCAGTAGGTAAAATTATATTTCTATTTCAATACTATAATAAATACAACGGTTCGTTATTTTACATTTTAAGTTTTTTATTTTAGATTACAATTGGAGCTACAGTGATCGTATGAATTATTTTACATTTTATAAAATGTGTGTTCAACATAATTCTGAGTGTGAACTAGAGAAGGGATACATGATTAGTTGCTATATGAGTCTTCCACAATGACGAATTTCTAGATCATTAATTATAAATATATGAAGTGCATAGGTAACTTTGGACATTCCATGATATAGGCGATTTAATCACAAACACTTGAAATTTCCACAGAAAATGTTGGAACGTTAACACAATACATTATTCTAAAGGGTTAAAAGTCAACGCTTTAACCGATAACCTTAAGAACTTTGGCTTGGGACAAAAACAAATTTAACCACTGTCTTACCGACGTCTGACAATTCGAAATTAATACAAATTATACTAAGATATTATAATGCGAGTACACGTGCATTATTTTATCTTTTATTGTTATTGTTTTACAACAGTAGTGTATTTCAAATATGTCGGAAATAAGATACCTACAAAAAGAATACAGCAGCAGTAAACATACATTGTTTTCAATGATAACGAAGTTTATACTCTGTAGTGTCTGTTTGTTGCGGTAGGGAAATAATTTGTTTAAAATTAGAATCTTCATCACGAATTAAATTGTCTTACATGAAAAAAAATAAAAAAAAACGAGCTGATACTAGGGATGGGAACGGCCACTGTAGTAGGTGAGTAGTTGGGAAAGTAGAGAAGAAATTGAATATATATCTGTACGCAACGATTAACCAAACGAAAAATGATTCTGAGTAGCGAAAAACAGTTACTCATATTTGATTTTCAAATAGTTATCTATTTCAAAAATGCTATAAATAAATGTCGTTTTAGTTTAAATATATTTGGGGGTTGACTTTTTTAATTTCCGTCAACTCGTTGACGATATACTGTGGAGCCCTATTTAAACGCCATCACTCAAATTATGCTCTACTATTCTCTTCTGCCTACAAAACAACAAACTTAATTGTGTAATATCACATCAAGAGAAATTATAAATTTCAACACCAAAATGTGTTTCAATTAATCTTTATCTATGTATGGACTTTTGAGTATTATTATTATCATTAATGTTTATTTTTTCGAAAAGATAATAAAAAGGCTCCACTGAACAGGTTCGTGTGGGAGCTCATGAGTTCACAATTTATAATAAGGAAACTAATTCATTCATAATAATAATTCACTTTTAACTTCTTTTTTTACAATTTTAAACTTATTAGATGAAACTTACTTAAACGTATACAATGTATAGTTATTTTTTTTTTTTTTAATATTAAAGAATATAGTTGTCTTGATGTAATTGGTATCATATTAATCATATTATATATTTGTACAAGTCCTATATATAAGTATGTAGATTGAGTTGGTTTTCTGTACAATAAAGGTAATACTTAATAATTGTCTTGTGTTATAACCCAATAAAGATTATAACTAAGTAGCCCAGTATATGTTGCTATTTGAAAATCAAATATGGGTACCTATTGGTTTCATCTCAAAAAATAATGGTGAAAAAAATTACGGTGTAATATTGTAACATTTAAGCTTGTTTCATAAATTTCTCGAAAAAAATTCAGAAAAAAATTAATATTATACTTTCCTAGATAATGCGTCTCAGCAAGAATTGATATCTCTGTTAAATGACATATTATGACATATACGCCACATCGAATATAAATTCGATTGTTGTACGAGTATATACAATATACATACATACCTGTATATAATTTTGGCCAGTCATTTAAGGGTCATAAGTAAGTCAATGAAAGTAGGACATATATTTGTTTATTGACCTCGCAGCAACAAAAACGCACTAAATCGTAAGAAATCATTCATGTCCGATGTGAACATAAATTCCGCATTTTCCAACAAGGACATACGAAATGTATGTTTAATAATAATGCAAACACATGGTTGAGTTATTATACGTGGAAATTTATTTAACTTCTCTAAATTGAATAAAAAGTCGTAGAACTAATAATATTGTTAGGATATTCGATATAAAATATGGACAAACATAAATCTTTTACACTCGGATATTTACAAAATGTATTTGATACGAATATTACGGTATTATATAGTAGCATTATAGTAGCATTATAGTAGCATAGATAACGTAATACATTATTCTTTATTTACAATGCTATGAAATAAGAAATTTTCTCTTCTGATTGAATCGATATATTCATGTCTTGTGCAATTGTGCATTCAATTTATAAAATACAAAAAAAAGCGGACGTTTTTCGCACCATGGGTTGGTCAAATTGTTGTAGATGATAATTTTGAAATGTATAAATCCTCCTGTTAAATTTTCAAGCATTTCTGTTCGGCCAAACAATTGTATCTGCATTAAACCAAATAAAAATTTAAAAAATTTGAAATTATCAAATGTGTAAAAAAACAAGAAATATGTCCATAATACTTTTTATTTTAAAGGGATTGGAGCGGTGATTTTTTTGTCTTTGTCTTACACACGTGCAACATAAGAATTTAAACGTATTCAATTTCCAATGTATAGATTGATCTAATGAAATGATAAGAATTCTAAAAAACAGAATTGAATTTATCGTCAAGTCTACTTGAGATAGATTTTCTCAATTTTTTTAATTTTATTTTAATTTCTATTAAAATATTACATTTGTTTTAGTTAATCTTTTTTTTTACTACACATATGGTTTTTTAGGATTTAGGGGATAAAAATAAAAAATATGGAAAAATCGATTTTTAAATAGATTTTACAAAAAATTCGAATCTGTTTTTAGAATTATTATCACTTCACTAGACCGATCGGTACGTTATAAATAAAAAATATCTAAATTGCTATGTTGCTCTTGTGTAAGACAAAAATAGAAAATCACCACTTCCAATCACCTTAATGTTATTTTTACTAGGAAATCGCACAGTTATGTACTTATTAAATTAAACATTTTTGTAGAAAACATCTACATTAGGTATTAAAAAAAAAAGATATAAAAAAAAGTTGTGAAGTTATGTAATAATTATTATTTGGTTATAAATTATAATGCATGCAAGATGTTTTTTATACATCACCTACAGGCTCTATTCACTGTGGGCTACACACATTATAGGGAAAATTATACGCACTAATTATAAAGTTTCTAAAACGTATGCTATTAATTATTGCTGTGAAAATCCATATAATACATATTACACACATTCATGTAACAGTTAACATTAGCATTTTTAGTTCAGGTTAGTTATATAATACAAAATATTAATATTATGTACAATGTTATCACATTTATACATACGCGATAGTAGTGGCACAACTAGAAAATTGGGAAAACGATAAAAAGATAAATCTATAAACTTAGGGCTAAGGACTTAGGACTAAGTTTATAGGGTTCAAAAATTAACACCCGCCTAATTTATAGGATAAGTAGTTTTACATATAAGAGAAAGGGTTGATCGCTCTCCCTACCCTCGTGTGCCGTATAATGATCCATATTATGTACATCACTAAATATCAATAATCTAATACTAATAATCTAAATACCTATTATCTATAACTGGTAAATCCTAAATTAAAAAAAAAATGTAATCAAATTCGCTGCAGCAGTGTACAAAACAGTAAGAAGTTTTAATTTGTTTTGGCAAATAAATAAATAGGTGTTATAAATAATAATGTCGTCAAATTATGTTATTATTTACTTCTCTGACGAGTGTTCTTATCATATACCTACCTAAACACCAAAATATAAAACAGAATAAAACCTGCGGAGTTTATCAGTGGCGTAGCCAGAGGGGAATGGCCCCTTCTATTACAAGTAGTTTTTTTTTTTAATCGTGATAAGTGATAACGCTACAAGGATATTGATTATTGATGATTATATTATACTGATGTTCGTTACTAACTTATAAACGCGGTCTTAAAGCCGTTGGTGATAACACGCATTTTACGAGACATTGTAAGAGTAGTTCTCATAATTAATATAATATACTAAGATATTATCGTCATTGTAGAACTAATGCATCGTATCTCCAAACTAAGTTGTATACGTCAAAATTTACAGAAAAAAAAAAACATCGAATAATCCAAGGAGAAAAATCGACGATATCATAAATCATGGTACCAATAACGTACAAAATACGTCTGCAGAATATGATTAGATAATACATAAATGTGATAACATATATGCTTTGAAACCCAAGGACCCCGATGGTCTCTGGCATCGCCATCACACCCGGCTGTTGTGCCACTGTACGATAGTATATTTCACAAAATATTATTATCTACGTTGTTCTTGTGCTGCGACGTAAAATATGTAAATGTAAATAAACCTTTAAACGAATAACGTTTTGTCAATTATTTTATTAAATTAATTTAATGGTATCTGAATTTAAAAACTAAAATTGTTTTTGAAAGACGTACAACCATTCAATAACACTTCACGGTTCGGATCAGGAAAAAATAATACGTTTCACCATATTAGGTATAAAACGTCTGGTAAAAGGGTGCAAACTACGCAGTTGTCTGCAGATACCGGATTCGAATGACTCAGCTATATGTAGTGGCTAGGCAGCATCACTAATTCGAAATCGGAAATTTCGACTGTAACCGTTACGATAAGTTTTTTTTCTTTATTTCAATCGTGCGTCGGATTATTATCAACATTCATAAACACCGGGTATTACCAAACACTGTACCTACAATGTAGGTCCTACGTACATAGAATCTAAACCTTAGATTTTTCGGAAGAGATTGTGTGTGTGTGTTACGGGTGATGTCCTAACGTGCAGTAATTCAATATAATATACGACGCAGTTCCGTTCTATTGCACCATATTGGGTGTACGTATACGTTATAATAAACGGAATGAACAACTCGTATTGAGTAAAATGGCGCGAACTACGCAGTTGGATGCCTACATACTATTAGCCATTATAGCCGTCGGTAATTCGAAATACATTTTCACTGTTACATTTATTTCAGTCGTACGCCGAGTTACTGACATTAATATTACAAACACTAACCGAACATGATGGTGAAATTAATAAACGCCTGTAAAAAATCCTGTTCTAAATGTAAACGATTGTACCAGTGGGCGGTTTTCGAACTTTTTATGATTGATACTTTTTAATATTGACTTCCGATATATTTACCCAATTTAAAAAAAAACATTTATCTATTATCTATTAATTTATTATAATTAACTTTCATATTATTTTTTTTACTTATCTACATATCTGTGTTTTAATCAACAACATAGTTTAATTAAAGTATAATTTAAAAATTACCATACAAAATCTACTTTTCGTAGTCTTAACTCGGAGTCTTGGAAGGATCCAGACCCCCTGGACCTCCTCCCTCGTAAAACCATCATTAGATTGTACACCTATAACATTAAAAAAAAAAACAAACGGACATACTTCGCACGGTGGGTGGGCCACTGTGGGTGAGAATTTGGGAAACTAGAGGGGAAATTTAATCCACTTGACGATTAATCATTGCTAACAAAAAACGATTCTGAGCGGAGTTCGGTTAATACATGTTTTGAAAGGGCGTAATATTTATGATTTTCTTCAAAATTTGGTATTCAAATTCCTATAAAAAATAATGCTACATTAAACTCAGTTTTTTTTTTAACCTCCTGTTAAATTTTCAAACATTTCTGTTCGGTCTAACATTTTTCTAAAAATAAATGTCTACAAATAGTTCAAAAATAGCTAAAATGTTTTGAAAATTTCACCACGTCTAGAAAATGCCAATATAAGTTGTCTGCGCAAAATTTTAAATCTTTAAAAATATTTTTAACTGAATTACACAAAAAAATTAAATTAAAAACCGTAAATTTCGTAAATTTTTCTGTTTTTCCTACTTTTTTCCCCCGTTTTTCCCAATTAATATCAAAACCTCTGGGAAATTAAAAAAAATGACTTCCTTACAGTACTCCGCCACCCCCAGTCAAATTTCATTTCAATAAAAGAGCTAAACTTGAAAATCGGAACAAAATTTCTGGTAGAAAAGTTATTCACAGAAAAAAAAAAATTCAAAAAAATGAACATGGTTGTAAAACCAATATACATTCTTCGCTCCGCTCAGGATCTAAAATATTTGAACTTCATGTTAACTGTTAGAACATTTAAAAACAAATAGAAAAAAATTCCAAATTATGTACCGATACCTACTGACAGATGTTATACATGTATCGTTTATTACCGAGGTACTTATCAATAGTTAGTTAAATATTAATCAATAATATACGAGTGTGAATTCGTACGCGGAAACGGTATACATTTATCAGTTGAGAAATTAGGTTTTAAAAGTATCTAGGTACTTAAACGTACCAAATTTCCACTTCCATAATGTTTTGTTATAGATTTATACTCCGTAATAACCCATTTATTATTTTTCTACGAACGCAACAAGTATTTAAATTCATTTCAGCGGATTAGTGAAATATTAAATAACAAACAATAGGCGCCAATTTATGCACACGTATTGCTACATCGAGTATCGGTAAGTAAACCCGCAAACACAAAAATGTAGATACAGATAACCGTTTTGTAATATTACGCAAGCAATTTTGTAATAGTTTCACAGTATTAATTTTAAAAAACCAAATTCCACCCATCGACCCTCTCAAAAACACCGCCAAAATTACAATAATACGAACACATTGATTGTTATAAAGCTTAAAAAAAGTTTATGAAAAAAAACTACTGCATACGGCTCAACTTTTTTTTGACCACCAAAGTTCAACTTATGATGAAAGTCTTGTAAAATGTTTAAACCTTTCTACCTTACTATAAAAAATGTATCTACATAAAACCAAATAAAAAACCGTAAAAATATTAAATTCCTATAAAAGCTCAAAAATCTTCAGAATCTTTTGGAAGTTTTAACACTTGCATAAAAGGCTAATATGTCAGGTTTCTACCGTTAAAACTTTCCTTTTTTCGCCCTAATTGTTAAGAAAACTACTCTGAAAATCAAAAAAAATGACCTCATCGATGCACCAACTAGATTCAAGTTGTTACCAAAAAAGTATTTTTCAATTAGAGTATAATTTCTAGTAGATACGTTGTTTTTCGAATACAAAAATTAAAAACATTTATACAAATGTCTCAAACACCATAGTAACACCAATACGTTCCTTGCAGAGCTCGGAATCTAAAAAGCACACACCGCAGTAAAATCAATACACGTTCTTCTCGCGATATTCAGAATCAAAAATGAATACGTACGTGCAATTCATTTTTTTAAATTCTAAATATCCGAATGGAACACCAGTGCAGTGTAGGTACAGTTAATAACAGCCGCATCTGAAATAACTAGGTCAATACGACGAGCCCTGCAATACCAAACATAAACAACATTCGGATTTACTCGTCTCGCAAAAATATTGAAAATCGAAATTTATGAAATATTCTATAATATAATCTCGTACTCGTAAGTTAATATTATATTACGAGTTCAAGGGTGAGATTACATATTTTCCGTTTCGAAGTTAATCATTTATAGTGTTATTACACGGAATATAGTATTTAATATTATACAGATAAGTAGGTAGTGCCTATTGATTTATTCTGAATTCTAAAGTGCTTATTAGATTAATAGTTTTCACCATTATGTTTGGCGATACGTCATACCCCCATAAAAGCTAATAACCAGTAAGTAATATGACCAAAGCGATTGCATCGGTTCATCAATATTATATAATAATATAATTATAGGTTCGACGCTACCGAATACGATAATAGTGCAACGGGCATTATTTTCTTAGTGCATGCACAACCCACACCGGCTATTTTAGCGAACTACCGGAGAGTAAACAGAATAAAAAAAAAAAAAATCGTCCGAAATTAGACCGGCACGGCGGCGGCATCGGTGGGGTCCGGTGATGTGACGATGTTATATAGGAGACAGGTGTTGCTGTAGGAAAAAGCGCTTGTTGAACTTGGCGCGTAGGTATAAATTATATATACAGGGTGTGTACACCTTGTATGACTGTACTTATTATTATGATTTTTGTTGATTTTAAACGGTTGTAGAAAATCAACGACTAGAATCAACAGCATTCGTTGCGCCAAAATATTGTTTCTGAATATATTTATAAGATGGCTACAGCTAGACATCCTATTGGACATCGTATAAAACAAGTTATACAAATATAATGTATACGAATCATAGCGAAAGGCTGTACATAGTAATAATTACAAAAAAAAATAAAAAAATAAAAAATATTGAACGGGACACAAATTATTGCATTTGTCAGATATCCGCGGAACACCCTGTATTATACACGTATATATAGATCGTAACTGTGCGACGACAAAAGAGAGTGGGTTAGTTTCGAGACTACCGACAACCGTAGAGACAATGCCGACGGGTGTGCTCTTGTAGTTGTAGGTGGGAATTCGGAAACGTATTATCTATATATTATATACTAATTTAATTCATATCTGTACGCAACGATAAATAAAAATTATTGCTAACGAAAAACGTTTCTGAACAAAGTTGGGCTAAACACGTTTTACGGAAATGCCGTGACTTTTACGATTTTCGTTCAAATTTGAATTTTACACGTATTTTTATTTTAAAAGTTGCTGAACCCTAATTATTGATAGGTGCTTTCAAAGAAGTATCCGATCGAAAGCGCGAGGCTTGTTGATTTTTTTCTTATTATAGGAATCATATTAATATATTGTTAGGTTTAGGTACCTATGTATTTCACATACGAATTAAATCTTAAACGAAGTCATTAATCCAGCTATGAAAAGTTACACAAATACATAATTTTAGATTCCGAGCGTAGCGGAGGAGCTATTGGTTTTACTAAGATGTTTTTTTTTTCTTTCTTTATTCTTCTAGTCTATGGATACGTTTTTTCCTAGTAAACTTGCTCCGATTTTTACACGTAGTCCTTTTTCTGAAAGCTCAAGTTGTCTAGATTGTACTTGTAAATAGGTAATTTTTTGATTTTCAACGCCATTTTTTAAATAAAAGCACTTAAATGGGATAAAACGGTGGAAAACGTACAATTTCACGATTTCATTATTTTATAAAAACACGGACGTTGTTTTCTACCAGAAAAAATGAAAAACCACATGACACCCTTATTGTTGCCTCTTTGATTTACTTTCTAATGGTATCATCGCCAAAACTTTGGAGCTTTTAAGGAATTTTAATTTTTGGGAATTTTTTGCTGTAATTCGGTTATAAATACACGTAGAGACTTGAAACTGCATAATAATACTACTATTGGACTTACCTAGACGTGGTACAATTTTTAAACCATCTAAGGAATTTTATTTTTTAAATCAAATTTAAACGAAATCACAAAAAAAATTACGATACTTCAAATCATGTATTACCGAACTGCACTAGGAATCGTCTTTCGTCGAGCACCGATTTATCGTTGCTTACAGATATAAATGAAATAACCTTATGTATCCTACCTTCCCAACTTCTCACCTACAACAGTGGCCGCTCCTATTCCTAGTATCAGCTCTTTTTAGATATAATAAACATACAAAATTTGCTATGTTCAGTCATTAATGAATGTGGAACAAAAATGTAATATTTATAAAATACCTTGTACAAAACGCATGCCTATATTTTTCTAATGAATCACTTTTGATAAATATGTAAACATTGATTGCATTTTTAACGCGGTATAAATAGCACCACAAAAATTGAATTATAGAAAACATTCTCACGCGGGTTCAGACATTATATTTTTACACATACTGGAATACAAATTTATTTTTCAGTAGTATGTTATATTCAGGACGTAACCTGTCTGACTTGATGTTGATCCGTATGGAATTTTTGAACACGTGCTCACTGCTCAGTTACTATTGTACACAAATTATAAACAATAATAACTTGACCATGAATTTTAAAAAAAATATTGTATTATAGTTGAGAGATATTTACTTATTCTACATTCTGAGTGCAGCAAAGAACGTATTGGTTCTATGATATATGTTTTATGTTACTGTCTGTAAACAGCTTTTCTACCAGAAATCCTGCTCCTGCGGTCAAAAAATGACAAAATAACTTTTTTGTGGATCTAATTGATACAATGAGAAAAAAGTTTTTTTGACGGAAATGTTGAAACGTTTAACACGAGTTTCGTTATAAGTTGTATTTGGTGCCGAAAGAAAGTTTAACTTAATGTAGCCGTTTTTTAAGGCTTTTTAAGTTAGAATTTTGATAAAAATCATATATATCACGGCATTTCAAAACATGTCAATCCGAACTTCGTTTAGAATAAAATTTCGTTAGCAATGATTCATCATTGTATGTACAGATATAAATTAAATAGCTTTATGTATCACACCTTTCTACCTACAATAACAGTGACACAGCCATTAGCAGTGTTCTCTGTTTTTTAATAATTTTAATAAAATATTAAAACGAGTTTTATTTGAATCAAATTTCAATGTTCTTAAAACAATAGTCTTGAAAATGTACAGTCAACAAAATGGAATATATAATAACCAGGGACATAAAGTTCATTAGGAATCTTAACTATCTACCCCATTTTCTCGCATAGAAAAATGTTACTTCTAACATAAAATAGTGTATTGTAGTACTTCTACGCATTTCGGACCAGCAGTGACGTGCGCAAGGATTGGATTCCCTCCATTTGACTAAAAAAAAAAATAACTACAGAGTGTCCCGCGAAATTATACCCAATGCAATATCTCTTGAGATAATTAAGTTAATCAAATTCTGCTTTTTTATTAGGAGTTATAATATAAAGTTTTTTACTAAAACAAAACAAATCAATTGAAATATTTGTAGTCGTTAATTTTGTCAGCAATAATAATAAAAAAAGAAAAGAAATAACAGAATTTGATCATTCATATTATGTCAGGAGTGAAATGACATCGGGACTCGCTGTATATGAGTATTTATTTAGTAATTTTATCGTTACATTTTATACGCTTTCGTCAAGTCATAACGAAAAGTTTGATTTATTGAATGGGCTTTTTTTTTATCCACTGCAGTATACCACTGCAGGTACCCGCAATACCAACTTCTAACACGTCTTCTTCTACACTATATAATAGACGGAGACGTTCTACGATTTGTTCGTAATTGTTGTTTACTATGTCCCCTCTCGTTGAAAATTTCTGGGCACGCCACAGTGTTCGTAGGGACGCGCCGCCGAGTGAAATGTTGTTTACTATTTTTTTTTTCTCACGACTACGACGGCGGTTAACGGCGCAAGGTCAACAGGATGTTTTATTTTTAGAATAATCGTATTTATGATCGCTAATATACGGCCGTCGCGCCGCCGTAACGGATTCCGGTCGGCCGCATAGGTAAGTGTACACTGTACACACACGTCCAAACGCATTGTGTAAATTTTTCTTTTCCCCCTTTTTTAATATTATACGGCCTAAACGTCCGGTATCTAATATCGCAATAAATCAGTGTTGATGGGCACAACCGAATACTACCCAGTTGATCATAGTTGGCTCTATCGAACTATCCGACGCATCGAAACCTATTCGAATCAGTTATCCGAAACATTCGATATTGCGTTCCGTAATAAAACTATACCGGTCGTGGACACAAAATATATTCCAACGAAACATTCGATAGTTGTTCCAAACTACTGAAAACTATCGATAGTACATCGTTTGTCTCGGGAAAGAAGTTTACAAGTCAATTGTTGTTGTCGTTGTTTTTTTTTTAACTTTGTCTAATGTTTATTTGTATCTATTGTTTTTTAGTCTGAATCGCCCGAGTGTTATGTATTTTCGATATTAACGTGTATGCCTACGTATAGTGGCGCCTAGTGTATTAGTTTATGTATATACACGTGTAGTAGGCATGTATTTAATTCGCTTGTGTTGAAAGCCCTACAAAAACGATTTGAGCCCTTTTCTTCCGGGACCAAAAAATTACAAACTGTTATGGAACCTTACCCATCAATAATAATAATTTAAAGCTAAGCGCCTACAGTTCAAACTATACAAACGATACCGGTGTTCTTGCACGAGAAAACGGTACAAACTGTTACTATAATGTGTACACGTCTTGTCCACAGCTTGTGCAATATAATATGCAGGCGATCTTATGAAAATTCGCCGTAAAATAACGTGCATACGTACATACTGGGACTTGTCCTATTTTCCCCGTTATAAATGGCCTTGTTCGACTTTCCTGCGGGTACAAGAAACGGGATCGTACACAATAATATAATACATATACGCGAGGGGTTAGTGATACGATATTGATATTAATTTTCGAGAGTGGGTAATAGGTATCCGCTGTTATACATTTGCAATATTATATCACTGTCGGTCAAATCGGTTTTAAAGATAAAACATCTATTGTTAACATTTCTAAGACAACCCATCATACGGCGATTATTAAAAATCCGAATTATTCATAAAAAAATTGGTTCTTTTTAAAACAAAAAAAGATAAATCATTGCTAACAGAGTACGACGCTGAGAGAAATTGTAAATTCCGTAAATTTGTAAGATTTTCGCAAAAAATTGATACCTATGAAAAAAAAGGGCTCACACTGCACTCAACTTTTCTTTTTTTTTTTACCACAAATTTAATCTTACAATGAACCTCGTGTTTAATTTCATAAATTTATGTTCGGGCGAACCAATCTTTTTATGCATATTAAATGAAAATCAAAATGCTTGAAAAATATGTAAAATGCCTCTATTGGTTTGCCCTTATTTGTTTGGAAGACGGTCGTGTTTTAAATTCCCCATAAGTTTTCGTAGTAATTGGGAAAAACTTAAAAAAACGTAGGAAATACGCGAAAGTTTATGGCATATTAATGGCTTCGTTATTTTCGATTTTGGTTTTTGTTGTAAATCGTTTGCAAACGACAGCGGAGAGTTAACATTTTCACAGAATACTCACGTCGTCCTTTTCTAGACGTAGTAAAATGTTTAAAGCATTTGTAATTTTGAGATATTCATAGGCAATAATAAAATAGCAGAATAAAAACAAAATTATTAAAATGATTAATACGCGTAAATAATTAAAGTAAATAAATATATAAATAAAATATGTTTGTATAAAAATAACATAAATAAATGAACGAATTGCGTCGGCTGGAGCATAATGATAAGTGTATTATACGACCTGTTTCGGATGAAAAATTCATCATTAGGTATATCGCAGTCAAAATTTAAGACGCGACTTCAGCCTTTTTGTTTGATTTATGTGAACACTCTTTTACAATATTTTCCTTTTAAGCCAGAACTGTTCTTCGTATACTACAGTCCGTGTGCTGCGTATGTTCATCGAGTCACGACGCGGATATCGTTTTACGGCGATTTTAATTTTGCGTGATCACAGCGAGTACCTATGTATGCACAATGCAAGTATATTAAATCGCAAAATAAGTGCTTCTATCTAGCGTCGAACATAGGCATATACATTATGTTTGCGCCTTTCGTCCATCGTAGTGCGTTACCACTCGGTTTACATAAATAAATTTATATCACTCAACGGTATATTTGTGTCCGATGTCGGTTTTTTTTATAAAATACATAAGGTAGCCGATAGGTACGTATTTTGATCAAGTATAAACATTGCGATAAATCCGCTGGCCCAATGATGACCTATATATTTAAAACAATTAAAGTCTTATCCAGAAAATACTCACAAATACATTATAATTATAGTGTACATTTTGAAGCTATTTATAATATTATTTTTCAGTAAAATTAAGTGAATTCCAAATTTCCAACACATATAAAAGACCAATCAAAAATATATTTTATAATTATTGGTACATTACTATAGTTTATAATAAATATTATTACTTGTTTAATTATTCGTTCATCAAGTGTTAGGTATAAGGACTTAGTATTGATTTTACAATGATGTCTATTCATTTAAAATTTTTTTTTCCTTCTATGAACAACTTTTCTACCAAAAATTTCGCTCCGATTTTCAATTGTAGCATTTTTTCTGAAAGGAAATCTAATTGCGGTGATACTTTATGAAGGTCATTCATTCCTAATGAATGGGAAAAACCGGAAAAATTACAAAATTTATCATTTTCAAATCGTAAATATTACGGTCTTTCAAAACATGTATACCCGAACTCCACATATAATCCTTTTTCGTTAGCAATGATTAATCTTTGCCGTACAGATATACCTAAATTAAATTTCCCCTCTACCTTTTCAACTTCTCACCTACAATAGTGGCTCACACATAGTGCAAAGTATGTCCGTTTGTTTTTTTATTATAACTTCATGATTTTAAGTCACCTCAGAGGGGCATATGACACTACGGGCTTAGCGAACCTCATACCCCGAGCTACTGGTGGAAAGCCCAGGTGGGTGATTCGATGAGGCATATTATGGTATTGTTTCTGTAGGGTAGAGGAATATTCTTTTTCTTTTTCTTTAGTTGACGATCCCATTCACCCTGAAGGAGGAGAACAAAATACTCCCACAGTATCTCTACCTGCCGCGAAGGCGAAAGAGAAGAAGAGGATAAAGTAGGTAAGTAAAACAAAATGTTAAGAGTAAATGTACCTTTTAGAATTAATTTTTTAATTATAAAATTACAGAATATTAGCCTCAAGTACAAATTTGGTACTTATAAAATAATATTACTTTGCATTTTTTTTTTTTATAAAGTGTGTAAATTATTATTAAAAAAAAAAAACACTTATATTTTAATGATACAATAAGCAGATGTATGCAAATGATTGCATAATTATTCACAAGTAAAAATGTATAAAAGTATGTAATGTATAAATGTATAAAATTGATATAGAATATAATTTTATAATTATAACGAATGTCATATAATAATTGAGTCATACAAATAATTTAATATGTGATATTGATATCCACATTAAACATATTTTATTTTATTCGAATATTAACGCCATAGGAGCGTAGAGTATAGTATACTATAGAATTACAATATAATATTACTATATATAATTACTATATAATAGTATGGATTACATATATTACCTAAAAAAAATATACAACAGAAAATGACTTAAATACATTTTTACTAACAAAATAAGAAAAAAAAAAGAGTTAAAAAATGTTTCAGCATTAGGCATATATTATTTATGATACGAAAAGTGCAATCTAAGTGAGATGCGTAACCATAATTAGTAATAAGATAAAGATAAAGATATATAAGATTATATAGAGGAATTAGGTACTTTGTGTAATCCTTTAAAGTGCTATTCAAAACTTACATTAAAATTTAAAATACCTATTAAATAAATAAAATATTTAAAATATATATTAATTATATTAAATAATTAATGGAATACATAATTCAAAATAAAAAACCCAAAACATTATCTAGGAAGCATAAAAAGATATTTTTATAAACAAAATCAGTATTCGTATATTATATTTAGGTTATTGAAACCAGTGAACTGTGAGTCAAGTTGATTCAGACACAGTAAATACATCCATTTCGATGTCGCTTTCACATTGAAGGAAGTAAATAAATAATTTTCTATTAAAAATTCAAATCAGACCCGAGAAGTCATTAATAATATTATTAGTTGCTACATATTATAATATCTAATGGCGTAACGCGCCTATCGCCCAACTCACTGTAAAGTATGTTAAAATAGTCCCACACTGACTATAACTCATTGGTGTGGACTAGACCTCCAGGTTTGAGATTAAGCGTAGGGTCAACTACGCTAAATGTAAAAAAAAAATGCGTACAGTACTCACACAACAAACCTTGGACTAGAGTATATTATGGTTAAACAATTGAAAACTGAAAAACGGAACAGCTAGGTGGTACACGGACTATGTGAACTATTTAAAAACCAGGTGCAGTTTGGATTTGATTAAGGTTTGAAAAGTTATAAAATGAAAATGCATGGCACTTCCAAAAACTGATATGGAAAAATGCAGGGACAACTAAAATGTCCCAAACAACTATCTTTAGGTAACGGAGAATGTGAAAATGTTCAAAGACTAGGAACTTGTTTTGTTGTACGTAAAGCGTTATATCGACTGGAAAAAGCAGCTCTGAAAGTTGGACTTCATATGAATAAAGACAAAATGGAATACAATGTAGTTGTAGGAAGACGTGATACCACGAACATTACCCAAATTTAAGTACAAACAACAAACTCAAAAAGGTGAAACGCTTTAAGTACCTAGGATCAATACTATGAATAAAAATGAAACTGAAAAAGAAATAACGGCGAGAATTCAATCTGGAAATAAATGTCTCTATGAGCTCGCAAAACTGTTGGGATAGCTATCACTGTCAAAGGATTTTAAAACACAATTATACAATATGGAGTTAACACGCTCTGTAATAACATATGAAGCTGATAAATTACCGATAAAGAAAAACGATGAAAGAAAGCTCGTAGTTCTGAAAAAGGAAAATATTACCGAGAATATTTCGGCCTGTAAATGGCACGCTAAGTGGTGAGTAGAGGATAAGGAAAAATAAAATTGGAGTCACTTTTCCACAGACCGAATATATTGGGAACGATAAGGGACAAATGCGTAGCGATGTTTAAACCAGCTTTACCGGTACAGTTTTACAGTTCTTGAAAAACCTAACCTAAGAAGAAGAAGACGTATTATAGTATCTATATAATATTGTGGTCGTTACATAAGCATCTATTATGTCAACCATAATAAAAAAAAAGACAATTGACATTAAATTTTTTATGTAGAACTAATTCAATCGCCCTGATTAAAAATGATATTAATTGGATTTAAGAGCAATTTAAGTATTATTCATGTTATTGATTTAATCATATAGATAATATATTAATTAAGCATTAGCGGTGAAAACTGGTCCTGTATTTCCATTGATTATAATACACGGAGGTAGCCCTCTAGTAATTGTTTCTAACCAACACATGAATGATATATTTACTTCCTCGTTAGTTCTGGGAGTTGATCTAAATTTACAAATATTGATTTTTACAATTAGTATTATTTACATAAGAAGTTTTTTTTGGTAGGTACTTACAAAATTATGAGATCAGATTTTAATGAATGTAATTCAATTAAATCTCTTAAAAACAATGTTTTAACCACATGATCTTGATTCAATTTGTAATCATTAAATTCATTTCCTAGAAAGTAAACAAAATATATATTTCAATATCATTATTATCATTTATCAATAATATGTAATTAATTTTCAATAACATTTAAAGCAACTACATTATTTTAATTGTATATGCCGGGAAATATTATAAAATTCTATATTATGTTTATGTGTACATACATTTTATTACATTTTATACTCATACAAAGTTATATTATTCTAGATGGTCATTGGTCATTTAAACTTAGAACTAATATAACACAGAAATAAAAATGTAGCAAGTTCACCAGGCATCAATATTCTAGCTAACATAATACACAATGGTTTTTTTTATAAGTTGCACATTATAAAATTGTACCTTTGTGGTTGGCATGTTCTAGTAAAGTAGTAAAATATGTCATTGTTGTAAGATCTGTGTCAGCCGATAAAATTATATCCAAATAATCGAAATGAAGTCGATACATGGTTAATAATTGTATTAATCTAAAAAAAAAATTGATTATTATTTTTGAGAGGCATTATTATTTGGTAGGCACTCTGTGGATAAAATTGTTAGACTAAACAAAAATGCTTGAAAATTTAGCAGGGGGTTCATTATGAATCGTTTTTAGTACGAAAAAAAAAATTGAGTATAATGCAGTATTTTTTTTATAAAGTTTTAAAATCAAATTTTAACGAAAATCGTAAATATTACGGCCTTTAAAAACTTATCTCTAAGTTAATCTTATAATAAATTTCAAACATTTCTGTTCGGCCAAACCATTTGATGCACATTAATTTAAAGCTTAAACTAAAAAATGTCAAATATTTATAAATAATTTAAAAGATAAATATGAAAATATGTATAAATATTCTGTGAAAATTTCAGCTTTCTATAATTATTTTTAACCTAATGACAACAACAAAAACCGAAATCGAAAATAATGAAACCATTAAATGTCGTAAACTTTCTCGTTTTTCCTTCCAATTATTATTAAATAAATCATACAGAAAATCAAAAACTAAATAAAAGATTCTTTAAGAAAATAAGCTAATCTAAAAATTTGAAACAAGATACCTATTTGGTAGATTAATACCAAGTATAAAAATCGAATAAATTTAAAATAATGAAATTGTATACTTCGTAAAGTTGTCAGTTTTTCTTATACGTTTTTTTTTTTTAGATTTTTATCAATTATTATGAAAACTGCAAGGAAAATCCGAAAATTACCGACTAGATCCAAAATTTACATTGTACCTATATTTTTCACTGCGATCAGAATCTAAACGTAAAACAAGTTGTGTGTATTATACAATTTGAACAGATAATTTTGTGTTTACGTTATTTTATATTTACTAAGTTGATTTTACATCTACCTAAAACATTAGTTATATTATAATTTATAAGACTTCTATGTAACCGTATCAGTGATATTGGTTGATACAAGTAGTGCAATGCATCTACATAAACCCTAACGATGAATAGAAAAAGAAAATGTAATTATAAATAAATTTATATATTTCAAATTAAAAATTATAATTGGATATACTTGTTTTTTTCTTTTAATAAACATTCTTCTTTGTCAGTCACGCCAAAAATTCGAAATTTACAATTTTTCCACGAAGAACTTGATTTTAATATGTGCGCAATGATTAACGCTAAACCTATGAAACATTTCAAATAGTTGTTTGATATTAACATAACAAATAGGTCGTAACTATTAGCATACATAATTATTTTAGCTTGAGAGGACACTATACATGAATTTGTTGTATTTGTCTTACAATCGCACGGTGTAGTAAATTGACATTCAGCAGACGAATTTTGTGCTGTTGGTTTTTGTATTTATGTGAATTTATCTATAGTGCCAAACTTGAATGTAATAATGTTATCTATGTTTTACGTTGGTTTTTAAGACATTTTAGTTTTATTGTGAGATATAACAATTTTTTAATTGTGGTATTTTGCAAACTCGTATCGGGCTTAAAAATTAAAATAACAAAAAACCCAACGCGCAAATACAGATAATGTTCTGAAATTCACTCTAATATTAAAATTAATAGTCGAAAATTGGTTTTGCTTTGATAGTAAATTCATGTGTAGCGTCTAATCTTATTATTTTATTTTATTGGTAGTTATTTATTATTAATCAATAAATATATTTTCAATCATAACACCAAGTCACACGTACCCTAACACCTACCTATAAATATGAATAAAGTAATTAGGTATTTATTAAATTAATAGCAAGTACTCAAATTGTTTTCTGTAAATTTTCTTAAAAAATAATGATTATAACATTAACTGAATACTAGAATATAGATAGGTATTATCATATTACACGACTATATTACATACAAGTATACGAGTAGGTAACCATAAAATATGTTTAAATTACAAACCTCCATCATTGTATAGCCACCACACATCAACTGTCCCGTGCATTTCTTTTTTCTTATTGATAAATGAAAAATCGTTGTCAGTTATTTTTAAAAAGCAATCGGATATCCTTACAAAAAATATAAAAATTTAACTATAATTCAGAAAACAATAATTTATTGCACACAATTTATTTATACTTTTGATGTTTTTGGTTCTTTGAATTTGATTTTTTTTTCAATGGGAATTCATCTTCTTGTTTTTTTGATTGCTTTAAGTCTTGAATGAAAAAGTTCTGATTTTCTATTGATGATACGCGAACCATAATTGTAACGATTCCGTTTTTTTTTGCGACACTAGCATACGATATTTATCATACATAATATAGGTATATTTATGTCTTAGTCACTACATGAAATTGATCTTTTCAAAAATTACACGATAATAAATTGGAGTGACCATTTTGTGAAATATTTTCGAATTTCACGAAGTGAAAAAAAGCCGTTTCTATTTTATGAAATAGAAATCTTGAAATATTTTCATGAAGTGGCTACGACATATATATGTAAATTGTTAAATTTATATATCTGTATATTTTAAATTACACCAATTATAAATAATTATAGCAAGTGCTTACTTAAAAATATTTAAAAAAATTTGAAGATCTTCAATTGGACAGTTTAACCAATCCGACTTAAATCCGACTAACACTATGTTTGATCTCAGTTGTCCATGGCCACAAGTGTATGCTATATCAGTTGCTACGTCCAATTCAATGTTATCGAGTACAATGTAAAGGGAATCAATTCCGGCATTTTTTAGCCATTGAATTCCTGTGTCAAGATGTTCTTTCCTTTCTTCATTTGTGAGCGATCTCTGATTTTAAAAATTAAACCATAACTTTACTTTGTTAATATTAAATAGATAATTAGTTGGTTAATAACATCATTGTTTGTTACAGTAAACCTTTTCGGCGTAGACACACATTTGTAAGCCATTTTTATTATCAGTGATTAAATGAGCTAAGGTAACTAATTTTTTCCTCGACTGAGGGTTTCCTGAAAGCACCGTGACATTAAGTAAATAGTTTTTGACGTGATATTGAACGGTGTTGGTCTTGTATGCATTTTTGATCATATTTTTTATTTGTTGCGTTTGTCTTGACGATCCCCAGTTTAATTCTATATATTTTATGTTTGCATTATATCAATATGAAATATTTTTGATGAGTTACTAAATGTCACAATTAATTTCAAATATTATAATACCAATAACATACCATATTTTTTTCTAGCTGCGATTTTGTATAAAACACATATAGTACAACCAATAATTACTGACATTTTCATGTTAATAAATACCATAACTATAATACAGATATTAGCCCCAAAAAGACTGAGCCATTTGTTAAAAAACTAGAAGCACAGACAGTTTATGTTATTTAAATGTATAACATAATATAATATATTGATAAGGGCCTACCTTATATGATGGCCTCCAACCCAGAGGCTTAAAATGTGCAACATGAAATGCGCACAAATTTAGTAAAGCATATGCAGATAAATAAACAGTTGCGACTAGTGAGCCAAATTCGTTTAATTCACCTGGAAAATAAATTATTGTTTCATTAATATATAAAACAAAATTGGTTAATTTTTACATACATATTATCAAGAAATGTTTTCTGTTTAAGTAATAGTATTAAATTTAAAACAACTATTTTTAAGCTAAAGACTTTTAAATCCCATATAAGTACCTATTACCTACCTGATTTTAAACATAATATTTAAATGAAAGTACGTATTTTAAACTTTATTGATTACTTATATATGTATATTATATACTTTATATTTATACTATCTATATATAAACTTTTGCAAAATAACAGTGAAAATGTATTTTACTTTTAGTAAGTAACTATTTATATTGTTATATTATAATAATAGTTTCACTTGTTTCCTATTAATTGATTTGCATAGTTATTATTGAAGAGTTTATTAATTATAATTAAATAAATACAAATAAGAGAATTAGAAATAGGTTACATAGGTAATCTCAAGGGCAGATACAGAGGTCTAAATCGGGTGGGGGCAATTTATTAGCTACGAGCGAAAAACAGGTCACCATCTAATTAAAAAATTCATTCATTTTTTATATAAGAAAGAACTGTAATAAAAATCATTACACTGATTACTATTTCGCTATAGTTTTTTTTAAAACCTAATTAATCTTCATAAAATATTATGAATAGGTATTAACTTAAAATTAAAAATATTAACTTAAAACAACTATTGTATCTATGGTCATAAAAAAAGTTTTTTTATGAATGGGAGAGAACTTCCCTCATTGCTCCCCCCTCAAATACACCCTTAGTCATACATAAGCAGTTCCAAATTGAACCGGTGAGCTACTGAGAAATTTTTGTGGGCCACGCAAAATTAAATTTGTTTTTTAATTTAGTTTATGTCAATTTGACCTATTTCGTATAATTTTCGACTGGTGAAAATCCTAAAATTCAGTTGGCAAATACATTCCCTATCCAATGCTACCCATGGGTAAGTATACTGAAAAAGTAAAAATAATTATAATATCTTCAACATTTTAAAAATAACTAAAAATACCTATTTTACCTATGACCAACTCATTTACCTATCACAAGCAATGAAGAAGATATTATCATGGCTAAAACATGAGCACGGTATGGTTCTTGGTTACTTCCATAGCTTTTTGCTAAATATTTAAGAAGTGGGTAAACTTCGTCTTGGCCCATGCGTTGTAAAAGTTTTGGAACAGATATTAAAGCTGTTAAAGCGGTACTAATAGTGGCTCCAAAACAACCAAAGTATATTGAAATTGGCCATAACGAAATCGACTGCATCAACTAAAAGCATTGAAAAAGAAAATCCAACGTAAGTGTAATAAATGAAGACATTACATGCAACAATATGGTATTCATAGTTAATTATAATTATGATTATAATATAGAATAATACAAAAATAAATAAACTAACGAGTTTTTTTGAAATCATTTTAACTTTAAGAATAATATTAAACATTTAAACCATTAATTAAATTAAAGGTAATCATTAATAAGTAGGTAATCACATTTTGGGTGTAAACTACTTTAGATTTAACCGAACTGTATAACCTTAGTTATCCTATCTTAATATTCCTCAAAACACGCGACAACTTGAAATTGTTTGATCTTTATTACTTCATAACATAATTATAATTATTTTTACATTTTCATCAGAGTACAATCCTTTGGTGCAATTTTTAATTGAACAGTTTAAATAAGTTCCATTTAAATAGTCATTTAGGTCACCGCTTGCTTCCCTTAACTGGACTGCTCCAGGAACTATTATTAACGCAATATACGAAATTATAGTAATGAGAATTGACAAGAGAGTTCCTTTTGGTATCGAAGAACTTGGGTCCTAAAAAATTTATCGAGTTAAGACACTAGCTTGATTAGTTTTTATTTTATAAACCTACTTTAAGATCTCCTGATATATTCGCTCCAGCTTGTATACCAGTGACAGATGGAAAAAATACAGCAAAAATTGTAAAAAACGATTGCTGGACGTCTTTTTGGGGCTTATATTCTGAATACCAGTTTTTTTTAAATGTTTCCACTGTAGACAAATATTGAAATTAATTTTAGTTACAAAAATAATTATTTTTGTAAATAAAAATAATTAGTTCAGAATATTATTTTACTGCTAAGTCCGGTGAAGCCAGATGCTCTTGCTTCTAAACTGGTAGGTCCAATAAATGATCCGATTATCACATTAAAAATGCCGATGATTATGCATACCAAAAGTGCATTTTGTATCTGAAACATGTATTTTATAAAACATCATAAGCATTTAAAAAATATGTTTCTATACAGACTTCTGCTTCTCTATCCATGCCGATACAACAAAGTATACTCTGTATCATTATACATACAATTCCGAAAATTCTAAATTCAACCTTTCCGTCTATTATATGAATTTTATTTGAATTCAGTAATGATTTTAAAGATGTAGCGAACCCAATTGTGTTCATAGCCGCTGAAATAGTGTTGGCGAATGCTAACAAAATGCCAATTGACGCTCCAAATCCTGGACCAATTGATCTGGAAATTATAAAATAAAGACCCCCTAAAGGAATCATAATATTATACGATAATATCGCAAAAAAAAAAAAAAACATTAGTAAATTTATAATTACAAAATATTGATGTTTATTTTAAAACAACTTGGCCTAAAAATAATGTAAATTTTAATAAAGGTCCACTATACATTCATAAAATAAATAAATACAATTTATTATAGTATTATTAGTTGAAAGAAATAATGGTATTATTTTAAGAAATCAAATTTTAATCGAATTATTTTACATTTATTTTTAAAACAAACAATTCTTCATCAATCAATGTGTATATTCATTGTTGATAAATAATCTAGACAATATTTATGTTTGAAATTTCTAAGCTTCATCTCGATTTCAATAATCTAGATGTATGATGATTTATCATTTAATGGACGGCGTGTGAGTGCCAAAAATTGTGATTTTTGGACACTCTTATTTTGAAAAGTATTTCATCTACACGTACGAAATATGAAATACTGCTTCTTTTAAGCTTCCTTAACCCCTCTAAAAAAATCAGTCCTATAGCATAACTTGCCTAGGATATAAAAGTGGGTTGAATAGGGTTCATATAAATATGCACAGTGAAAATTCAGATTTATATTATTATTATAAAATGAGGTTTTTAAATTGAATTTTCAGTATTGGGCATTATAATTCATTTCAATTTGGAATTATTACCTCCTTTTACTTTTCCATTTGTACTGATGGCGGACAACGAAAATGTGGTGATCAGAACGATGAATAACGAAATGAAAATAATTACTAATGAATCAAGTATCCCAGCTTGCCCTAAAATCCACGGCATCCGCAAGAAAAGCATCACACCCCATATACTGAGTAGACACGGAACTAGCACGCCTTTGATCCATCCTAGTTTTTTTCCGGAGGTCTTTTCTACTTTGATTTCTTCTTCGTGAACTAATTGATCGAACGACTGGATCTATAAGTATATCCGTAAATCATAATAAAATGTACTATAAATCAAATATTTCTTTAATTTTTAACGCATTATAATATAACTGAAAACAATAAACGGGCTAAAGCCCAAACTCTTTGAGCATGCTATAGAACGAGTAATAAGTTAAGTCAATTTCGATTTCAAAAGCTATTTTAATTATATTTTGGATAAGATTATATCTACCTGATTTATTCTGAAAATGTTGACATTTGAAATTTTTAATATAGAATATTGGATCTAAATATAGGCTATAGATGATATACGAGTAAATCACTAATAACACTATAATAATGTTTTTAAAAAAAGGTGTAAATACCTAAATTTAGATTTTAGCTTAGCGACGGTGTAAAAGAATTTTTACATAAGTAGGTAAACTGTACACATTTTTGTTAAATTTCAATTAATAATACATATTTCGTATCCTTAGAACAAGATCGTAACAACTCAAAATTTGACATTTTTGATATACATATTTTATATCAGTAGAATCGTAAACATTTTCTTCACAAAATGGTAGATTACCATATCGTATAATTTTATTCTCGTCTTCACTGTGTTGTGTCTGTTTTGTATTTTTTTTTTTTTTTATTCACACTGTTAATGAAAGCAACACCACCACATTTTTAAATATGGATGTATTGCTTTGTGATAAACTATATTTAAATAATATTTTGAAAATTGAATACTGTTATATATAACTGATATTTATGGTGGTTTACAATTTTTTTTTTGTACTAGTGTAATGATATGGTATTTAATTTATAATTAACTTACACGTGTGAATCAATTTTATATAATTAGGCTGGCCCGACCCGCCATATTTTTGAATTACAACACTAGTAGGTATTAAGACGAAATTGAAGACTGTCATATTTAGGTTCATAGCTGATTTATATATTTCTGTTTATGACTAACATTTTTTTCAAGTATAATGTAATACTATCACAAATCAAAGTATAACAGTGTTTAAAAAGAGTTTAAAACTAAAAAAAAAATTGTTATAAAATCTCAGAAATGAAAGATATCTTGATATTAAGCTGTACATAATTTTTAAATATTTTGTTTTTTAAATTTAATTCAATTTAAAATATTCGTAAATACATGAAATTCGTACAAAAAACTTATGTTTACCTTTTCTAAACGTGATAATTGTTCAAATATTTTAGCCATTCAAACAGAAATGCTTGAAAATTTAACAAGAGGTTCATTATAGGTTGTACTTAGTGGTCAATAAGAAAAAGTTGACTTTAATGAAGTATTTTTTTTTTTCATATGAATTTTAGTGTCAAATTCTGACGAAAATCATAAAAATTACAGTATTTTAAAACATATATAACCGAACTCCGCTCAGAAACATTTTTTTTTTACCAATGATTAATTGTTGCATACAAATTTCCATTGAATTATCCTCTATATCCTAACTTCCCAACTCCTCAACTGCAACAGTGATCCCCATCCATTGTGGTCCATTGTATATCCATCGTTTTGTTTAATTTTTTTTTTTCAAATGCGCCGAAAATACTCAACTAAGTAAGGCGTACAAGACTACAACAGCACTAATTTAAATAATTCAATAACGAAACATCATTTATTATGATTAATTACACTAGTAATAATTGTTTTCATCCTCCAGTAAATCTAAAAGCTCTCTAGATGTAGCGACTTCCTTGTCAATTTGTAAAACAGTTATTTGTATTAAAAAAAAAAAAACCACGAGCAAAACCAATTAAGCAGTTTAACTAGTTAGGTAGATTATATTATACTATTATACCTAATGGTTGTTTAACTATCAAACAATATACTATAGGTAAGTACTGCGAAATATTATTAAAACTATACATTGTTTAAAAATACATACGAGTAGGTACACACCACATACCTGTTCGGTCCACAAAGAATTGTTGCATTTCGTTCCAGTGAGTTCATTCATGTTTATCAACTGACAAATTTTCAACAACTACATTTACAGGTAAAAAATAAAGCCTTATATGATGGATAATAATTGAGTCATTAAAATGTAATTAATTATTAACTTAATAAAAAAAACCATTGAGAATAATATAGGTACAAATTTACAAGATTTTTACTAAAGATAAAAATAAAATTAAAATGGTATATTTAACTAGGTGAATATCTCTCTAGGGGATTGTATACAATATAATAACACCGTTTAAACACATCAGATGAACAATTTTATGACTATTATAATAATAATATATGTATAGGTAATTAATTAATTTTGTATGATAATTTAATGGTTCTGCTTACGAAATAATATAAATTTTATAAATTAAAGTTATAATACTTTGAATCATTCAAATTAAAATAATTTAAATTTTGTGTTAAACAAAACATCTAAAAAATCCAATCACATTTCTCTATAAATGAGTTTATGCCTGAATAAGAAAACAATATTATATAGTAGGGAAATATTTATTTATTTATTTTATTTTCAATGCAGGACGCGAGCCAAAGTAAAATAACAATTTAATATAAAAAATGTATAATACAAAAAGTTATAACGATCAAAATATAAAATAAACATTGCTTAATATATTATGTTAAATTTTAGAAAATAAAATTAAAGGACATGACTCAATGTATAGGTATGAGTAACAACTTTTTAACTATTGCTACGATTTTTTATTCCTATAAAAACATGAATTTAATTTTCAACACGAAACACAAATATACGAATTTAAAGGAAATACAATTTTTTTTGATTTATCAAGGTTTTTGACTTACTAAGGTTTTAGGGAAAAAAATTCTACTTTTTAAAACGTATTATATAGTTTTTAATTATTATAGAGTACATAATATGTACATATAATTGTAGTGTGTATTGAAATTATTATTATTTTAAAATTGTATTACTAAAAAATTATGATAAAATGTGATTAAATAATTAATATAAGTAAAAAAAAATATCACTGAACTAATATAATAAAACATGTGAATAATGTTGCAACTTTACAATCCATAATTTGTTATCTTACTTTAATTTAAAGTTTGAGAGCACATGCTATTATCAATAATATTTTTCATTACATTTAGAGCAGAGTACACTTTATCGTTCACATTACTTGATTGTTCGGTTAACAATACCGAATGTAGTGACAATAAACCAATTGAAAACACAATAAACGCGATTAGGTTAAATTATGGGACGCACAAGCCGATTAGACAAATTATTGTAAATGTATCCTTCTATATTCGGAACACAGAATGTTCGAGACTAGTACAAATTAAACTCGTGAATTAGCTATAACCACTGTTGTAGATTTAGAAATTTATTGGGTTCCTGATATTAGTTATTTATCGTAAAACTACTAATTAAATAGTAATAGTTTAGTTAAATAAGTATCTGCTTTTACTAATGCAATCACACAGTACACGCTACGGCAGTCTAGAAATAGATTAATTCGCATTTTTTGTAATATTATATCTACTGCAACTTATATTAACCAGGGGTTGTTTTGAAGTCCAAACCACCCACAAATTGACTTTATTTATTTTTAACCTTTTTATCTAAGTATACAAAAATTCTTGAAATCTTAATTATTTTTCCAGTATCAACTACGACAGCATAACGACCTTTTTCAAGTTTACTTCACATAAAAACATACTTGAGATTAATTACCGGTAAAAACCGACTCACAGGATTAGCTCTTCTATCAATCCATAATGACATACCAGTAGACCCAGATAAAGTAGTTTCATAATTTGCTTCATCTTCAAATAGGATGGACTTAATTTTATAATTTTTTTGTAACTCTGATTAATTCATTATTGTTATTTTATTTTTTTTTCATATATACATAATACATATTATAGTATAAACTATGAAACATTTTATGTAAAAATATTGGTTTCTAAAACTGTTTTTTTTTAATTATTATTCTTTACACTTCATACGTGCTAAATTTTATTATTTACAGTTTTAACTTTATAAAGTTAATTCTTAAAATTTGTTTATAATATTTAATAGTAATATAAAAATATTACGGTTTTTATGTATACCGGATGATCCATTTAAGTGGGTACACTAATTATTTCGGAAGTATTAATTTTTTCCAGAATTTGTTTTCTAGAACATTTAAGAAATAGTAAAGCTCTTCTAAAATTTTATATTTATGTTATTTGTTTCCCCCTTATTTTTGGGATTAAAACCACTATCTACTTTTTAGAGTATTAGTTAAAAAAAAATGTTGGTGTTGACATTTTTGATTTCTGTCAATCCATTGACGAGATATTCCACTTTTAAATTTGGATTGGAGAAGAGAAGTGGTGCATTATTAACACGCTGCGCGCCGTACTGCCACACAAATGATACTCCACTACTCTTCTCCAACCCAAACTTAAAAGTGGAATATCTCGTCAACGAATTGACGGAAATCAAAAATGTCAACATTTACATTTATTTTAACTAATACTCTATCTATTTATGGACTTTTTAATAAAGGTTACCATTTTAATGGATTACCTGGTACACTTATACAGATTTTTTAGATTTTTACCTACTTAGTTTTATAATGAAGTTACAAAATTTGATACTAACGTTGAAAAATAAAAACCACCCCTAAAATAATCACCAGCTTAATCACTTAACTATAATTAATTGTAATTGGTCAATAATTCGATTTTCCGTGTGATTAAGTCTTTACCTAAGCACCTTGCTTTTATCGCACTAAAATCTAGCCAGTTTTGATAACAACACGACAAGACTATAGTGTATAATTTCTATACCTATTACTCAACTATGCTTCAGAAACATTTATCTGAAATGGATTTTTTTTTGAAGGACGTCTCTGGGATCCCCTACCTTTGTATTATTTGTAAATAATTATGATATCACGAAAATATAATAAGATATTCCTTTATAAAATTTGTAAAAATTAATACATAATACAAGGCCGTGTAGAAAAACGCGGTAACTCCATTTTTCAAAAATTTTCAGGAAAAAAAATGTTTTAAAATTATTAAGTGAATGATAAAATAAATTCCAAGTATTATTTAAGTAGCTTAAATCATATTAAATATAATGAATAATATAAATTCTGATATAGTTTTTGTTTTATTTTATTTGTGCTAGTTAAAAATAATTCAATCTTTGAGTAGACTCCTGGTATTTTACCAAATATACCTCTAATAAACATCAATAATATTATTATTATTTTTTGAACTTTAATAAGTACCTTTTTATACTAATACGTTATACTGCATTACATTATACTACACTTAATAAAAATACAAATCTCGAATTGGAACTAAAGGAGAAGGGTCTTACCAGTTTTATATTAAGTTTAGGGGGCCACGTAACAAAAAAGTTTGAGAAGCAATGCCTTAAACGATTTATTAAAATGTAATTAGTTATTTAACTTATAAAACATGCACAAAATCATCGATAATATTATAAAAATTATTTACAATATCTATACGAAAGAAAATAAAAAAAAAAAATATTATTTAACTACTATTTTGAAAATTATGTAATTCTACTTATGTAAAATTTATAAAATACTAACAAAAAAATGTGATTAAAACAACTACTTACTACTTTTCTACCAAAAATCTTGCTCCGATTTTCAAGTATAGCATTTTTTCTGAAGTAAAATTTTATCTGGGTAGTTCTTTGAGCCATTCTCAGGTCATTTTTTTAATTTCCAAGAGGTTTTGATAAACAAAACAAGAAAATTTACGAAATGTATTATTTCAATTTTTGGATTCAGTTAAAAATATTCGTAGAGACTTGAAATTTGAACAAAAAACCTATATTTGCCTTTTACAGACGTGGTGAAATTTTCAAAACATATTAGCCATTTTTGAGCTATTCATAGATATTTTAATTTTGCACGATAGCCTTTCAGAAACATTCCAATCCTGTGTAGAACCAAACTCCGTTCAAAATCATTTTTCATTAACAATGATTAATCATTACGTACAGATATACATTAAATTCTCTATATCCTACCTTTTTAACTTCTCACCTTCATCTCACTCTCTCGTCTTTTAAATTATAACTTGTATACCAACATCATTTATAAGGGGAGGAGGAATTTATTAATCAATTCGTGCAGTGAGGTTTTTATCAAATTTAAAATACATTTACTAAATGAAATGACCCGATAAAAAAAAATCTGACAAATCTGGTGCATTTATTTTGCAATTGCTATTCTATAGGTACCATTAATATAAAAATACTACCATTCATTTTGTGTAGTTATAATAATATATTTTCAATTTTACTGATTATTATTTAAACTTAAGCACTAGCTGTAACAGTTTCAATTGTATTTCCTTGAATTATAATGCAAGGCGGTAGTTCTCTAGTAACAATTTCCATCCAATACATACTATGTATTTGGTTCGATTGCTCCTCAGTTTTTGGAGTCGAACTATAAATAAGTATAATTTTGATATATTTTTTGAATGATATCTTCAAAATATTATTATTTTTAAAAAAATTGTCATGTGTGTACTTACATAATGATTAAATCTGATCGCATTGAATATGTTTCTAATAAATCTCTTATAAACAATGTATCAATTATATATTTTTCATTGCCATCTGGTTGGCTTTCTAAATAAAAACATTTGCAGATATTAGTTATGTATCACTTCAGTCTGAACTAGGACTAAGAAAACAATAATATTTCATCTTATATATAATCATATAAAACTATAACTACATAGGTAGCTAATTAATTACCTACTAAATTTATTAAACACTGAATTTGGTCAGTTATTTTCATAAGGCCAAGGTAATCAATAAGAAATAGTTAATAATGACACCCATAGATACAGATGCAAGAACTTTTAGAGTAATAATTAATATTTTATGATTATTTTAACTTGTGATATTTTAATGAAAATGAAAAATATTACCTATTTAACAATTAATACAAATCATAAAATTAATTTTACCTGGTTAACACAAAATTGTATTTGTATATTTTTATATTGAACTTCCATAATACCTATTTATTATACATGATAATACAGTAAAACTTGCATATAACAGTCACCGAAAATAATGATCTCTATTTAGAGATGGCCGTCCTTTAGAAGTTTACTATGGAGGTATAACACTTGACGGGACTGAAAAAAATTACTGTTACACAGTCTTTCAGAGGTGACTATTAATGGAAGTTTTACTGTATACAGAGTATAACTGGACTATTTGTCAAATATCCTGTTACACTCTGTATATCATTAAAAAAAAAAGGTGTATTTGCTGTATCATAAAAAATAATTTTAAATAAACAAAAATCAATTAGTACCTTGATCAATGAACTGTTGGTTCCATAAAGTAGTGAACTGTTCTTTGGTTTTAAGACTAGTGGCCTTTGCTAACACAACGTCTATAAAATCAAATTGAATTCGATACATTGCTAACAATTGTTTTAATCTAAAAAATAAAAAAAATGTATTTCGTTTACATTTATTGGAATATGATAAATAAGTTTATTATTATTATTTATAGCACTATTAAATTCTAACATAATATAACAATAAATTCTCTGGTGACACAATTGAGATTTGAATTACCTTCTGAATAACTAATTGGTATATTAATTCCCCAGACGTGTTCGTGTTCTTTGTGCATGTAATATCACAATAGCTACGTTCTACATGGTAATAGGTAATAAAAATATAATATACTAACACTGCATGACATAGGTACTATTAAAATTACAGTTATACAAAATAGTTATACCTATACTTCAAAGTATCTAAATTATGGCCATAGTAGCTAAAATTGATTTCCGATAAAAACATAAATAAATAAGAAATAAAATATACAGCTTTATAAAATGTCCTAAACAATTTTTTTTAATTAGCAGTCTAGCTGACAGTAGAATATTTATATCAATATTAAAGTGGCTTTGACATGTTATTATTATTATTAATTGAGTAGACAAATAATTGACAGTGCAGCAAATAATTGTAAATATTTTATTGTCAGTACAAGACAAAATGTTAATTAAAATTTATTCTACTAATGTTTTTCATGAGTTTAAATAAAGGAACAATAACTCATCTTAGTGTCCACTAACATATTATACTACATACTTATTTTAAAGACAAGTGTCAATATTTAGTAACTATTTTATTTTACAAAACAGAATGAAGAACAAAATGATATATACTAAACAAATATATCATATATATACTTACACCATTAATTTGTATAATGTACCTACCTACCTATTATTAGGATAAACAACTAAAATCTTCCAAATAGAGTTGCAAATATAAATATTTTAAAAAGTCCAAATGAAAAATAAATTGTAACATTTATTTTATTTTATAAAATGATTAACCCACAAACAGTAAATTAATTAATATATTTGGTTTTTTTTTTAAATATACTTTTTGAAGGGTGTAGGGATGTATAATTTCCAATACATTTTTATTAAATTTAAAACCGAAAAAGCAATTATTCAACTGTTGTTTTTTTTTATTTACACACATTAAGCTTGAAATCCATTAAAGTATTTCAAAAATAAATAAAACAACCTGAGATTTACTTGTCTTTTTCCGTATTTAAATTTTCTTTTTTATCTGTGACACCAAATATTCTAAAAGTGCATTTTGCCCAAAGATCACATGACTTTAATATGTGTGCAATAATCAGTGCTAAACCTGGAAAGAATTTATGTAAGTGTAATATTTATCAAATTTTCATTGCTAACATTTTATTAGTTTAGGTACAATACATACCTCCGTCATTGAATAACCACCATACATCAATTATTCCATTTTTTCGTTTTTTAACAAATGAAAATTGTTTCTTAAACATTTTAACAGAACAACCAATATCCCTGTTTTAACAGTAGAAATATTTTAGATTACAACATTTAAAAATTATCTTGAAAAATATTACTTACTTCGGTTGATTTTTGTCTTCTTCATTAATTAACTCTTTATTACTTAACTTTTGATTTTTATTAAAACGAGATTTTTTATTTAAAACCAATTTTCTTTCTTCAATATGTTGAGTAGTTGTATCAGCTGGCGGTAAACGGACAATTATTATTGCGAGGCCATTCATGTTTGATAAACTAATCAAAATAAAATATTGTATTTATTTATTTATTTTTATGGTATACTTACTTTAAATATAATTTAAAAAGTATACTTTAATATGTTTAAATAACTTTTGATGTCTTTGTGAACACAGTTAAACCAGCCATGCTTATATCCAACAAGAATAATATTGGGCTTAAGAATTCCATGCCCAGAACAATCCATCATTATCCGAACACCAATATCTAAATCAATATTGTCAAGTACACTGTACAAAGATTTAATTCCCATTTTTTTCAACCACTTCACTCCATTTCTAAATATATCTTGTTTTAGTTTAGGTATTAATGCTTCCTATATAATAGATAGATATAATATTTATTTTATTATTTTATAATTTACATTACTGCAATGTTTTAAAGAAAATGACACACATAATATAATATAATTATCCTTCTTTATTATGGGTTTATGCCATCTCATTTAAAACATTGCAATTGGTAAAATGTTTAATATAGATATTAGATGTTGAATAAATAATTTGCCTTTATTATGTTAACGCACACTTGTAAACTATTATTTCTGGTTATTAAATAAGCTAAATAAACTAATTCTCTTCTTGATTCGGGCTCTCCAGAAAGCACCATAATATTTGGTGTATAGTTTTTAACATGATGTTGAATAGTTTCAGCCATATACATACACTTTAGGACTGTTTTAATTTGTTGTATTTGTTTTGAAGATCCCCAATTTTTGTCTTCATTCAGTAAAATAATAGTTTTACAATAACATAGAACATTAGTTAAATAAAATTCTCTTATAACTAATTACGATTTACAAATCACATACCATCTTTATTTGCAGACGCAAATGTGTATAAAATCCATAAAACACATAAAACAACTATTGACATTGTTTTGTCAATAAGTACCATTGTTGAAAAACAGATAATAGCCCCAACAAGACTTAACCATTTATTATAGAACTGAAAATAATATAAAACTATCTTAAATATAATTGTTTCATAATTAATTGAGGACAAGTAATTACCTTGTATGATGGTCTCCAACCCAAAGGTTTAAAATATGCAATATGAAATGTACATAAATTTAACAAAGCATACGCACACAAATAAATAGTAGATATAAAAGAAGCGACTACATTTAGTTCACCTGTAAAATAAATCATTTAGGTAGGTTATTATTTAAATTTTTATGAAATGTTGCGTATATTAGTTTTAGTTTTAATATCTTATTATAAATTTATTCTAGTAGGCATTTAAACAAGGCCTATAATAATATTTATATGATTGTGTTTTTAATTATTTTTCGTAATTATAATGAAAACTGACTACCTATCCTATTCATGAATAAATTAATTGTATAGGTATAATATTAAGAAAATTCTTCTACCCATTAATAGAAATAACGATGATATTAAAATGGCAATAAAATGAGCTCGATACGGTTCATTTGATTTTCCAAAACCTTTTGCCAAGTATTTAAGAAATGGATAAATTTCATCTTGACCCATTCTTTGTATTATTTTTGGTACAGCAATTAAAGCAGTTAAAGCAGTGCTCAATGTGGCTGCAAAACACCCAAGGTATATGAGATATGGCCATAAAGATATTGTCTGCATCAACTGAAAGTATAAAAAAAAAATTGTTTTCATTATACCTAATTAATAGATAAATTCACAAAAATATATTTTATTTTTATTTTTAAAATACCATGTACTTAAAGTTTTCTTATTGACATAATTTAAAATTGTTTATTTTCCAGAATAAAGAAATGTTTGAGAATTTACTTTAACCTTTAAAAGAATGATATTAAAAATATTATGAATAATAAATAATTCAATTTTGGTATACATATATTATTTGAGTTTTAGCCTAAGTACATGATTGTACAATTTCTGTTTTAGATCTTTATTTACTGCAAAAAAATCAACAATTTGTATCAAATATTATTATTTACATTTTCATCGTGGTATAATCCTTTGGTGCAATTTCTAAATGAACAATTTAAGTAAGTTCCATTTTGAATTTCATTTGGGTTACCACTTGCTTCCCTTAACTGAACCGCTCCAGGTATTACTATTAATAAAATATATGTAGTTATAGTGATGAGAATTGATAAAAGAGTTCCCTTTGGTATTGCATCACTTGGATCCTACAACATTGGAAATTACCATAATGATAACTAAACAATTTTTTCAAAAATAAATTTATTTTTTAGTAAGCACTTACCCTAAGATCGCCCGATATATTTGCTCCAGCTTGTATACCAGTGACAGAAGAAAAAAACACAGCAAAAATTGTAAAAAAAGATTGTTCAACATTGTCTTGGGATCTATAATTAGAATACCAGTTTTCTTTGAACGTTTCCACTAAAAAGTAGGTAATGCAATTCAATTTAGTTGTAAAGTATAACTGCCTTGAAAAACTAAAATTGAATTTACCTCTATATCCTGTGAATCCTGATGCAATTGCAATTTTAGTAGTTGGTCCAATGATTGATCCAATAATGATATCAAATATAGCACCAACAATGAACACGAGGAGTATATTTTGAATCTTGATAAATAACAATCAACAATTTCAAAAATATTATTTAGTATACTTAACTATAATTTAATTGTTCTGTACTAACTTTGGCTTCTTCGTCCATACCAATACAACATAGTATACCCATAATAAGTATTGTTATAAACCCCGCAAGTGTAAAACCAAAATTTGAATCCAATATTCCGATACCAAATGACTGTAGTAATGATTTTAATGATAAACAAAATCCAATTGTATTTAATGCAACTGAAATAGTATTAGCTAATGCCAAAAGAACGCCAATAGATGCACCAAATTCTGATCCAATCGATCTAGAAATAATAAAATACAGACCCCCTGAAAGGATTATAATATGTTAGTGGGAATATAAACATATATTTATTTTTATACAATTTTACTTTTTAATTATACATATACTTATTATACATTTAAAATTGTATACATGTATATAGCTATATAGTACCGGCGCTAGATAATGTGAGACTTAAATACATATGCACCTGGTGTTTGGAGGGGCATGTACCCCTTGGATTTTTAGAAGTAAATAAATGCATAAAAAAAGTAAGATAATAGAGACGGGTGCAGCCACTGGTGAAGGTGGGAAATTGGGAAGTTAGTATACTTTAGTTAAATAATTAAATAGGATCTATATATAATCTTTAATAATACTTGTATAATGTTGTACCGATTTATCCGGTTTTCCTACGTTTTTCCGGGTTTTCTCATTATTTTTATCAGTTTTTCAAATTTGCTGAAAAACTCCGGAGAATATCGAAAAACGACCTCTCTAAAAAGTACCTCCCTAGTGAAATTTTCTTTTAGAAAAATGTCCATCATTAAAAATCGGAGCAAAATTTCTGGTAGAAAAGTTGTCCACAGACAAAAAAAATATAAACATCTTTGCAAAACCATTAGCTTCTTCGTTGCACCATTTAAAAAGTGATTATACGAGAAAAAAAAAGGTTACTAAGTTGCCATACGCCACTCCTATTAAATTTCTTTGAGTGCTTATGTTTAAATGTTATATATTTTAAAGTTTTGGTCCTTATGAACCTTTTGAACGAACCTTGGTGAAATAATTAAGTAACTACCTATAAAGAACGAGGATATTTACAGATGAGGCGATGTCTAAATTGTTAAACTAATTTTTCTTTGTTTATTTATTACCTATTAATTATAAATAACTGGACTTTTAAAGTATTATTGTGTGAATTATTGAATAACAACGCTTAGCCGACCCCAAATATTTGGGATGCAGGCGAATTAGAAGAATAGCAGTGATGGATACCGATACTTCTATTTATAAATTATAAGATAAAACGCGAATACAAAATTTCAAATGTAACAAAATTGATCTAATTCGCAGGTAAATGCGAGCCTTATCGCAAAAAATAATATAAATTAACTGTTCGTTATTGTGCACTGATGCGTATGCATTTGAACGAGCTTTTTACATAAACTAAGAATTATAATATATGAGTTATTATTGACAGAAATTGGGGGGAGCTTTAATGGACTTAATTCTCTCAAAAGTATAAACAGAGAAATCAGCCACATCATATATACAAAGTGTAAAGTGGTTACTGGTTATTACTCTAAATAATATGAATCTAGGTAAAAATTTCCAAAAAAATAAATAAAAATATATAGGTACCTACGTGTAATATAATTATTGTGTAATTTATGTATTATATGTTTCGCATTATATAATTGTATACATAATGGCAAGAAGAAAATTACTAACAATAATTGTTCGTCCGGTTTGTACACTGTAATACCTACACTACAGATGATAAAAATAACCAATAAACGCGAGTTTAATTTTACGATCACACGTATAATTTCTACAGGTTTTATTTTTGATTAGATCCGATATTATGAAGATTTGTACAAATGTAAATTGTGTATATTTGTCTATTGTGATTCTTATTAGATTATCAGCACTCAGTGGTAATAAATAATAATTTTACGATTTTTACAACTTTACGATTTGTTGAATGTATTTTCCTGTGGATCGACTCATGATTTTTTTTTTCAATTTTCATTTTTATAAATAATATATTTCAATTTTTTTATATTTCGAGCATTTTTAATGGACATTTTTACTATATACCATTGTGAAAAGTGTTCGGGTACAACCCTTTTAATCTTAAATATTTCTGATAAAATGCATTAAATTAGGTAGGTACCTGAATAAATTTAAAATCACAAAAATACTTTGAAAATTGTACTATATTATCGAGAAAGGGCTAATATAAATATTCGATAAGTTTGTAACACACAAGAAAAAAATAAGTTCAGAAACTGAAAAAAAACACATATTAAAACCAAAAATAAAATTACATTAAGAGGTGCCTACCTACACATTTAACTTAGGATAAAACTCGTATCGAATTTTTAAACGTTTGACGGGGCCAAAACAATCCAAATTAAAACTAGACAATTACAAGTATATTTTATTTATACATTAGAATATACTTAAAGATTATTAGGTAATTTCAATTTTTAAACAACACCAGTAATCAAACATACTAAGATTTGGAACTTGTTGCACTAAATCTTATGACTATATATTATATATAGGTAATATATAGGTATAATATAAGTATATTACATTACTACGATAAATTAGAACACTATTACAAAAATGTGGAATGAAACTGGATAATACGATAAGAAAATGTCAGTAAATGTTTAATGTATGGTTTACTCAAGTATATTAATGTACGCCAGTAAATCATATAAGCATTCTCCTATTTTTTCTGACTAACTACTTGTGTTACTAGAAACATGCACGTGTATAACCATTGCTTAAATAACTATTGGCTGTTGCTATTAGCTTCTAGAAATACCAAACACCGAAAACGTTAGTCCTTAAAAAACAATATTGTGGTAAAATCTTAGTGTAATTCGTGTATTAAAATAAAAATGTAAAATAACAATATAACATTTTAGATGTATTCTTGATTGTGGTGGTTCTAGAGGATTGAGCGTACTTATTTAAAATCGAATTAATACTATAATTATATTATGTTGTGGCTAAAACCCAAAAATACCTATTCTACTGCCATAAGGGGTATTCTGGAGCGAAGCATTTCATGAAACGCGAGGCCTTGGGGGAAAATGTCCAGTCTGCCTTACCCTTCTGCCGGCGTTAGCCTTATAGGTACCTAATTAAATAAATATTATATTATATATATACCTCCTTTAATCCTTCCATTAGTGCTGATTGCTGATAGTGAAAAAGTTGTGATGACTATAATTATAAGTGATATGAAGATAATTACAACTGAATCAAATATGCCAGCTTGCCCTACAATCCAGGGTAGCCTTAGGAAGAGCATAACACCCCATATACTGAGTAGACATGGCGTTAGTACACCTTCAATCCATCCTAATTTTATACCTTGATCTGTATTTAATTTACTTTCTTCTTCGCGAAAAATTGTCTCGTAGGATTGAATCTGAAAAATAAATTATAAATTAAGTACAAGAAATGTTTTTTAAATAAAATCTAGTCAATTTTTTTAATAATTGATAGTTATTTTTTAATTTATGTGTTTGTATGATATTAATTAATATTGTTATAGGTATTTATATAAAAACAAAATTATATAATTTACGAGTATTTACCTGTCTTGTCGACAGAAATCTTTTTGGTTCAACATCATCTACTTGTTGTTCAATCATTATTATCTAAAAATATATATGTATATAGTCACATAGGTATATTTTCAATTAATAAAACAGACTTCATGGTAAAAAACTTAATTTTGTTATTATTACTTAATAATAGGTATATTGACATTCGATTTACCTATTTAAATAATATGATACATAAAATAATTTTCAATTATGAACCATTTGTTTTGACATTAATACCGCACTACTGTTTATTAAAATTAAATACAAATAATGATCAGTTATAACAAACTTTATGTGGATACTATTTTAAAAAAACATAACGAGTAGGTAGGTAAGTATTAGTAGCATTACATATTATCATCGGAAGCATGTAGCATGATAACTGAAACGTACAGTTCTAGTAGTTTTTAGACTTTCTACCGTAAATACCGAGTATTTTTTTTTGGGTGGGGTGAGGTACATAAAACAATGACGTAATAATTAAAGCAATATAGTTAATAAAAATAGTTAAGGCTTAACTATTTTAAATTAGAACCAACCTATACCTATATTTTATTTGAAGAAGTATTTCAAGCCAGTAATTTATGCCCTACGATAAATGCTGAATTTGCCGTAACTATCGAATTGTTACGATCTATCGTTGCGTGTAAGTGAACTGTTTACGAACTTTTACAACAATAATAATGGGTTTTCCGTTGGAAATGCGTACCTACACTGTTAATATAGCAAAATAATATATTATTATTAATGATTAATGAATAATAATATGTATTATTATTTTAATCTTTATAGTCAGACCATTGATGATAAAATAATGTTACCTGTGTATTTTTTAATCAATGATTAGACGTAGGTGGGTGGGTAGGTAGGTAGGTAAATACAACGTAGGTATAATATACACGACATGGTTGTTGCTATGGAAATATACTTAAATTTTGCGTGATCAATGATTAAATATATAATATTGTGTTGTGTTCTTTGACTAATGACAGTTAATGAAAATTACATTTTAAAATGAACGATTGAATATTTTTGTATGTTAATAGAAAAAGGTGCAATAACTGCGAGTTTTATAATTAATATAAAAATGATAAACTTCGATTCGGTTAACAACACGACTCATCGAGGACGTGATTTGGTAAGTGTTATTGAATATTATTATTTATATGTAGTCTATATAGTTGTCAATACACGTGTTGAAAAAACTAAATGTATAAAATATTCAAAACAAATAAGCTTATCTCTCAAATAAATGAAAAATAAATACATATAGGTATTAGGTAGTGTTTGAATTACACTTGATCAATTTAATCTGAATACCCACAGTAGTACCTATAGTACCTATAGGCTATACTAAATACTATATATAACATAATTTACTATCTAATATTACGTAAATAATTTACACAATTACATTACGTAAAAAAATGTGCTAGGTAACTATAATAAATTGATTTGAAATATAAAGGATCTTCCAAGTTTCATCATGTTACAGTCAAATTTTCCATGTAATATTAATTTTATCAAAAAATGACTTGTATAAAACCTTTTAGAATTATATATTCTAAAAATATTACATGTTCTTCTTATTTTCGGAGTTGAAACGGTTACCTATTTTTGATTTTCAAATATCAATTATAAATGCCATAAATATAAACTAATACTCAGTGTATTAGTTTAAAATAATTTGGTGTTGAAATTTTTGATTTTCATCTATACGCTAAATTTGGGTAAGGATATAGAGTAGTGGAGCATAATTTGTGAGGCAGCAGAGTACGTGGTAATACAACAGTGCTCCTCTACTTTCCGCGCACCTAAAACTTAAAAATGGAATATCTCGTTAATGGGTTGGCGGAAATCAAATATGTCAACTCCTAAATATATTCAAAGTAATACTCCGTCTATTTAAGGAATTTTTTAATGTAGCTTGCTATTTGAAAATCAAAATTAGATAATCGTTTTACACTTAAAAATAAAGACAATGTAGCATATTTTTAGAATATATGATTATAAAAAGTTTTTAAATAATTTATATATTGAAAAAATTAGAAATTCATTGAAAATTTAATAGTAACATGGAAGACCATGTATAATGTGTAATATATGTATAATAATCAAATCAATTGATCCAGCAGTATTTATTTGTTCTCTTAATTTTCTCTTTCACCTATTTTTAGTTATATGGACCTATTAGTTATAAAAAAAATGATAATAGATGGATACATTTATTATAATAAACATATTTTATTATATTATTACTTTATACAAAAAAATCATAAATTATTTTTGCCGGTTCTTTTTTTAAATATTGATTGTAGATTGATTCAGGTGCGATAGGTATTTGTTTTGTGAAATAATAATATTTATTTTTATTTTTATAACTTAATATAAATATTATATTTTCATTAAATATGTCATCACTATTAAGGTAATCATCACCAATCATTGAATGCAGAAAGGGCATATTTTCAAATTTCAAAATGTCTCAAAAAATTATTACTTACCTGCTTAATATCCGAAAATAAATGTAAAACAAATTTTATGTTAATAACTAATAATGGTATAGTATTAATTTCAAATAATGTCTATAAGTTTCTACAGTAATTTTATGGAATGTTATAAAACTAGATGCTTAAAGAGGTTTTTGATCTTCCTTGAAAAATGTTAAAATTTGAACATGTAAACTTTCTGCATTTAGCGATTTATATATCAGGTATGTGTGGCTTTATATAATATTTCTATATACCTATATAGAGTTTACCTAATCGCGGTTCGTTCTTTTGATCTTTATAAAACTTATACGTATTCAGAACACATGTGAAAATTAGCAATACACAGTGCATGTCTTGAAGTCTCATTTCGATGCAATACGGTATTGTATTATTCCTTGACAGGTGAAAGTCGGTACTTCTTAAGAATAAAATCACAAAGGAAAACGGTTTGACGAAAAAAAAAAATAAAACAAAAATATTGACACTGTCAAAAATTATAGTGTCGAAATAGTAGTGCTTTGAGCTAGGTAAATAAGGTAGGTAGGGATATAAGGTACCTATAATTACCTAAACATAGGTATACATATACAGACATTTAAGAATAGTTGTACTTCCCTAATTTGGTCTTCAGTTATTCATTTCGAAAATATTACAATAGGTTAATAGGTTTAATGAATTAGGTATTCCGACTTTAAATCCAAAACTTGAAATTGTTACAGAGAATACCTATCTATTTGTATAAAATAAAATAGATTGCTTACCGAATTTATAAAAATATTACAATTTAATAGTATGCATATTGATATAGGTACTATATAAATATTATAGTGTACTATAATATAACTAGTTATATTTTGATTTATAGGAAAAAAGGAAAAAACAAGAAAGAAAAAAGTCAATTCTCTATTTGATAGAAAATTATTTAAACACAGAAGGGTATGTTCCAGTTTTATATACATCGCACATTAGGATTAAATTCATATAAAATAAAATACATACATTATTCATTTATAATACTCCATTTTTTAAATATAATTTCATGTTCAATTCTTACCAAAAATATTGGTCAACTTACCTACTGTTTATATGCATTATTTTTTTTTATAAATCGAATACACTTTTAATGCAATAAAATAATGCACAAGAAACGTGAAAGTTATACATTTATTTTACGTATTGGGTTTACTTTATACATCGTACAATTTATAAACACGCACTAATATATTTAAATAGTAAGAAATTTATGATTGCTATTTTAGTCCTATAATAGGTTTTCTTAGTTCAAATAATGAAATGATGAAATTATAGTAAATGTACATGACAGTAAAAAAGAATGCACGAGACAGATTATGGTGATTTTAGTATTTAGTTTTTCTATTTAAACAAGACGAAGGAAGAAATACATTATTATGCACACATTTTAAAATTGTTCAAAGTTGTAGATATTAAATATCTTTTTTCACCTTGAGCATAATTTTTATTTTTAACAAATAACTGTTATAATTATCGTACTTTTGTGGTGTGTAATATTTTTAAGTTTCTTTTCTTATAATAATATTACTGAAGTGTTAATTTATTAAAAATTTTAGATTCTGAGTGGAGCGAAAAAACTTATGGTTTTTCAATGATGTTTATTAATATTACTTTTTTTTTTATCTGTGCGTAACTTTTCTACCAGAAATCTTGCTCCGATTTTTAAATGTAGCAACTTTTCTAAAATGAAATCGGACTGGGGAGGTACCAAGGAAGTATTTTTTCAATTTTTTCATCAAATGTGAAAAACCAGGAAAATCGGTATATTAAACAAATATTATTAAAGAAAATATATAATGCCTATTTAATTATTTTACCATTAAATGACATATATATATTATTGACAAAGCATCATACTATCAACTGAACTACGCTCAGAATCATTTTTTGTTAGCAATGGTTTATCGTTGCAGCTTACAGGTATAGGTACATTCAATTACTTATAACAGTGGCTGCCCCCGTATCCATTATCCTAGGACAGCATTTTAGTAATTGTTTATTCCCCCCCTCCTCCTGAAATTTTACCTATGGGAGCCCGTGACTTTGTATATAATATAATGTATTAATCCGAGAGGGAGGACACTAGATAAAACCCCTTGGGGGGGGGGATTTCTGGCTACATCGATGTATTCGTCGTTAATCGCATAGTATAATATATTATTATATATTTTTAGACACAAATAAATTGATTTTAAATTAGTTTTTATGACTTCGATATACTGCAATATAATAATATGTTATGTTAATTCGAAGTTATTATTACGCAGATACCAGAGATTGAAAAAGTAATCTTAATAATTAGAAAAGCATATGGGTAGGTACCATATTATACAATTTGTATTTGTAATTACACAATATATAATTTGCGTTACAAATAATGATTTGTGTAGTATGTAAAATGATTGTACCTGCATTTATAAGTGTTAGTGAAATTTAAATATTTAATATACAATATCCCGAAGGGGATATATTAATTATACACCAGTAATATTGACAACTAAACTGGTAATAAATATAAAATTTAACTATTTTAGCATTTCGTGTTTTTTTTTTTTTTACGCGCTTTATAAGCGATAAAATATATTTTAGGTTAGATATAGTACATATAGATATTTTCTCAATGATTACGAAACTTTTCAACCTATACAATTTTAAAGAAATATAACACCTTACAGTGATATCTTATATATTTTTTTTAATCCCAAATTATTATTATGAATGATAAAAGTCTTACAGTTTTTTTTTAAAACAATAAAACAAGTATCATATTATTAGAGTTATCTTTATATATTATATTAATTCGCTTTTAGCGTAGTTGAGTAGTTCGTATCATAATCGTAGGACAAAATCAATGATATAGTTTTTATAAAACAGGTATACGACAACTGCATCAACTTTAGTCGGAGAAGCTTGTTTAAATACATGTAATCATGTAGTTTGCGATAACATAGATTTAGATACTATTCTTATAGAATATGAAAATTATTATTATTTACGTTATCAAAAAAAACCAAAAATCATTAAACCATTGGATATTGTTAAAACTGACAACCATCATGCTACAAACAACAACAAAAACAAAAACAAAAACACAAAAAAATTAAACTCAATTAATCAACCCTCACGAGACGTTCAATCATTAGATACAAGTTTTATTACAGTAACTCCTATGAGTAATTTTTGCGATGAAACTTTAGAACAGGAATACGCAATCCCTTCAATCGATCTCAGTCATTGGAAAGACGAATGGCAAGTTTTTGCCGAAATTATATCGAAAGTAATCATTAAAAATAAATTTAAATTTATTTACACGCACGATCAAAATACTAACGTAGGTACAACTAATGAAGTATTATAATACATAGGAAATTTTAATGACCAATCCAAATGTGAAATGGTCAGATATTAAAGGACTTTCAACGCCGAAAAAACTATTACATGAAGCAATTGTATTACCAACAAAATATCCAGACTTATTTACTGGACTTTGCACCCCGTGGACTGCAATGCTGTTGTATGGTCCTCCCGGTACAGGTATACATAATAAATATTAGGTGGTATATCGATAAGCTTTATGATAAAGCTTATCAATATAGATCAATTTTATTTTTACTTTATCAATTATAAATAAAGCCTTTATCTATAATTGCGAAGATTTGATTAAGATTTTTTTCAAATATATCTACCCTTTTAACAGGAAAAACATTGCTTGCTAAGGCGGTGGCAACTGAATGCCAAACAACATTCTTCAACATTACACCAAGTACACTAGTTTCTAAATGGCGAGGAGATTCTGAAAAACTTATAAAAGTTATGTTTGAAATGGCAGAACATATGTCACCAAGTACAATATTTATTGACGAGTTGGACACAATAGCATCAAAACGTATTGATCACGAGGCTTCGCGTAGATTAACGTCTCAAATATTAATACATATGGATGGTCTTTTGAGTTTAGAAAAACGTATATTTTTGTTAGCAACATCAAATCACCCTTGGTAAAAATTTAATGTTATTCGTATTTAAGTTATAAAGTATTTCGAAAATTAATCCACAGTAGGTACCTAATTGCAGAGAATCCATAATTTTAGCCTAAAATTTGCTTGTGTACGTAACTACCTAATAAAATTGTAGAAATGTAGAATGGACTCCCAGAATTTAGTTTGTAACCGATAATTTGTATATTATAGGACATTGATAACAAAATATTCTTCTAAAAAGAGCTGATACTGCTGATGAGATGCAACTGTTGTATAGATGGAAAGTTGTGAGTAGGTAGAATACATAGTTACTCAATTTTTGTCGGTGCGCAACGATAAATTACGTATTACTACCGAAATACAATTCCAAGCGAAGTTCGACTGTACATATTTTGAAATACTGTAATGTCTACAATTTTCGTTAAAACTTGATCCTAAAAAGCTTATAAAAAAACTACTATTACTGCAACTACTACTTTACATTAAGCTCAACTTCATAACACCTAAAAATATATCCGTGTTGTTTACGTTTGTTCCAACTATATTACAAAAATCTGTTGGAAAATAAAAATTGATTATCTAACTTACTAATTAAAAATAAATCAGTAAAAATGACCATATCCCCAATGAATCAACTAAATCCAAAATGTAATAAAAAAATCTTTTGCAATTTTTTTGATTGGAGTAAGATTTCTTGTAGAAAATGTATTAACAGCAAAAATATACCCATGTTACAAAATCACACATTAAAACTAATACATTTCTACTATGCTCAGAATACTAAGCTTGGTACGTTTAATAATAAAACAGAAATTTATTTAAATTAATAAAAACTTATGTTAATTCGTACTTACTTGCATTATTCATATCTTCGTCAAACTAATCTGGAACTATTAGCCGTCAGGATGAATTTCCGAAAACGGTGTTAACTGCACAGGTATGTTCCACCAACTGATGGAAAATGAATAAAACTTAATAAAAGACCTTAAAACGTTAAAATCGCGCTATATTATTAATTAAATAATTAATTAAGCATACGTCGCACCAAGACATCTACGAACGAAATGGAAAGTAGTAGGCTAATTTAAATGGATAGCGTCCAAAATAATTTTAAATTAAAAAATCAGGAGTTCTTAAATTTTTAAGTTACATTTTCAATATAAGCAGCAACATATAGAATGTAGAACCGATCGATGCGTTCGTAACGAAATAAACATTACAGAAAAATTAGAAAAAAAGTAACATTTTTATTGATTACCATTCCACCTCACAGTATTCTGTTTTTCATTAGATAAATGTTACCGGGTGATAAACATTTAAAATGTTAGGTCAGCGTTATCCCTATTTTTTTTTTTTTGTAGGACAGGTTGTTGAAACTATTATACCCATTTTTGAGTTTTAAATAGCAATCTATATTATAAATTCCATAAGTAGACGAAGTTTTAAATTAAATACATTTTTATATTTTAATTTTCAATTTCTGTTAGCCCGTTGACGAGCTATTAAAAGTGAAATTTTGTTTACCATGTATTGTTGTTACGTGGAATGTATGTGGAACACTATTTAAACGCCGTGCGCCACGACTGCCGTACAAATTATGTTCTACCACTCTCTTCCGGCTCATACTTTAAAAGTGACATATAAGTATCTCGTAAAAGGGTTGACAGGAACATTTCAATATCAAAATTTATTTTAAACTAAAATTTTTATCTATTTATGATATTTAGAAAAACGGGTAATAGTTTCACACTCTAAAATAAGGAAGACAAAAAATAGCGGTTATATAACAATTTAGATCTGCGTTTATTCTTTTAAATGTTCCAAAAAACAGATTTCAATAAAAATTAATGCTTTCCAAGATAATGAGTGTCTTTAACGATAAATTGATATGCCTGTATAATACGTTTATGAATTTATTAAATAATATATTTTTTTGAAAGAATCAAACATTATTTAAACTGTTAAATATAAACCTACCTACCTGTTTAAAATTACTTTTAAACTTTTTTTCTGAGGTGTACTCTAATGTACCCTTTAATGTAATAGTTTGAGAACAACTCGCATCAATAACAAAATATGCAGTTTACTGAATAAAATATTTTTTAAGAAAAAACAAAAAAAACCTAAGCATAGACGTTTTACAATATTGTGCCAAGAACATTAAAAACTAAGGCTGGTACTATGATTAAATGAATCAAAACGCTCCATTAAAAGATTAATAATAATAATAATAATAATAATAATAATAAGCCAGTAATATACTGCGGGTGTTTTGTTGATCGTGCTTGTCCCTCATTCCTCTTTTAAGAATGTCTCATTTAAAATAGGGAATTTGTTTGTTCACAAAATATTATAGAAGCAACGGAATCACTCGATAAGAAGTATTATTATTTACATACATTTTTTTTATAACTATAAAGACATAAAATAATAAAAAGAGTGATTTTTCAAACACGATCATCCCATTTTTACGGTTAAACTATTTATAAATTTTAATTTTAATTCTTGAATTTATTTTAAAAAAAGAACTCTTATAAATTTCGGATAAAGTTGATTACAGACAGAACAAAATCGCACACAGCATAGTAAACCCAATAGGTTTCAAACGGAATTCTCATAGGGAATAAGAGAGATGTGTAAGATCAAGTGAACTAAAATTATTATAGTAGGGATATATATATATATACATATAAAAAAAAATAATTAATAATTTAAATGACTATAAGTACCTCAGAAATGGTTGGACGAAATAATGTAACATGCAATTGTATCATGTCTTTCAGGAGGTAATATAAATACCTATTCGATAAAATTTTTAAATCTCTACAATTTTTTAAAGCTTTTAGATTGTGGGTGGAGTAAAAAAAGCTTATGGTTTTAAAATAATGTTTTTTTTTGTCTTTAGATCTTTTAGAGAGGTCTTTATTTTTGATTTTCCTAACAAATGGGAAAAAACTAAAAAAAAAACTGAGAATAAATAAGAAAATATACGAAATGTATTAGTAAAATATTACGGTCTTTTTTCTAGTTTACTTTTCTACCAATAATTTTGCTCAGATTTACAATAATAGCACTTTTTCTAAAGGGAAATCTGACTGGGGAGGTCATTTTATGATATTTAACAGTAAATGGGAAAAACCAGGAAAAAATAGGAAAATAGGTACAATATTAAATAAATATTATTAAAGAAATTAAATAATAATTAATTATTTTACCATAATATGACATATATATTGATGCCAAAGCAACATTATCAACCGAACTCCACTCAGAATCGTGATTTCGTTAGCAATGGTTTTTGTGTATCGTTGCTTATATACATTAAATTTCCTCTATTACCTTCCCAACATCATACCTATAACAGTAACTGCACCCGTCCCCATTATCCTAGGACAGCTTTTTCTTTAACTTGCCTTTTGAGTCGTGTTACGATGAAATCCTGCAATCCATTTTTGATTCACTTTTCGAGGTCTAGTCGATTTGTACGTCAATACATTAATTAATCATATTTTCCGTTTTCACTTCCATTTTAAAAGGAAGTTTAAACACGTGTATGGTAACACACATACCTATAACTTTTTATAAAGTTGTATGTATTATGTACTCCATCGTCAAACCGTAACATCCCAACAAGCAATCAGAGGATTCGCAGAGAATGAAAGAGATGAAATAAGGAACATTGCAATTATTTCGTAAAAACCGCTTAGATTATGACCACGGAGTAAGATATAATGGGTTGGTTACGAGATGAAGTTTACCAATGATAATTGGCAACACATAAGTATGATACAAAAGATAAGTGTGGTGGTTTAAATCTAAAATCGTGATACACAAAATCTGTTGACTAAATTGGCATAAGTAACTGCTAATTTCCAAGCTAAATAACTAACTTTTGGTGGCTTAAATAAAGAAATTATAAAGAAATTACATTTACACTGGTGGATTATTTCACACTACAATTACGCATATTATTACTACAATTTATATCAACTAATTAAAAATTGTTTAATAATAAATGCCTCCATGTGAAAATGTAAGAATATGAATTATTTTTATAATAATAATAATAATAATGGTAATTAATACAAATGTGGTTCCAAATAAAACCACTGGCAACGCTAAAACCCGTTGGTCTACAATGCTGTTAAGAGAGGAAACTTTTGCGGCCAGTCCTCCGTCATCCGCCACTATGTGATCAACCCATTATATCTTAGTCCGTGATTATGACTAAAAAATTGGAAATAAATAAACAAATGGTTTTTCTTTAAAAAAAAATCGTAGTAAAAAGTAAAAGAAAATTTTTTCGAAAATAAACATTTTTATAATCATTATGAATGATTAAAACAGCGTATACTCAAAAACAATAATTTTATTATTTTCGACGTATTTAATATTATATTAAAGCGTTGTATCATTAACTCAGCGTTTCAATAATAGTAAAACCAATACATTTCTCTGTGCGGCCAGAATCTAAAATATTTGCACAGAAACACGTTTATTAATATTATTCATTTGAATTAACATATTATTTTGATAAATCATTTAAAAAAAGATTATTTTGTAGCTTCTTTGTTCATTATTGTTACGTACGTTATTTTAACATTTATACGTTTATCAGAATGATTCGCTTTTACCAATTTGCACATTTGTAATAACAAATTATTAACGATCATAATATCTTGTATCATTTTAAGGGAATTAGATTCTGCGATTCTTCGTCGTTTTGAGAAACGTATTTTAGTTGATTTGCCTGACGTTCAAGCCAGGAAAGATATGTTTCTATTTTATCTATCGGAAATGTTGGAAAAAAACAAGTACATCAAATGCGAAATAGATAGCGACAGTCTTGCTCAGGTAAATGTTTTAAATCATCACACATCTATCTGATATTTTGTTATTATTATGATTGTTTTTCTATTTATAGAAAACGAATAGTTATTCTGGTTCAGACATAAAACTCGTTTGTAAAGAAACAGCGATGCAAGCTATGCGTCTGGTATTCAACGGTTTAGAAAACAAAATTTGTTCGAGTAACAATCTCAACCTTACGATAACAACTAACGATGTTAACAATTCGATTTCAAAAACAAAACCATTGACGAGTGAAACGGATAATAACAAATATACAGTTTGGCAATCACAGTATGCGTCACATTAATAGTTCAGTTCGGTGAATTGGGTATTTTTTGTAATTATTACTATAACATTTGTGAAAAATGTTAGTACACATCATTAAACATTAATTGAAATGTATTTTTGTTTGATATATATATAATGAATTGTATCCAACCTAATATATTTTATGGCAACATAAATACATAGGAAATAGTATAATTAACATTTTTTTTTAATAACACGTAAATCAGTGATACACCTACCTAAAAGACATCGTGGTTTACCATTATTAATTATTATAGGTACGATTTTTATTCGAATTATACAGGGTGATTTTTTTATATCATGAACCAGTAATTATCTCAGAGGATTTTAAGTGAATTTGATTTTTTTTTCTAATCATCATGGAATCGTATAAGCTTTATTTTAAAATCATTTTTAACCTTTCACTTTACATACTATTTTACTATTTTACTATACACACCTATTTTCAAATAGGAACCCCCCCTTTTTTGAACACAGATTTGAATAGAAAATGTTTTTCTAGAAATGTTGATATGTATAACACTTTTGATGGTTAAACAGACTTACCATTCATGAGTTGTAACAGTTTTAAGTTTTGACCGAAGAAGTAGGGAAGTGTTATAGATAGACAATTTATTACAGATATGTACAAAAAAAAATTATCAACTATCGTGTACTGTGTCGTTGATAGTTGACCTGCGCAATTTCCAGTAGAAATTTTTTTTTTTCTAAAATCATTATTTAACAATATTAGTATTATGTTATAAATATATATATTAATGGCCCTGAGCCAGTGGCGACGCCAAAATATTTTTCCAGAGGGCCATCGCGATAGGAGAGAATAGGGGAATACCGGTCACTAACGTTTCTAAAAAAACTATCTTATTTGAAGTTATAATAACACTCTTGATTGTTAAATTATGATATTGTTACCCAAAATTTAACACTGCGTGTTTTTTTCCCGGCCAAAAATGCGATATTTCTCAGTTAGAAATCAAAAATATACACAAAAAATAATGTTTATTTAGGTACTCAAGCTAGTAATATAATAAATCATAATATTAATGTTATAGCTAGTTTTGGAAAACATATATAAAAGGGGTCAAAGCGTATGGGGTAATACCGGTCAATGATATTATTAGGTAGATAATTTATGTATTGTTCTAAGAACCCATAGTCTATTTAACTAGTCCAAAAGAGTTTTATACAGCATATACTTAATGAATAATGGTATAATGCACATAAACTCTTAGACGATTCAATAGATGCCCCTACTCTCCTTTCCAGTATTAACTTCCAAGTGCCACAATGTTCCTTTCCATCTGTTTCCATACCCCTTTCTCTGTGCCGAATTGTCCTACAAACTACGATCGCAACAACTCTATTTATTGTACGATGCGGATTGTTAATGAACAATCTACCTTTTTACCATAACCTAACCACTTTGTTATTGGTTTATCGTTATTTTTTTGTAAATTAAAAAATTATACTTATGTGTCATTGGGCTTGTCTGTAATGTTTTAAATAAATAATAGGGTATTTACTGCTTCAGTTATACGAATAAAATATTAATGACACAATATAAACATGACACTATGTATGCAGGAGCGGTCTAGTCAATCTAATAAATTTGTTTAGAATTTCACTGAAAATTGACTACTCAAAAAGAAAAAAAAAATCACAAGATAAACCAAACCAACGTCTTGAAAATTTTAAGATAATAAAACTATTTTCCCATTAATGGATAGGTACATTTTATTTTCATAAAGGATTGTAATATTTTAAACCTAAAGTTTTTGTCAGGTAGAGCTACCGATATCCGGCCATGTTGAATGATTATGTTTATCAACTGCTATTGTTTTTATATTGACAAGGAGGAACATAATCATTTTGTTCAGCTGAACCTTTGCAAATCCCTAAAATTTAAAATAAATATAATTTATAAATAAGACATTGTGTTGGCTCAGTACACCGGTCCGCTCTGACTTTACTCTTATATTAGAGAATGCGACAACTGTAGAATGGGCAAAATCCGAGTTATATGAGATAATACTCAGCGTGCCGAACAATTTACATCTAAAAATTACACAAATTTGCTAAGGATATGTATACGCAAATGATATTAAATCTACCAGTTTCTATCTAAAGAAAATTAAAATTAATAAAATGTGAATCTACACACGCAATTGCCATTTGCATCTCATAAAAAATAAAAATTAAAACTACAAGATCCCTATCCTTTAATATTTATTCTCAGTGGAAGAACAATTAAACACACATCTCATCCTTTAAATAATCTGCAGTAGTCACTAGCAGGAAGACCTTGATACCTTGGAACAAATTATATAAATATATTAGTAATGCTGCTACACTGAGATACGGCATTTTTGAGGGTTGTCGTGTATAGATACGTTGAATGAAATACTTAAGTAGAAGAAATAAAGCTGATAATATTTGGACCATTTAAGGTCAAAATTCATATTGTTGAAACTTATATACAGAAATGCACCTTTTTTTTTTTTTTTTTTTTTAAATTCGAGATAGTAATGTCTTGGGATAACATATCAGGATAAAAAAAATATTTAAATAGTTATTTAATACTTACAGTTAAATAATTCTTTTCTAATACAAATTTCGTGTTTTATTTTACATATTAGACAGAATACAAAACTAGAAGTTTAAAATTTGAATCTTAGATATAATATACCAAAGGCAAAAATATTAAAATTACTACTAATCATTGTTCTGATGGAATATTTTCTCTCATAACAGTATCTTCTTTTTTTATTAAACAAATTTAAAATAGAAACAAAAAAAAAAGTAACAGTCAGTAAATTATCAAATACAGTGCCATCAATAATTAAATAATTTATGAAATTTCCTACATTAGTATTTCTCAGTTTATTAATTAATAGATAAAGTTCAAATTTAGTTTTAGCAAATATCTAAACTATACTTGGAGATTTTACTTCTAATGTATTCATGTGTATGGGATAAACAGCATATTCTAGCACGGTTTTTTCTTCTTACACTAAGTAAAATTTTGTTTATAGTAAAAATGATAATTTATTTTTTTACCAAAAAAACTAGTCACTTTAGTCATAGCGAAATTTAGCAGCAAGTAAGTACTGTAAAATTAGCATTATTGATGTATAGCATAGAGTACCTATTCATAGTATAATATTAAATTATGATAAAATAAACATATGTGTATCAGTCTTAATAATAGCTTATATGCTATTTCTATACTAATTGTATAAAGGGCAGTAAAAAACAAGTCTCATTTTATAAATCAATCTTGGACCACTAATAAGGTAAGAATAATCTATCCATATCTCTATATTATCTATAATTTTAAATTGTGAGTATATCACCTGCAATTACTCAATATGACCAAAAAAAAAAAAAAAAAAATTGAAGAACAGTTAAGTAACATTTTAGAACTACGAGGGACAGTTAAAACGTTAGGTTACAACAGCTATATAAGATAAAAATAATTTTTCTTTAAGTTGATATCAGTAATGTATGGGGATGTTCCTAACAGTCAAAATAAACCATTGAACGCCTCAATCCATTACAAAATATTGTTGCAGCAATAAATCATCCTTTCGCCAAATTAAAAGTTTTTAGGGTTGATTGCCATTTTCTAATAACGAGGTATAGGCAGTAAAAGTGCTTCGAAAGGTTGAAAAAGGCATAAGACGAGGCTATACAAAGGTAATTGCCCAGACTTCAATAATGCATTGACCAAGACAATAATTATGTAGAGAATTGACATATTTCGGCATGTATCCTATAATTTACAATACATTATATTGTATTGTATTACATAATATATTTTTAAATTTTAACATGTGTTGTAACCTTACTTTTTGGATGTCCCTTGGACATATTTCTTAAATAATCTAAAAATCTAATTTTTATGTTAAATTGATTACCTGTATATTCCATTAAATACGTGTTTTCATAATATGTAGAATAATTTAATATTCAGAATTTACTTATTTTTAAGTAAGAGGGATGCTATTCTTCGGAACAATTAAAAGTCACACCTATTTATTTGATGTAATATTATAAAAACAAAGATATACTTAACATTTTAACTCATTGAAACAAAAGTTATTAAAAAATAATAGATTTAGATTTATTTATTTGGAATTTGGAGAATCCACTAGTTTCATAAATTACACATTAAAAACCTGATAATATCTTTCTTAATACTCAGATCTCATGATATTTAAATAAATTATAAATACTTACCAGTTAATTAATTTCACACAATAAAATATAAAATTAATATCATTTACCAATCTTATCAGTAGATTAAGTTATTATAAAACTTCATAAAGTATAATTTCTATTTTTATAATTAATTTTTAAATTAATTAAAATAATCTGTTTGTAGAACTAATATTTACAATAAAAATAAAAATTGACAAAACTGTGAATAAAAAGTATTATATTTTTTAAAATATTAAATTGTTGAATTACTATTGATAAACATTAATTTAAATTTAGTTAGTGACCAAAATAACCTATTAATAGGTTTTAACAAAAAATCAAATCTATGTACATCTTGCTTTAGGCGATATTCTATCACGATAAAAATTCAAGAAAAAAAATCTAAAATCACAAAGATATACTATCTATTTATAATTATTACATAATAATCAACATATAAGTTTAAAATGCTTATATGTCAATTGAATGTAATCAATTACTGTCTTACAAATAATCACAATCATATTGTGTATTTTTTAACTTATAAAAGTAAAGTTTATTATTAAAGAATGATTAGAAATAATACGAGGAGCATAAGCGAACAATGTCGCCAGTGATGGTCCAGTCATCAAATAATAATACGTTCAGTTGCGCCTGTAAGGATGGTATGGTTGTGCTTGGTTTGAATTATAATTATTCGCTCTGGTTGGTCCTGGGGCGTTATTGTAAGTCGCCGCCGGAACTCCGGCGGAAACGACTGGCGTCACTACTGGGGCCACTAAATTATAGAAAGTTGACAATTTAAAAACCTAATTTTTTAAATTTTCTTTTTTTCTTGTCAAAAAAAATTACATCAAATAAACAGAAAAGAATAGGCAACACTGCAAGTAGTGAAAAATTATGTATAAAAAATATATATAAATATTAAAAAAAAAAAAAAAAATGGCCGACTTTCATAACTGAATGACATATTTAACTTGATTCTTTTTCATTAATAAATAACTGAAGGTATACTTTCAGTTTAAATACTATGGGAACAAACACATTTACTTACAACTCGCAATGTCGCCCAAAAAATAGGAGGGGAATAAATTAACTCAACATTTTGTATTGTTTTTTTTTTTTTTTTAATATTTAAACAATTATTATTATTATTATTATATTATTTTGTTTTAAATCACGCCAAAAGCGACCTTCTACATCATTGAAAAAATACTAACTGACAATAAATAATAGGATTTTCTTTTCTCAAATAAAAATTGTTACAGGCTAAAGTATTAATAATAAAGCTCAAATTTGTTTTTCACAAAATAATTAAAACATTCATAAATTATAAATAAAACGAGAAATATATAAATAAATATCTATATAAATATTTCATAGCTTTTGTCACAGGTTAAAAAAGTTCTCAATCGTATCCTATTCGTCGAATATATAAAATGTCTTGATAAAAAAAAAAAAAAAAAAAAAAAATCAATAATTAAAAACAAATTCTTATTTAAGACCATAACAACTGTAAACCTAGACTTATTTTGTACAAAAAATATGCTTATAACTCATCACAATTAAGTCGTTAATTCTTTAAAAATATAGTTTTGGTAAAAATTATTTTTTGAGAAGAATGTTCTCAAAAAACAAAAATTATTACTAAGAAAATGTCATCCTATAAGTAAATACAGATAATATTACTTTAAACTTTTTAATTCTAATTGTGTAATCTTATGTTTATTATTTTATTTTAAAAATAGTGACTTTATAAAAAAAACCAGTAACTTACTAGGACGAGTTTGTGTATTAAACATATATATATATATATATATATATGTTTATATATATATATATATATCTTAGAAAAAAAAAGACAAATAGTCGGGACAAGATATTTAAAGTAACCTTGACTTATTCATTAAATAATTCAACTTCTACTTAAAAATGAAAACAACACTTATTTTTTAAACGATTCGAGAATCTTCCTTAAGCCTGTATGTACATTAAATTTTTTTTACCAATTAATCAGTCCAGTGGTTCTTTAGCTATCTATTACAATGTGATTTTTAAAAGTAATTTTATAAACCTAAGAGCTTGAAATTTACCCGAATTTTGTTAATATTATTTATATTCCTTAACCCGATTCCCTTCACACTAAGTTATAAAATAATTATATTCGAAATATTTTAGATGTACTGTCTAGTCTCACTTTTGGTTCACCTTAAAAAAACGTGGTGCCGTTACTTTTTTTTTTATACTTAAGACCAAAGAAAAATAAACAAACTATGATAACAATTGTCATATTATGTCTAAAAGAAAAAAAAACAGGCTAAATTAAATATATAATAATAATAAAAAAAATAAACCATTAGAATCTAGGGACATAATATCATTATGCTAATTTTTCATTTGTTATTCGAGTATAAGTTAAATATTATTATGTAGTAATTATAAATAGATTGTATTAATATAGATATTTAATATATAATTCTATTATATACGTAAGAATTACAAATATTAATCGATAATCTATAATATTCCTAATTTCTCTTTATATAAGTTATATTATTTTTAATTGTTTCGTTATTATAATAATTGTGTTACCCAAACCAGTGAATATTGAGAGAAGTGTTAATTGATTTCAATCAGTCATGAAGTGGGCCATTCTTTAAAGTCAAATGGCTTACCATACCCACCGCCAGACCCGAGACCAGCGGCTGTGCCGTCCGCCCCTCTATAAGTTTGGCCTGCACCATAGCTGGTCGAATCCTAAAAATATAATTTACTCCAATATAATCCCATAACAAGATTTAAAATAATGAATCTACAACTACTATTACTATTACTACTACTACTACTACTACTACAACTACTACTAATACTACTAATATTATTACTACTACTATTATTACTTATAACAAGGAATTATAAGTAAAATAAATAAATAATAATAACAATAATGATAGAAATAACAATAATAATAGTTGTAAACTATATTATAAAATCAAAATAAAACAAATATAAAATACAATATGAATCACAATAATATTTACGAAAAAGCTGCCTTACAAAACTAATAAATATATAATATATATCCAATATATTATGATATGAAAGTTATTTGTTTAATGTAATTATCAAGATGTTAATAGATATAAAATCAATAACATATTGTACTGATTTAAAATAATGTAAAGCCATAAAACATCTACTGGACATAGATTTTATTATGACCTGATTCAGTAGTCATAATAAGAAAATATTACCAAGAGGTTCTTAAAATTTTAAATAATATTAATGGCTTTGCATTTTTTAAAAATCATAAAATTATAATTTTTTTTTTACAATGAATATTAAATTTCCAAAATATAACTCTACTTTCTAATATATACGTATATATTATAAAAATATTTTGAAAGGCAGTATGAACTTAATAATATGGAACAAGTGCAAATTGTACGGCCTTTATTTTAACAAACATTTTTTTTAAAATATAATTTACACGACAATTATTGGAATTTATTAAACTACGTATTAATAATTCCAGATGCTTTATACAAACTCCAATATAAACTTATTAAAATGTAACTATAACACAAAGCTAATAAAATCCAACGGATAATATTTAAAAAAGTGTATGCTTTAAATTTAATTTAATATGTTTACTATTATCTGATATTGTTAAATTTATATATTTTAAGGATATGCTTTTATACTTCTAAAAAAAAAGTTTATCAAAATTAAATATTTTTATTTTTAAGTTTGATTTTATTCACAACATAAAACTTGATTATATTATTTTTTTTATTAGATATAAATTTAAATATACATATTAGGGTGGTCCAAATCTATGTAACTGGATTGAAATTTTCATGAGAAATTAAAAATGAATACTCCCCCTCCCTGTGCTGAAATAGGGTTGAATTATGACACAAGGGGTTATTTTTCAGTTCTTTCAATTATTTGAAAAACTATAATATTAAGTGAATTTTTTTAAATTATTATAGAAAATAAAAAATTCAAAAAAGAAAACCTAACACAAATTTTATTTTTTAAAAATTGGCTAAAGAAAATAGGTTTTATTTTGTTTATAAATGAATAAAATAACAATTTGAAATAATAAATAATACTAACTAAAAACAATACTTTTTTACCATAATTCAAACCTATTTCAGCACTTTAAGGGAATGAGGTTTTAAGTCAATACTTTTGCAAAATTATTTTTTCATATTTATTTTATAAATGGTAGAATGGGTACTCATAATGAATTTTTAAGCAAGTCTTTTTGGACCACCCTAACACACACGCACACGCACACACACACACATATATATTACCTTTCTCTTAATTATCAGGATATTTGTATTAATTTAAGATTACTGAGTTTTTATTAGGGCCCTTCAGAAAAATGGTTTTATCTACACACTTAAACTATACGCACCTAAGGTGTGGAATCGCGGGGGAGGGAGGGGGGGGAGATTGAAGAATGAAAGACCTAATACAAAACATATTAGATTTGTGTTCTAGGAAATTAACCATATTTTTTCGTTATAGGGAGTTTAATTAAATTAATAGCAAAAAATTTACTTTTAATTTAATTTTCTCTTTTTTTATTGATATATACAATCAACAAAAAGAAAGAAACAATGGTGAATTGCATGTGTTGCTGTCAGTAAAACAACTTAGAAAAAGCACAACAAATGAATGTGGCAGGAAATCATTTAAGTATAAATATATTCAACACACCAAGGTTGAAGGACTGTTGACATAGAAAACTCGCAATCTAATAATAATTGTTGGATAATTTATATTATCACACGTTGTTCCTAGCGCATTAATAAAAATTGATCATCTAAAGGGCCTTACTAGGTAAACAATACTGATCAACTAAAAAAACTGGAGAGATTATTTAGCTTCACAGTGGCTAACTAGAGAAATAAATTGTAGAAGATTGAAATTCAAAAACGTAACAGAGAGTAATAACACTCATATTATTCACTCTCACAATTTTAAGTAACTTTTATAAAAATAATAATTTTAGAATAAATTTGTTGGTAATCCACTCAATATTCAAGTTTTTATAAAATACATTATGTCAGACTAGAATTAGACACATAACCAAAATAAATATGTTAACAAATAACTAAAATTATATTTAGTCAACAAGTTACTCCTAGTACTAACATAATACACTAGTACACATTAAAACTATTATATAAAATATCAAGATTGATCTACAGAATCTTAATTTAAAACTATGAAAATTATTATTGCTATTGAATAAATATATGAAATTTCCTTATTTAGAACAATGTTTTAGTTAAATCAATAATTAAATAATATAGACATTTTTTATTAAATTTTACTTTTGTCATATTACAGAAGATTAAATGTAAAGATACATTTAACGAAGACAAAAGTAATGATTCTCAAATTTTAAGTTGCAATGCATTAAGGAATTTGTGTCTAACTTAAAAAAAAACACTAATAACAATAATAATATAAATAGTTTTTTTTTATTTAATAATTTTATTCTTAAAGTACTTTATTTTTAAAGATACAGTGTGTACTATGGTAGATGCAAAAATAATATTTCTCAAAGAGATAAGATATCACAGAGATAAAGCAGAACAAATAATGTATATATATATATATATATATATATATAAAAAAAAAACAGGAAAATATTTAAAAAAACTTGAAAATAAATAAATTTATATTATTATAAATATAATATACAATCTAATTTTTAATTTCATTTGCCACATTTAATTATAGAACTTATTGCTATAATAAATTTACATACTTTAACTTGATTATTATTTTGTAAAAATATGATTTCATTATCATACAACAATTAAAGTTTTCAATTTTCAACTTTTCATTTAAGACGAATCTAGGGAAAAAAAATGTATTAAAGATGTAAACTACAACACAAATTTCTCAAATCCTGTTGGATATATAAATGTATTTTTACGACAGAAATATTTGTATAGGAAAGTGTATTGTTCGGCGATTAAAAATATATGAACATTATGATAAAGCAATTTATTAATTGTATGAAAACTAAATAAATATCTTATACACTTTAATAATCAATAATTCAACTAATTGAACATTTTAATTTATTGTAATTTTATTTTATTAATTTTAACTGAAGATTTTAAAAGCAAATTTTGGTAACAACTTTAAATATAGTGGAATCACATGTGTTACATGTTTTAAAACCATACAATTTACATCGTTCTCTATATTTAAGTTTTTAAATATATTCTATCGATTTTTTTTTTAAATAAAAAATAAATATATAATATAATGAATTTAAAATAATATAAGGAACTAAAAGAACTTTTAAATTATTTAATAAGTCATACCTGTTGATAGCCAGTGTAATTTCCATAACCAGCATAATCACCAGCCTTTTGTGGGGCAGTTCCTGGCGGAGTTGGCCCTGTTGTTGGTGCTGCTCCAGCTGAGCGAGAATACATATCATCTTAAAATTTAAGTATTTGTTTATAACAGCAAAAACAAAATAACTATGTAACTTAAATACATTTATGTTATTTAATGTTTTGCAAATTTTATATAGAATGGCATAACTTACTTTGTGGTCCTGGTCCAGTTTGTCCTGGAGGTCCTGTAGCTGCTGCTGGTCCATTTTGTGGCATATTCCAGTTCCAATTATTTCCGTAACTTGACTGTGGAGGAGCTTGTGGCGCTTTGTTAAAGTATACAACACAAATTAATAAATATAAACTTTAAGGTAGGACATATAACAATTATTATTCTCATAAGTTAGACATTTTATTGTGATCACTTGAACTGTGTAAAATCTCCGATTTGTAAACAATTTACCTAACACTATTATCCAACAATATAATATTTTCAATAGGTATTTCTAGAAATTAATAAATTACCTCTTTTTGGTTAAAATCATTATTTAGTTTGGAAAATTGACTAATGTAAATTATATAAAATAAACATCTGTATATTTATTATATTAAATCATTATTACAGATGTTAACAGAAATGTATATTGATCCTTTTTATAGTGGATTAAAGAAGGCTATTTTAAATTTATCAACGAGATCTTATAAAGTTAAAATACTTTTCAGTAAATTATTTAATAAAATAAAGATTAAATATTCACCATATGATCCATATCCGGGTTGTTGTGGTGGTGCATAGTTTGAACCCCAAGTTGGAGGAGCCATTCCTTGACCTTGTGGTCCAGGTGGGGCCCCCCAACCTTGAAATCCACCTGGTCCAGATGGAGTACCATAACCAGGATACTGAGATTGAGGCGTAGAACTCCATCCTCCTTGATAACCTTGCATCATATTTCCCGGACCCATTGGTCCCATTCCACCCATAGGACCGCCCATTTGTCCACCTGGGCCACCCATGCCCATTCCCTAAAAACAGTACATATTTATACCTTAACTGTCTTTAATAACTATAAAATTATACAACATACACCCATAGCTAAGTGATTGTTTTGATTCATGCCCCACTGGTTGGCGCCAACATCATTCATTTTATTTGAATCTCTTGGTTCGGCCTTTTTAATTTCAACCTGAAACATACAAATATTAAACATAAATGAGATACAAGATATTAACATTAAATGATAAAACCATAATAATGTAAATATAAATATTTATATTTATTATTTAGTATTAACTGAAAATATGTACAATTATAATTATAAAATAAATTAAATAAAATAAATATATATTGCAATACTGTTCTTTATATTATAACATTAACTTAGACTAATATCTAGAAGTATTATTATACATAATATTAAGAATATCCTTAATAGAAGAATTAATATAAGTTCTTTTTCTAACAAAATAGTATTACGCACTAATAGTTGCTTAGTTTATGATTTCACATTAAAATATATTAAATAGAAGGAATAATATTTTAACTTTTCTTTTATGTAAATTAATAGGTATAAAAATCAAAGAAATTTAACAGAAATCATAACACAATGTGAAAAAATACATTAATGATAATTTTTTTATGTACTAGGTTTGTTGAACATCATCATTTAGATAAAATATTTGTTTGTATTATCATGTATAGATTTTACAATATTCCGTCAAAAGAAAACAATTTTAGAATTATATTAATAATTTAAAAAATATCAATATAAAATAGGTAACTTTGAATATAATAATTATTAACACTAAATGTTATATCTAAGAGAAAAAAAAAGTACACTGCAAGTGTTTTGTACATCAATGCTATGTTCACAGTACAGGATACTGTTCATGGGAACTATTGTAGGGAAGAAGTTGGGATACATAGATAAGATAATATAATTTATGCATAAATCATTGGAAAAAATAAATTCTGAGGAAAGTTTAGTAAAGCATAATTTAAAATTAATTTATAAGAATTTTATTCAAGTTTGAATATTAAATGCTTATAAAAAAAAACCACTACTATATATAGCGCATTTCTTATTTTTTATCACCAAATACTACTTTATGTCACCAAACTATTCTTGTTAGGCTAAAATAGTTTTATTTATATAATGGCCAAAAAGTTTTAAAAGAAATCTCAAGAATGTTTTGAAAATTCTATCATGTTTTGGCCACCATGAGTATTTAATAAAAATGTCCGGTTTCTGAAATAATTAAATTAACTGTGTATATGTATATATATATATATGAAAAAAAATGTAAAATTAAAAATAAAGAGTAGTTTTTCAATTACTGAAAAAACCTCCCCTCCCATTGTACAAATTGGACAAAATTTGCTACCAGAAACTGCCTTTGAAATTGACGATTAAAGTATGATGTTAGATTTTCTTCAGGTAGTGAAATAAAAATAGGAAAGGAGTAGTATAAAGCATTAAGAAATATTCAAAATTACCTAATTTGATATTGTTGCATTATTTACTAAAATATTAATACCTGTTTGCCACTAAGGTTGACAAAATGCTCAGCTACACATCTGTCAACTGCATCATCATCTTCAAACGACAAAAATCCAAACCCTAAAAACACCATTGGTTATGTTATGGTGAAAAATTAACACCATATTGACACTGCTGCCTAGCTTTCAATGAAAGTACTACTAAAATATATTTTAACTCGTATTAAATATTTAAGTTACTATAACATTTTTTGAATAATAAAGAAGTTAATCTTTTAATTAGATTCTATTTATATAGAAAATTGTCCTACCTAATAAACCATCTGCCTAAACTTTGTTAATATGGCTTTTTATCAGCTTTGAAAAAAATGTACTTTGTGTTAAAGGGGATTGGGAGCGAAAAGTTTGTCTTTGTCTTACACACGTTAAATATAAGTTTTTTGAGGTGTTTCAATTCCTAAGTACCGATTAATATAGTGAATCAATAAAAATTGAGGAAACAGATTTATAAGTTTTTGTGAAGTCTACTTAAGATAGACATTTCCACTTCTTTTTAAATTAATCTTCTTAAATTTTTAAAAAAAAGCCATATTAATAAATGAGTAATTGAAAAAATGGAAAATTTTAATTTTTTAAAAAATTGGAATCAAAAATCAAAAAATTGGGAAAGTCAATCTTAAGACTTCACAAAATCAATCAGTGTGTTGGACATAAAACATGTCTAAATCCCTATATTTCACATGTGTAAGACACTTCCAATCCCCTTAAAATATACTCTTTATACACATGAATTATAACTATTTTGAAATAATTGAAAAGGGTTACTTTATATTTAGATGTTCTTTTTTTAAAAATAAAAAAAAAGGGCTGATAAATCTAAATGAATTATTAACTTTCTCTAATCCAACCTAAATAAAAAACAAATAACTAACCTGTCCTCAATACATGTTTAGTTTTAAAAGTTTGAATAAATTGTTCTATAATTCTAATATTATTAAATGATGAATATGTAATGTCAAAATAACTTAACATATTTATATATATATATATATCTAAAATAAATTGTGATTAAGAATTGGTCTAGCTACAAAAACCAACCAGATAAAATAGGTAACTACAAACACTTTATTAAATCATTATTATAAGTGAAAAAATATTTATTAGCTGTACAATGGGTTGGACCTTAATCTAAAGAACTAAAACCACTAAAATTGTTTATTTAATGCCTGAAAAGTATTTTAATATTATCCAATAATTAATTGTACAAAACATCAATTTATTTAGGGTCCTGACTCAAGATGATAGCTTTTAGTAAGAACTCAAATAGTTTTTTTCTCAGAACTATTATTTACATGCTTATATACATATATAGATATCTAATAGAACATAATATCATTGATATAAGTTATTATTAAAATTTGAATAATTAGGATATACATACAGTATATAATAAAATTAAAAATTTATTATAAAAAACCTAAATTTGATTTAATTAAAAAAAAAAAAAAAAACCTAAATGATAATTTTAATTTATCAAGATATTTATATAATCTCATAAAATTGTTTAATAAAGTATAAAGAAATCAAAATTAAGAAATTGGCAGCAGTGTTAGAAAAATAACTTGTAATTTAAAATAATTTAAGTAGAAAAAGTTACATAAATAGGTACATAAACAAACATAAATGATAAAATCACATTTTTAACATCTAAGTATAATAAAGGTTATAAAACAATAAGACATTTAATTCAGAAAACAAAGAGTGTAAAAAATTAAGAAAAATCAGAAAAACGATTTAAATATGTAATACATTTTAAATACCTACTTAATAGTTCTAAATATCTGATAAATTGTAGTCATACGTTTATATTATATATTCAATAAAATAAATATAATCTATTATACAAAAATAAAATTTGAGAAATGTAATATATTACTTTTTTAAGTCCCTACATTAAACATATAAATAAAACAAATAAATGTTTTTTTTTTTTAAATTTAAACTATAAATTAAATTCCATGTATGTCTAATTTAAACTTAAATCAGACTTAGATTCTAAAATAAATGTATCCATATCTATTTTGAAATCTTACGTATCTTGAGAATAAAACCATATAATAATATTACAAGACAACTTATGAATGAATTAATATAGTATACTAATTATAGTTAACCATAGAACTTTAAATTAAATTTTCGATAATAATTTTTATGTTTGTTTAGAAACCTAAAATAGTTTATATTAAAAAAATAATATTTATATATTACCTCTTGATTTTTTCTTTTCTTGATCATACATGATTACAACTTCCATAACTTTTCCATATCGTGAAAAGAAAGTTCTTAAATCAGTTTCAGTTACATTAGAGGGCAAACCACCCAGAAATACTTTAGGGTAACTGGAACTCCTTTTTGGTTTTTGTAAAGTTCTAGGATTACAAGGTTTTGGGTCAATCTGAAAATTGTACAATTTGACCATATAAAAAAAAACTAATAATAAAAATTGTTATGAAATTATTTCAACTTACAGTACGACCATCCAAAACATGTGGTCCATTTTGTAGTACCACGTTTACATTATTTGGATCCGCAAACGTGACAAAACCAAAACCTCTCGACCGTCCACTTTCACTATTCTTCATAACAACACAATCAATCACTTCACCATATCGATTAAAATATCTTTGAAGACTTTCTAAAGAAATATAAATACAATTAAATAACTTTTCATAATCAATAATAGATATATATCATATTTTATTTATTTATTAGTTTACCTTGTTGGGTTTCCCAGCTAAGTCCACCAACGAATAATTTCCTGTAATCATGATTTCGTATAGATATAAATATTTAATAAATCATTTTTTTTTCCTAGGTAGTCTTTTTTATAATATTAGACAAATAAAGCACATAAAAACAAATACTAAGACACAGATTTAAACATTTATCAGTATTATAAATTATACTACTGTTTTTCATTATCTATAATTGAGTATTTGAGTGAACTAAGAAAAAATAAAGTTAAATAATTGTGTATGTAATGCATACAGCATATTTGATATTTTTAATAAAATTTGCAATAGATTTATACAATTGACACAGATTATTTCTTATCTTTATTATCAATCAAGACATTGGATTTTTTGGACATTAACACATTGAATTTTCAAATATATATTATTTTTGACAATATGGTGCCAGTGTTAAATTACTTAATGTAACTTAAGTATTATGTAATGTAGTGTAAGCCTTAAGGTTGAATTTATTTGTTTTTAAAGTTGTTCTAAGATAATTTTTTACTGCCAAATTTATGAAAAAAAAATTAAAATTTGAAAGGGTTTATGTATTGACATGCATATATTATTTTAAATTAATAATATTTAAAAAAAAAAAAACATTACTTAAAATGAAATAAAACATAAATACTAGAAGAGTACTATGAATGTTAATACAAGAAATATTAAAGATAGGTAAATATACCACAAGAATATTAAATTGATTAATTTATTTAAAAGGATTTCATTTCTCAGTGATGTAAGAAACTTACATTTTATTATTTGGTTAAGATAAAACTTAGAGATTATAAATATTAATTTGTTTACTTTGTACTTCTTAGAAAAAAAAAACTAGTCGATACCTACACCTAAAACAATTTTAATTACTTATCAAAAATCTTAATTGTTTATATCAAATTACTTTTGTACAAGAACCAGATACCATCATTTTATGTTCCTAGTCTAAACATACAAGTTAACATTTAATATCTATGAAGTAGATATTATAAAACAATAAGTAGGTAAAATGAGAAAATATAAAATTTTGGGCCGATTTTTTTTAAATTGAAATACAAAATGAAAAAATAAAATAAATAGGTAGGTATGATAGGTGCATAGAATATTTCATAAATACTAATGATTATTATAATTGCAAGTATAAAACATGAAAAATCTTGATTCTGAAATTCGATATCATGAACTTATGTAAAAATGTCTGCTTTAATGTTAAATAACATGCCATATAACCCATTATTTGCAAAAAATGCAGTCAGCCTCAACAAATATGAATCTTTGTTAAGCTGATGAAACTGTTATTGATAGTTAATTTCAATCGCAATATTCAGATAGAAAATCTCGAGTGTCACAATATATTTCCTCAGAGAATAACAACAAAATATTAAAAATAGGAAAAAATAAAATAAAAATGCTAATATGCAAAACAGTATGGCATAGAAATTATGTCTATACACTCTAAATTACAGTAAAAGTAGTATACTGTACATTTATAAAACGAAATAAGTGATTTGAAATTTGTGAAAACGCGTTTTTGTAATATGTAAAACGCGGCGGTATCGAATTGAGCCGGTCGTGCTTATTATGCCACAAATATTAGTGACTAGAAACCAATTTTGTAAACCATACAAACAAATAACATTTGTCAAGTGCCGCGAGCCGACAGTTAAAAAGAAGACAAATTTTAATGGATAAAATATCAAAAATGCCTAGAAGAGACCAATTATTAAACTTACCCTTGTTCATCTTCTTCTAATTCAGATTTGCCTCGCATCTTGTCGCGTACTTATTATATTATACAAAAATATAAAACCAAATGAGTAAAAAAAAATTATAAAAGTAAATAAACGGTCGTAAAGGACGTGCAATAATTATGAAAAATTTACAAAATTATTAACGAATGACTAAGGTCTAATTGTCCGGTTGTCGGACATTAAACATATCGAATCGACACAAAAACACGACACGTCCGATGTAAAATGGCGTCCGCATATTTTCTCTCTCCTAAAATTTCGGCATTTCACGAACGCGACGTTGTCACGCCTATATGTCAACCGATTGATCCTTTATATCCAATATCTTTGAGTAACCGCACGGATGTTTACGGTTTTAAAATTTTGTTTTTTTAAAATTGTCAATCGACCAAATAGATAAAGAAGACAAATTTAAAATTTTAGAACTAAAGAATTTTTCATTTCTGGATGATAATATATTAATTTTGAAAATCTTTAAAATAATTATAACAATCCTCATGTTTATGATAAATGATAATCTACACCAATGTTCAAATGGCAACGTCGCGGACTGTTGCAACACGCTCTGCCGGCGGCTTTGTATAAACACATCACAAACCTTAACAAGAAAAAAGTACATTTTTATTGCCTGCCATTTTTACACGTTTTTTTTTGTTTTCCGGCTCTACTGTGTGTTACAGTGCAAGTATTCAAATATTCTTAATTTTCAGTTTCACTGTTTTTTATTGTACCGAAGAAACGTTTGGATTTCCGAGAAGTGTTACTGTTACTCCCTGTACAACCTTTAAATTGACTTATCGGGTTATTCCTTTTTATAAATTTCACCGATTTTATTTTGTCAATCGAAGAAACATTTCGAATTCTAAGAAGTGCTATATAACTGTTTCCTTTAGGTGCAACGTTTAATTGACTCCAATCGGTTAATTGGCAATGTCTTCATCAAACGTCGAATTGATCGACGACGACTCTGGGTAACGTTTTTTTCCGTAATAACTTACGTTATTAATGTTATTTTTATAATTTATAATTATTATAATTATACGGTAATGTCAACGGTGTATTAAGGTTGTTGAAACACGTGAACGGTTTTTCCTACATTCTTGTCTGGTTTCAATTTTTCTTATGTGGGAATGGATACATAATTAGTCGATACTATTAAAAATTATTAAGCAATTATCTATTAGATATAATAAATATGTACATAATAGAAAAAATAAATGTATATTTTGAGGTGGATTATTTGGTCCCCGCAATAATATCTCAACAATAAGTTTTCAATTTTTTTTTCAACGTGCCTACCTTTGGTTTTTATTATAAATACATACTAAGAAACAAAATTGTGTTGCCATATAAAGTTGTTATCGTTAATCATAATTTGAAAATCGGGGTCTTATGGAGTTGAAATGATTAAAAAAAAAATTTGGGACTTATGGTCAATCGAGTTAACTGAATATGAAATAATTGGGGAGACCAATTATCTTATTATGTGGAGCCAACCTACAAGACTTCACAGAACTAATTGTTTAAGATCTAAATGACTTAATACAAATTTTGATGGGTTAACATGAAGTGAAACACTTAGGGTACCTACTTGTATATTATCATCCGCCAGCACAATATAAGAAATTTATCTCCACGTAACTCATGTTTGTTGTCGTTGGTAAGTGTGTTGTCTTGTAATAATTTTCACTTTAAAACCATTTGATATTGTTATTGATTTTGAAATTGCAAAAAAAAACATTTAACTTGATTAATAATTGCTATAATAATAGTCGTAATTAAGACTGGCACAACCGTAGAAATTTGTTTGAGCCAATAGGTGACCTCACCATAGTTCCCCTTATTGTGATTACTACTCTTAGCCTATTTATTGTTTTCCGAATAGTCCAAGATAGGTTTCCACTTACTTGTAATTATTCAATAGGCGGAACAGGCATGTTAGTTTGCATTGACTTATTCCATTTTCTTAGTTTGAGCTGGGTTTTTAATACTAGCCCTCTCACAAATTTTTTTTTTTTTTAAAAAACGTGTATTTCAACCCATATTTTGAACATATTTAATTTTTTACGTAAACCATTATTAAAAAAATGATGTCAAAAGGCTGGAATATCAACATTAATTTCAATTTAAAGTTGTTAAGCCAATTTATAAAGGACATTGATGGTCTAGTTTCTTATTGTTGATTTTTCTTTTTTTTTTATTATCTATGAGTAATATTAAATTTAAAAAAAAAATGTAACATGTATTATTTATAACTACAAACCTACAGTCTTGCAGTGTTGTAGGATAAAGAGATTAGATAGGATTTGAGAGGATAAATCGCCCCTCCTCATCAATTAATTTGTGTAGGTATTTGCTATATATATATATACATAAATTGAATACTGTTAGAAAAGTGTTATCAGTCACAAAAATAAAAATAAAAACACTTCATGGTAAATAGGGTAGAATATAACATTGTGTATAATAATTTTAGTGCCCCCCCCCCCCTTAAACTAAATCAAATATGCCACTACAGTCTTCAAATCACCAAAAATTCTAAAATAATAGTTTAGAAAAATATCCCATTATCTTCAACATTAAAAAACTCATATTAATTAAAATTAAAAGAAAATTGTTTTTGAAGTTGAAGTATAGAATTTTAAGTTTTTTTTTTTTACTTTAATACAAATTTCTTCAAAGAAATTAATACGTGTACAAAATCGGTCAAAATTTGTGAGGGCCTAGGCAAAGTGCACTTTGGCCCTGAGTTTGTCTGATGGGTTCCAGGTAGTCACATTGAATTGGCAATGAAACTTCTTCTTGATTTACGTTTCTTTTGGATTACTAAACAACCATGCGTAGTTGTCTTTGTTCCATGGTTTGTTTAATTTTTCCTATACACATGGCCTTGTGTCTTCGTATTCTTGTTAAACGGTAAATATATTTTAATGATGTTTGTTACGGAATTCAGTTTTTTCTCTAAAAGTTATATTGAGTACTGTGTCTGAATGTTTTGTATGTTTTAATTGTCTGTGGACTGGTGGAATTAATTATTTTAATTTTGATATTCTTGCCCTAAAAAACTCATGTTATCTGTTTTACCTACCTAATAGTTTGTTGAATTTTAAGTTACAAATAAAAATTAATTTTATGAATTTGACATATTTTAATTTTATACTCAACTAATGAAAAGAGTTGCCCTGAATTTGGAAAGGTTAAAATCTTTACATACCTATTATAAAATAGTAGGTAAAATAAATAACATGTTCATAGACAATTAACTGATATTGTTGATTTATTTTATTTCATTAGTTTTTACACTAAATAAGAATAAGTATCAAATTATTAGATGTGTCAGATTATCATATAGCCAGATAACTAAGACTACTGTACTTTCTAAGAAATTTTTAACCTGTTATCAAATAAACATTGGGTGTAAAACATTTGATATATATGTATAAACATTAATTTTTGTTTTAGTATAGTTCTGGTTAGGAACAATTTAGAATAAGAATACAAACAGGTATATAATTAATACTTTGGAGGTGTTTTCATAAAATATAATATTACTAATTTATCATAATACTGATAAAAGTAATTTTTCTAATATATTATATGAGTAGCCAAATAAAGAATTATTTTAACTTATGAAAACCCTCTTTGCATTTTCTACATAAAAACTCCATTCTCCTTCATTTGGTTAATAAAACCATTTTAGAATTATGTATACTGAAGAGCCAAAATATAAACGAATACGTTCAGAAGATGACGAATCCCGCAAAATAAATTTGACAAAAAAATCATTCAACCCAAATTGGTTGAACTTTACAATGTTCAAAGATTGGTTGTTGCCTCATAAACTGACAGATAAGGCTGTATGCAAGGTCTGTCATTGTGTATTGGTTGCTGGGAAAAGTGAGCTTGAAAAACATTTAGCTACACGCAAACATGAAAGAAATATGGAAAAAATCAATGGTTCTGCTGAGCATGCAGATGATATTGAAACATATACAATCATGTCAGGTAGAGTATCCTACACGGTATTTGGTGTGTAGTAAATTGTGTATTCTAAACTGTCCTTCAACATGCGTAAATGTTATTTATCAACCTAATGAATAGGGTCAGAAAATCTTAAGCATCAAAAACAGTCAACCTAATTTTTGAGTATCTAAATCAAATTGTATTGTACCTAAATGTTTGAAGTAAGTACTTTTCAAACAAATACAATTGCTTATTTGTAGCTGTTTGAATTATTTGTTTTTAATAATATGTACTACATTTAGCAAGATAATTTATATTTATTGTCTTGTTGGTCTTAGATCAATTAGGTCTTGTGCCTGTGATAAATAATTCAATCTAAATTATGAAATTTATTTTATTTTAGGGTCATTCAATTATTTTCTGTAATGAGTATACATATTTTTGTTGAACTTAATTTTTTTTTTTAATGATAAGAATGTTTTAAATTTCAATTGTTTATAATTATTAATCTAATAAGAAAAATTACAATTATTTTGTATTTAATGGACAATTATTTAAAAAATCAAGTTAACCTAATACTCAAGTTTATGTTTATGCAATTATTTTTTTTGGTAATAAATTTATTGTAAAAATTAAAAAAGATATATATATATATATACCCTTAACTGCTATATGTTTTAGATTTTAATAATTAAGGTTTTATATCTCATTTAGTTATGTTAACTAAAAGGCTCTATTATTAAGATATTTTAAAGTAATTCGATCACTCAATCAATTTATAAAGGGAAACAAAGTAATAGGTTAGTTAAATAGTTTATATGTTATTATTTTTTGCAGCAGATGAAATTCAGTAACCTGCAGTACTTAGGGAATTTCATGGTATTTGAAGCGGAAAGAAATCAAAATAAATTTTAATTTACTTTTTATTAAGTAATTACAACTATTTGATGTTGCATTATACTAATGTCTAACAATCATCAACACGAAGAATATACAATATTAACAACAGGCTCAACCAATAGAAGCCAAATGTCTCAACCTCATCTTACATTTACACCACCTACTCAAGTTTTTCGTACCGAGTGGCAGCGTTTTCCAGAATTCCATGCTTGGTTACGACCTATTGATGGGGATGTAACTAAAGCTTGGTGCATTGCTTGTGAACGTATGTTTCGTGCAGATTTAAAGTCTTTAAGAGTACATGGTGTAAGCAAAGCTCATGTGCGTATGGTACGTGCCCGTTGTCCTAATGCTGATGATAATCCTGTACCACCAATAGAATATAATGTGGTGACTGACAAAAAGGGTACTTATGGCATAGCTGTAGTAACTAATAAAGAAGATAAATCTTTACTTGGGTCAAGAGCATTATACATGAATCAAACAAATCCTACTGAAGAAATAATTACTTCTGAAATGGCAGCACAGTCGCAACGTGACAAATATGTTGTGGTATCGTTACCCAATGAAGATGATGATGATAATGAAGGTCCACATGCTTCTAGCTCAAATACTCAATACATACAAAAAGAAGTAAATGTAATCGACGAGACTGGTAATTTGGTGTCTGTGGTTACTGAACATCATGTACAGAAAAATAAAGGTAAAATTTAGGTGTCCTGGTCAGAGTTGCAATAATTTTAATTTTTAAAAGAAATTAGGTATTAATTAAGTTAGAAATATTAATTTTAAAAAAGATGTAGATCAAATGAGCAAATTGTTAAGTAGGTGAATTTTAAATCTATACTAACTATTGAGATAAAATGTTAACAATAAGCTTCCCAAAGAGGGTTTTCATTTCAAGTTCTAAGGTCAAAGTATTAACATAATGTTTTAGTGCATGTGTGTTGTACATTATAGCCGTACTTGTCATGTAAAATTATAAATTCATTAAATTCCTCAGAAAGCAGAACACCCAGGTTGAATCTGAGACCAAATCAGATAATGCTGAAACACAAAAACAATCTGCTGATGATGAAGATGACATAGCAATTGAAGAAGTGTTGACACCACTACGGATGAAACAAGAGTCAGCAACAAATCGTGCACATATGATGAAACGAAAACGAGGCCTTCAAAAGTATCGTACAGATTGGGAAAAATTAGCTGAATTCAAAGGGTGGTTGTCACCAGAACCAAAGAGCTGCTATAAAGCTCGATGTGAAGCCTGTGATAAAAGTCTTGTTGCTGATATAACTGTCTTACGAAATCATTCACAGGCTAAAAAACATGTGATGAAAACTGGAGGTACTGTTTACGAAGGTCCAATCGTTAGAAACAAATCAAAAGTTAAGTCAGAAGATGATGATGAAGATTCTCCTGATGACTTACAAATGAAATCTTTGAGCATTAAAGGTTTGGATATTGGGTATTATTTGTATGTCTCCTTAAGTTTATAGCTTTTGATTTTGAGTTTAATAATGAAAATTGTTAATGTTTTTAGTAAATGAAATACTTCATTGTTTTTATATTAATTAAAGTAAATTCCTAAAGCTATAAACTTTATCATCATACATTAATTATAAAATTACAATTGAAGATCATCATTGTATTTAAACAATTTAGATTTTTTTGTATTTTTATAATTAAGTAATAAAAATGTTTTTTTTCGGAGTTCGTTTTGGGTCTTCAGTTGTGAAATAAAAACCGTGTTTTGGCCTATTTATTATAATTGGTCAGAGCTTACGCGTTTAATGTTGTATTTTCTATAAAATATATTTGTAAACTAGGTAAATTATAAACCCAAATATTAGTTTTGAGACCGTATGTTTGAAGGACAGTTTTAGTCAACAAGCCCTGAAAAAGTTGGTCAGAGCTTTTACCGTGTATATTTCTTTTTGTATTATACAACAATGATTCATTATGTTAATACTTGTGACCTAAATAAACTATTTGTTATTAAAAAAAATATATACATATATATATATACATATATATATATATATATATATATATTAAATCTACAACAGACACTATACCACTGTTAATTCAATTATTATTAAGTTAAATATATTTGAACTAATTTTAAGAGAAAATTAAATTTATATATATATGTATATATATGACCGAAAAATTGCAGCTCTGACCGATTTTAATAAATGGTTGTTTTATTTAAACATCTATTTTTTATTTTTAACCTAATTGTAATTGTAATTTGTATTTATTTATTATAATTTTTATTCATAGACAATGATGATGATTTTGAAGTTGGTCTTCAATCAAATGAATATCATAGCTCATCTAATTATGAAAAAATGGATCAAAAACATGAAGATATCCAGTGCAAAGCCATTGGTATAATAAAAACAAAAATTGCCTTGCCTATTAAAGTTACATATATTTTTTGTTTATTTATAGTTTCGAAACCTGCTCCATTTTGGAAAGCTACGGCTGTTGTGAATGGCCATGTAACAGAGTTAAAACTTAGCGACTACCATGGCCGTTATTTGGTCCTATTCTTTTATCCTCAAGATTTGTATGTTATATTTTACATTAAATTTAAATTTGTTTATTTTGATTTTTTTATATAAGCCATAAATAGAGTGGAAAAATAAATTCATTGTATGGAAATTTTCAAGATTTAATAGTCTTTAAGGGGGGAAAAAATGTATAGTATATCGGATATTCCATATCACATTTCTACTAGTAATCAATTTTGTCTGGGTTTCCTAAAATGTCATCATACATCCAGAAAATCTTTAAGATTTAGCATTTTGAATCTTTGAAATTCGTGTGAACCTCAAATTATGAGTATCAACTAATAAATATTTCAATCAAAATTATATACATAAATTTATAGGCTATACCTAATTATCTTTATATTATATTAATACTATGGATTATTTTAAGAACACTTGCGATGAAACTTGAAAAAATAGTTCACGTTTTATCCCCCTGTTGGATGTTTAATGTGCATTTCTGTAAAAAAAAAAAAAAAAAAATTGCACGTCAACTGGATTAATAATGAGCATTATAATATGCTTAAAAACACTGTTTTATCCGATATACTTATTTTCTTTATCAACTCTTATATACTTTATGTAAACAAAATTTAAAATAAATAGAAAAAAAACATGTATTTTTAATGGGAACTTAACCTTGTTATTGATAGACTTAAGAATTGTCTTAAGAAACTTAAAATAAATAGAGCTCAATCCTCTTTTTGTTATAATATGGTTAGGGGGGAAATTAAAAACCATTTTAGTGCCCATACTAATACCGTGTTTGTCTATAATTGAATTCACGGCTTCGCTTTTGGGAAATATAAATTAGCTCTACGTGTATTAGATTTGCATTCATATGTATTGATCACTCTGTTAAAGCTAAACATATTACTTTTATATTATTTAATAAGTTAACAATTGGACATTACTAGTCTATAATATTTGCCCATACTAATACCGTGTTCATTTATAATTGAATTCACGGCTTCGCTTTTGGGAAATATAAATTAGCTTTATGTGTATTAGATTTGCATTCATATGTATTGATCACTCCGTTAAGGCTAAATATATTACATTTATACATAGAAAAATTTATAATTGGATAATACTAATATATAATATCTGCCCATACTAATACCGTGTTAACTATAATTAAGTTCACGGTTTCGCATTTGGGCTACATAAAATAAAATATTACTATTTCTATTAAAATTCCTCAATCTAAAATTTAAGTGAATATTAATATGAATTGAACAACTAAATTCGTTTTTCATATAGGATTTATAAATCTTTATATAGTAATAATAACGCTCTTATAATGTTTTATATTTGTATAAATAGTTCTAGAATTTGTCCGAGTGAACTAATTGCCCTGAGTGATAGAGTATCTGAATTTAGAGCATTAAACACTGAAGTAGTTGCATGTTCTGTGGATTCATACCTATCACACCAAGCATGGTCCCGTACATTAAGATCTGATGGAGGGATCGCCATACCTAAAATGCCACTTTTATCAGATCCAACTCATGCCATCAGTAAAAGTTATGGATGTTATTTATCTGAACTTGGCCATTCTCTCAGGTAATTAAAATTTAATTTAAAGTTTAATTCATTGCATCAAATTCTCATCTAATCTATTTTTTAGAGCTCATTATATAATTGATATGAGAGGTATTTTAAGACATGTGACAATTAATGATCTGCCTGTGGGTCGCAATATCAGTGAAATATTAAGACTGTTGGAAGCTTTTCAATATACAGACGAAACGGAAACGTTATGCCCTGCTGATTGGAAACCAGGCGAACCAACTTTATCATAATTAGTATTAGTTGTATAATTTTAATTGCATTTTTTTCATATTTATATATATGTATTGTTCAATTAAATCCTACTTAGTAAGCTTGGCAAAATTGTATATTGTAATTTGTATGTTAATCTGTTATATAATTAGTTTATATACTTTAAACAATGTAATAAACATTCTTCAAAGTTCACCAAAATGATGTATACCTCAATGATAAATTTAAAAATAAAAAATAAAACAACAATTTTTTTCATTTAATTTTTTTTAATAATGTCAACCATTTATTTTTAACTTAATTCATGCCTGACATCTACAAATTACGAATTGTTGTATGTAGTCTTCAGTTTTTGTACAAAAAGAAAATACTTAACTGTACATGACAAAAATATTCACGCAAGATAATTATTTACAACATGTCAATTCAATTGCAATACACTAAAAACATATATATACATGTATGTATATATTTATATAAATATACCATAATCTAAATAAAACAAAAAAATTGTTTTCTTTGTAAAAAAAAAGTATATATATTATTTATTTATATATATATTATATATATATATATATGTATGTATGTATATGCATTTATATTAAATAATAATAACAATTATCATTATTTTATAATAAAATGTTTAATATTACATTATTTATTAGTAGTCTACTTACAATTCATTTTGAGGCAACTTAACATTCTTATTTCAGGTCGAGATAAATTAAAAAATAAATAAAAATAAACACACTTACAACATTATCAATATTAATATTATTCTCTATATATACATAGTACAAAGTATAAAATATTTTTTTTTTTTTTTTTTTGAAATATTAAAAAAAAAATAATAAATAAAAATCAATGTTACATTTTTTAAGTATCAGTTTTGACTAATTAATAATAACCCCCACAATATTTTATTTGGGATATAATGTACAATTCTTTTAAAAAAAAAAAGTGTTAATTTACAACACAATGTTTAACACGGAAATGTTAACTATTTATAGGCTATAATATAAATAATATTAACAAAACCTCATAATTAAGGAATTAACATTATTGATTAGCTTGAAAAAAATTCTAAAAACAATCACACGGTCAGTCTCTTTGTTTGATTTGTCTAAGGATTTTAATTAAATTTTTTTATATAATTATATAGTTCATATTTTGTAGATTTTTTTTTTATCCAACTGATTCAAAACATAAGATCCTGAAATTTTTAGTTTGTGTAAAATAGTCTAAAACTATTTTAATCGATGATTCAATAATAAATAAATAATAATAAAAAAAATAGTTTGTAGTAAATAATAAAAGAACTGTTATAACGTAAAACGAGAAAGTCTGGAAGAAAAAAAAGATCGCATTCGTTATAATAGTTACTGGGAGAGAGGAGACGGTGTATTTCTGGAACATTGGAATAGGACACGTGATATGAGAGCTGCTACTTGCTGGTCGAGTATCTGACTCATAACTAATGACAACAGTCTCTGCTCTTGTTGCAGGAACAACGGTCGGTTATCAGGATGTCTGGATAACAGCAACAGAATGCGTGCTGCTCTCCTTAACATATCCAGACTAGTTCCCATTGAATCTGGGTTATCACGAAGAGCATTCAGCCCATGAGTGTTGACCACACTCAATGCGTTCTGTTCAGTCTGTTCAATAAACGCCACTAGTAATGAAACGCACGGGCTTTGAAGAGCTATTGTACGAGCCATACTGCTGTCTGCAGCTGCTAAGTAGTGCAACAAATTGACTGCAAATTCCCTTAGTACCTAAAACATCAGTAATTTAAAAAACTGTTAAATTTATATTTTGATTGGTTGATGGAGTTTAGAGGGTCTAGTGGTTATTTTTTATGCACCCAATTCATTAAATGCTACACGAATATTATAATAATTTGTAATTCAGTTGAATGGCACAAGGAAAGAAAGAAAGAGTATGCTTTTTTGAAAATTAGCAAAGCAAAACTTGTCTTCAGCTGTATAAACTACATTATTTTTTAACCAGTACTTCCAATTATTATCTAAAATATTAACTAACTAAAACATCTTTTTTCACTATATGGAACTTATCTATATCAAATGATACCATTATTTCAAAATTAGAAAAAAGAATTACCTTTCTATCCTTATACCATTTAAATGTATTTTTAAAATGTAAATAAATTATTGATTCGCTAAATTTTTAAAAATGATAGTCAACTATTGTATAATATTTCACGATTAGTTTAAAATTAAAATATAGGATGCGGATCAAATTATATGTTTTTCAATTTACTATAGTGATAAAAAAAAAAAATAACTTTAAACTTACTTGTTCTTCAGTTCTACATAATAATCGGGTTAGAACGTTGGACAGCTTTTCAAGACGTGAATATGGTGGAGTAGCTATGACCAGGTCTACATTACTGTCGGTAACACATAGTTTGCACAAACACTCTAGCGCTAGTCGTTGAGGTGATAAAGGCGCTGAAGGAAATGGATCTTGGCCAGCGGCTGCTGGACAAATAGCCCAATGTAACAGACCGTCAAGAATTGGACGGGAAATATCTTCGTTGAAAGTGCTCAAATCGACATAACCGGCAATGTTAGCCAAAGAAACTAGCAAGTTTTCCCTGACAACGTCTAAATAATCCCACCACCATTTGACGTCATTGCCTGGCTCAATTGTATCAGCATCTGTTGTTGTAGTACAATTGAACAAAGACTCTGTGTCATCGTCCGCTTTATCATAATTCCTAGTTTTAGATGAGCGCAGCGGATGTTCATGATGAGTCAGTAGTAGCTTGCCAACCAAACCAAGAAATGGGCCACTTTTTGCAAACTCTAATTCATTACCAGGTACAAAAGAAAGATTTCTTAAGATGTTCGATATGCAAATACATCGTTTGCCAATTGAATCTTGGCTTTCACTTATTAACGACAAACTTGACTCGTCTTTGGAATAACTTTCGTCTTCATAATCCATTATACTTTTACGTTTTAACACACCTACTGGATCACGTACCTTAATATTTTTAATATTTACAATATCGTCAATACTGTTATTTTGTACTAACTCATTATCATCTAATTCTTTTTTTATACATGTCTTATCGTCTAATACTTCAACTTTAGGTTTATCACTCTTCAACAGTTTGACAAAAGGAACAAGACCAAATTCGGAACGAAAACAAGGCACAAGAAAACTAGTATCTGTTTCAGCAATGTTATATCCCATGTCATAATTGTCGATTACATCCCACGATCTCTTGCCGTTTTTAATAAATAGTTCTTTAGACCCATCAATAATTGCAGAACTCTTAATTGGTCGTTGATTGGTGAAGGATGGGTCTGGAAAAAATGCTTTTTCGTTTGGATTTATATTATCTACAGCACCAACATCAGGTATATCTTCAATGACTTTAGATTTTTCATACCAGCAGTACGACTTAATGTCGGTTTCTAACATATCAACTAATGACTGTCGAAAATGTTCTAAAAGTATATCTAACAATCCAGGCATGTGTGATAGCCCAAAATAAGGTATTGATACGTCATCGAATAACAATATATTAAGCACATCTAAGGCCCAAGTGGATTCGGCTAAAAGACCTGAGCGTAAAGACATCATCAATCGCCATGCATCCACTGGTGCAACATCATGTCTCATCATTCGACGGCGTTTGTAAAGAATTGGTGTTACTGCTTCTATACTATCTGGGGGGAAAATTACTTCACGCTTCAGTAAATTGTTCCCTTGAAATATTGGTTGACCTGGCATTCCAGTCTGTATAAAAAACAAAGAAATAATATTTTAAATATCTATATAATTTTTAAGAGTAAAAATATAAAAATTATTTTCAATTATTTATTTTACCTTTATATGAGGTGGTGGAGCCATTTGACCATGTGGTCCATAAGGTTTACTTCCATCGGGACGATAACTGTGTCTTGGCATTCTCATTGGTGTTTGTCCCATTGAAGCCCAATGAGTCTAGATTTTTTTAAAAAAAATTTACTAGAGAATATAACTTTAAAATTTTTAAAAATAAATTCATGAAAATCACTTACTTGTGCACCATAGGGTTGCCCTTGTGGTGGATATCTATGTTGTTCCCATTGGGTAGGAGGTTGTCCTGGATGTGATGGAGGCATAGAACGTGGACCCTGTGACCAATTTTGTGGGGGTTGGGATCCAGGTGGGTACCCAGGTCGTGGATACTGATTAGCAGCATTTGGTGTACCTGTCCATCCTAGAATTTATGTGTAATTATTATACTTCAGTAACAATAATGTAAAAATATATTCCAATAGCTACCTGGATACATAGGTCGTTGAGGACCATAGCCACCAGGATAACCAGCTGGTTGTGGAGGACCTGGTGGTTGATCTTTGGCGAAATCTGGATGGCGCCTTGGTTGAGGTGGTGGCATAACTTTTCCAGGATAAGGACCAGGAGCACTAGTTGGTGGATATCCAGGACTCTACAAGAAATAATTGAAAGATGTCATGTGCATTCACAAAATAAGGCAAACTAAAAATCTATAAATATTTACTGCAGGGGGTTCTTGTCGATAATAATCTTGTTGAGGCTGCTGACCAGGTGGATAACCGGGGGTGGAAACTGATCCTCCTTGTGTTTGATTAACAGTGGCCGGAGAAGAATTCTGTGATGGTGGAGGTCCGGGGAACCTAGGTGGTTGTTGGAAACTAGATGGTGGTGGGACTGGTCCACGGCCATATGGGTCTTGACCATTGCCAGGTCCTTGTGGAGTATTCGGTGGACCTTGTGGAGGAACTGAACTACCATAATTCCTTTATATAAAAAAACTCAGTTAGAAATAATTTTTAAAATATCAAATCATGTTTTTAAATATTTGTTTACCTATCAGCAGATTCATTTGAATAAGGTGGATATAAAGGTGGTCTCACCGGACCACTTGGGTAACCAACTGGAGTATTAGCTGGTGGATAGTGTTGTCCGTATTGTTCATTATTGCCTGGATACTGATTATATCCACCTTGTCCTTGGTAACTTCCTTGGGCCCCTATCATAATAATATTATAAGATGTCAATTGACAGTAATAATTGTATTGCATATCATTATGTTTAAGCATAACTAGTCTTTAATTTATAAATAACAGGATAGTATTGTAAAATAATTATAAATTCAAATATAAAATATATGAATAATAATAATTATAAATATTACAAATGATTATTAATCTAATAACCGTTAAACATTGAGCATATCACTTGTGACATGTGAATATTTGATTGAAATAAAATTACATAATTGTACTTTAACATTTTTCATAAACTCTTATCAGTTGATCATCGAAGTAAATAATAGGAATATTGTATTTATTTATATGCAGCCTAATTAAAAACATTTGATAACAATAACGCTATTTTGAGTAAAAATATCAGTATAATTACATTTACAGAAACAAAAAGATAACTGAACAACCAAATGTCACTGATTATGCATAAAAATATTTGAGTATGAAAATATTATAAAACATGTGTTTACTAAACAAGTAAATCAAAATTAAATGTAAGCCTATATTTTTCATTTTTTTGCCATAACAATTAATTTGATAACTTCTCTTCAAAGCACCATCCATTATTGTCTAAAAAAGTTATCAGTTTTTTTAAACAATTATTTAGTAACCAATAAAGTGTTTTCTGAGCAACCAGAAAAACCACACTCATAGTTTTAAAATTAAAAATTTCCTGAAACGTCCTCAAAAACTTAGTGAAAGCAGCATAAGTATTTTATTATTATTTTTTCAATTTTAAATTTAAAACAACATTTTAATAAGTATACTATTTGTTTTTTATACCATTATTATCGTTACAAAATGTTGTGGTTAAGATACTTTAATAATGGCACATTAGACTTTTTGAATACTATATAAACAGATATCAATATCTGAGAATCTAAACATAAATAATAATATTAAATGGAAGTTGATCATGATTAGACCTGGATATGTCTATGATAAATAGTTCAAACAAATTCAAATTTTGATTTACTAATGAAAAGATACATAATTAAATGTATTAAATGTCCATGCCTTGACAATTATTTTAATTTAAAGTAAAAAAATTAACATAAACATTTAATTTAAAGTAAAAAAAATTAACATAAACAAATAATGAAATTTAAAATATATAAGCTACAATTGTTTAATTATAATCTGAATACATAAAAGTGAAACAAAATTAAATTTTTAAATCTAAAAATTTCAGATTTAAAGAAAATGTATAATGTTATATTTAAAAGAATTGCAAAAATAAAACATATTATTCCAATAATAACAATCATAATTATTAAACTCTCAATCATTTAAATAAAGATAATATTTGTCTACAAATTATGCGCAGAAACAATAAGTAAGAGTAGGTCTAAGATGCATGATGTTTGATGATATAGCTTTGATAGGAGAAAATCTGGAATAAGTTAATAAGCTGGAGGAATGGAAAGTAGAACTTGAAGGAAAGGGACTAAGGATAAGTATAAGTAAAACAGAGTATGAGTTTGGAGGACAAGACAACAACACAAGACAGCTAACAACAATAAACAGTTATAGGCGAGATTGAGAGTTTTAAGTACCTAGGATCTTTTGTACAAAAGAATAGCAGCTTTTATGAGGATGTAAAATATAAGAGTAAGTATGATATAATGGATAATGTGGAGAGAAGCGTTAGGTATTTTATGTGAAAAGAAAATTCCAACGAGACTTAAAGTTAAGTTCTATAAAAGTATGACTATATTGTATGGTTTAGTGTTAGGTAATAGTCAGCAAAATAGAATAGAGAATGAGTATAGCAGAGATGAGAATGCTTATGACACTTAAATGAATGAGAAGTAACAAGAAAAGATAGGATAAGGAATGAACACATAAGAGGTAGCTATAGAGGTAGATTCGATGGTAGACTATAATAATGATTTGGGTGAGAGAGAGGAGAAAGGAATCTTAAACAGTAAGAATTGTAATAAAAATAAACTTAGGAGAAAAGAGGTGGAGAGGAAAACTGAAAAAAGATGGTTGATGCAATTGAAAATTAAATGAAGACAGATGGTGTATGCGAGGTGGAAGATTGGGTTAAGTGGAAATTTAGAACAAAACTGGCAGACCCCGATCCCAAATAGTTGGGATAAAGGCAAAGAAGTAGAACAAATTTATATTTCAATCATTTCTCTTTAGATACCACCAAATTGAAATACTTAAAAAAGTAATTATTTTTATATGTACCTACCATACATATATTTTTAGACATATTTCTGTCCTGGGAGGGGGAGTTTTCTTACAGTAAAACAAGTGAAATAGCAACAATAATTCTTTAAAGGTATTAGTTTATTGTTATCACTATTAATTAAGTTTCATGTATCTTGTCATAGAATAAATTAATTTACTAATGAGTACTGACCTGAGTACACGACCTACTGAAATAATTTATTTTCCTAAACACCTAAAAACCTAAGCATGAAATTAAAACTAGTATAATTGTAATGAATAAAATCATACAATTTAAATAAAAAAAAAATAAGTAATAAGTAAGGTTGGAAACCTATAACACTATAGCAAATGCTACAAGTCCAAATTGCTGGTAATAAATAATAAGTATGATCATCTATAATTCATGTTCACAACATTAAAACAAAATATAATTTACAATTGAATTTTACTATTTTTAATATTTAATCAGAATAATCTTACCATGGGGAGGGTGTGGAGGTCTTTGAGGTGAATTATAATCTTGTGGACCACTATAACCTCCATATCCTGGGTAACCATCAACATGACCTGGTCCTGGGGCAGTTGGTGCAGACGGCAAAGAGTCTTGTGAATTAGATCCTGCAGAACCTAATTGTAATTATTCACTTGAAAATCCCACCTACTCAATGCACTGAATGCATTGGACAAGATAACTTACCAGGAGAAGGCACAGACGTTGCTTTAGAGCTTTTCTTTTTTGTAGAAGACTCCACTTGATTGATAATTGGTATAGGATCAATGCCTCCGCGGTCAAATTGACATTCATATGGTAACAAATTTTTGGTGTAGTGCTTCCTGAGAGTGTAAGCTGCACTCGACGATGCTCCTATTCCTAATAATCCAGCTACATCTTTCCATATTTTATTTTTTGTTACCTAAAAATGTATCAAATAAAATATTAAACTAAGTGTAATGTATGGTAATTATTAAGAAATTTAAAACAACAACAATGTTTTTACATACCTTGCAAACCTCTATAAAACCACCTCGTTCTTTAACAGATATATACAAACGGAACAAGTCAAGTGGATTTTTAGAGATAGTAGGACATGTGGAGATTGGTGTTCCTCTATCTTCCATAAAATGGAGTAATTTGTCTAACCAAATGCGTCGTTCTGGATTATCATCCATTTCATAAAGCTTACTTAAACTATCATGTTTCTAGAAAAAAATTAGTTTATTAGTTTTAGACTATACAATTTAGAGTACTACAGTATAATATAATGTTTCTACTATAATATATTATAGTACATACAGCTCTAATAAATATACATATTATTTTAATAAAATTTTACCTTTGGTCGATATATATGTTCACTTTGAGGAGGCATATGGTTATTAAATACAGGATTATGAGGTGGAGGTCCTCTAGACCAAGCAGGTGCCATTGGATCTGCATTAGAATACTCATCGTGAGCAGGAGAACAAGGTGGACCCATTATGCCACCCATTCCTTGTGGGTACATCATACTACCACTCATATTGTCTCTTCTTTTTGGTGTTGTACAATTTGAGTCTTCACCAGAAGCTTAAAAATACAATTATTAATGAAAGTTTTAAAATATAATATTTAATAATAAAAAATTAAACAAAAAAAAAACAAACTTATATATAATAATTTACCTGCTGAAGCATTCGACAGAGTTGATTGCTGACTAGCATCATCAATGGCAGTTCCATCAGGTCCAGTGGTAACAACAGAAGTAACAACACCACTAAGATTTTGCTGTTGTTGCGACACTTCATGATCCACAGTCATCATTGAAGGATTTGGTGGTGCCATTGAAGGAGCAGTGTTTGATTGAACAGGTGCTGGTGGACCCATACTATGAGGAGGCATTGAATTTAAATAATTTCCTGGACCAGGACTAGGTGGTATTGGACCTGATGTCTGATAGCCTCCAGGACCTTTGTGTTGTTGCTAAAATTTTAAATAAATAATATATAATTAAAACAAATTTTATAATACAAATTTAAAAACAAAAAACAAAAAAAAATAACTTAAGCGAAACATTTTGAGCAACACATAAGCATTATTCTTGTGTTTGGTTGAGTGATCACCTGTAATTGTTGTTTGAGGTAGTGTGGATGAGGCGGTGTATGAGGCCTAGGACCAGGCGAAACTGGTAGTGGCGGTCCAGGAGAAGGACCTTGCTGCATCGAATGCATTTGATGGGCATGTGGGTGCATATGTGGTCCTGGAGGAGGTGGGTGATGAGAGTGGTGATGGTGTAAAGGGGATTGTGCAGGAGGAGGATGTTGAATTGGTGATTGTTGGTGTTGTGATTGGGAGGGTAGTTGCTGCTGCTGCTGTTGTTGTTGTTGTTGTTGTTGTTGTTGCTGCTGCTGCTGCTGCTGTTGTTGTTGCTGCTGCTGCTGCTGTTGCTGCTGCTGATGTTGTTGGTGCTGATGCTGTTGTTGTTGCTGCTGCTGTTGATGCTGCTGTTGAGGGGAAGATGATGGGGGAGGTACTTTGGTAGGTGTAGGTGGTTGAACAGGACCACTATGGTGACTATTACTTAATGGAGGTGGTGCTTGTGGTGGACCACTACCTGGCCATCCCTGCAAAGCACATTTTGTGTCACAAAAAGCATGTCATGGAATGTAAAAGAAGAAGCAAACACAAAACAAAAGTACAAAATATTTTTGTAACTGGTTGAATTTTTAATGAGCATATTATTGCAAAACATGTAATGTAAAAAACACTATGATAATTGCTTGAATAACTAACAGTTTACCCAATAAAATGTTAATGTTAGTAATGATATCTTTAAATACACAAAAAAGAAATACCCAATCTCTAACTTACTTGATAAGGAGGAAATTGGTGAGGTGGTCCATGATGCATTTGCATACCTCTAGGAGAGTATTGTTGTGGAGGTCCATTACTGTTAGGTGGTGGATACCCTTGATAAGGTAAACCAGGAGGTCTAGCACCATAATTACCTACAAAATGAAAATTATATTTAATATATATACATATATACATATATTAAAATAAACTGTGCGAAAACATTAAAAAAATACAATATTTATCAATAACTAATATTTTACCAGGAGGTAGTTGAGAATAATTTCCCATTGGTGGAGGAGGTTGTTGTTGTCCTGGATAACCACTATGTGTAGATCCAGGTGGAGGAGGACCATAAGGATTTGGTCCAGGCATTTTATATGGATTTCCCGGTGTACCAGGCGAAGGTGCTGCCATGCTATGGGGCATACCGCCTTGTGGTTGCGGGGAAGGTTGTTGCTGATACCCTTGTTGTGGCCCCATAGGCGAATGGCTCATTCTGTTATTCGGAGTAGGTTGCCCCGAATCTGGTTGTTGTTGGCTACTGGGTGGTCTGGGAGGCATTGGAATGTTTTGTTGTTGTTGTTGTTGTTGTTGTTGCTGTTGCTGCTGAGGGGGCCCGCCTGGTGGAGCTGTTACTGCAGGCGACATAGAACGTGAACCAGTAGATCCTGTTGGCGACGGTGATGGCCGCAAGGGTGTGCCACCATTGCCAGCTACGGCACCACAATTGCTGTCGTTACTGTTTTGACTTGTCAAATCCTGTGCAAAAAACCGTTAGCGTTATTGACGCGAAAATAATATATAAATACAAATAGAATCAACAGGTCGTTTTTAGACTGTAAAAAGATGCAAAAGGATCATATGGTTGGCAGGCAGGGTGTAAATAAAGACGAGAAGGGAAGGGAAGGGGGTCAATAAAACATGTGGAGGTTTCGGGGAAGACCTACCGTCTGGCCCAGGAAAAATACGAACGAAAGAGACGGAACGAGGAAGACAGAGAGACAGAGAAAGAGAAAACATGGTTTGTAGTACTATATACACATAAAAGGTATTCCTTCTATATTGCGGTAATTGGAAAGAGAGATGATTGAGCGGAGGGCTGGCGGGTTGGAAAGCGCGGGGACAACAAAGTTGTATACGACGAGAAGCGGAGGGTTAGGACCTTTCCGATGACTGCGGGCAGAGGCGGAGAGAAGGGCGAGAGAGAACGACAGAGAGTAAGGAAAGTAGCTGAAGGGTGGAGGGAACACGCTATTCTACAACCAACACACACACACACACAACAGTATATATACATGTATGTATATATATATATATATATATATATATATATATGCATGTATGTATATAAAACGCGTGCACACAAACGGATGATAAGGACATCGGCAAGGGGATCGGTAGTAGAGGGGAAGAGGCACGTGTGATGCCATTCATAACACGGACAGACCACACCAGTTATTTCACCATCATCGCCAGTTTTCAATATAAATCAAATAGGTTGTATTATACGATGTTACATCTTCGCAATGTGTAAACGGTTGTGGCTTCCCTTTTTTTTTTTTTTTCTCAATGGAATGAGGTCAAAAAACGACCATGACCTTTCGGAACTTATCAATCACTATGCATTTTTAGTAGTAAAAACAACGGAAAGGGAAAGTAACAATCGTATTGTCAAGAACGATTGTTTAAATTCTAATGCACCGTACGACACTATGATTTAAAATAATTATCAGAGAGAAGGAAACGCTTTACACGTCAAAAACAATAATCGATTTCTAGGAAAAACACAACGACTCTATTATTATATTGCATAGGTAACTATTTATATATACGTCCTGCGAGAAAAACGTTAAATACATTCTATCCAAAATAATAGAATTTAAAAAGTTACGAAAAAAAAATTAAGTTAAAACACTTATTTTTTTTGTTTATTAGTATATATATTACAATCGTACGGTACCTGTATTGTATACGATTATTTATAAAAATAATAAATACGGGATATTGTTAGGATAAAGATTAATATTATATAGATACTATTTATGGATATATATAAGTAGTAAGAAACTTTAGTATGGACAGGATTTCCTATACAAGTGAGAAAAGGCAATAATTCAAAATCGGACCGGTATTATACTATTAATAATAACAATACCTACTACCTACTAATAATTAGTAATTGCAACATGATTTGATCGATTAGAATTTAAAACACTGTTTTATTATAATTCGAACAAAAACCCGTATTAAATAATAAAATTAAAAGATATACCGGAGGAAGGGGGGGGGGGGTTTAAAATGATAGTGTAACGTTGTGTATTATAATATAATAATACCATTGATACATAAAACGCTAAAATCCGTGATAATATCTATTCGTTTGTCCGATTTTTCTTCCACGAAAAAAAAAAAACTGAACATTAAACAACAATTCAAATATGAAATATAAATAATATATTATAATAAAAGCGAGCAGGGCGAATTGAACACAACACGTAACTGCCTCGTCAGGTGACGCCAACGAAAACAAATTATAATTACATTAAAACTTTCAGCGATAAAATAATATTAAAACGACCGACAATGAAAAAACCGATTTAGCGTACGTTAAAATATTTCACGAATCGAGATTAATCACCCGCTATCCGCTATAATACAACTCGTCGTCTCGCATAATATTATACGATAATAAATTGTAATATTCTCTACAAGCATTTTTTTTTTTTTTTTTTTTTTTTTTTTTTTTTTTTATATATATATATATATATATATATATATATATATATATATAATAATAATAAAGAACTGCTAGGAACATATTTTTTTCTTTGAAAAAAAAAAAATATATATAAAATTATTATTATTATTTCGTTTATACCTAATAAACGAAATAAACATACTAAGTGTACAAATAATAAAACTAAAACGTACAGTTAATCGATGTTTTTCGTCGGACTTTCATTAAGAATGTATTAATATAAAATATAACTTTATTGTAAATTAAAATATACCAGGCATAAAATTGGCACCGTAATATATTCCGTTGAATCGTATTTTACTAGATAAACGGACAACCGCACAAATGGTCTAATAAGATACAAGTTATCGGCAATCATAATTTACCACCTTAGATCGCGTACAATGGATAGAGAGAGTGCTATACTATAAGCAATAAAACATGTGGCAGAAGTAATAATATCAAGAGGGCATATTTTCACTTTCGCGTATGCACAAAGTACTGTTATCAGTCTATCAAAACTTACCTAATGCAATATCATCGAATTGTAATATAATGTCTCTGTGTAAAATATACATCCGAAAATCCAATACAATTTATAATGGGATTACGACGAAGAGGGCGACGCGTGCGCAGTAGCTACATACCTTCTTGATAATATTTGACTGATTTCACACGAGGTATAGCCCCGTAGCTCTATCCATTGTATAATATGATCTAAGTTTACCGTGCTTATTGCACAAAAATATACTATTCGAACAGAAGGAGATCGACATTGAAATCGCCTGCGATCTGTCGGTCGACCGCCGTCCCCGTACGAAATTTCGTCGTTTAAAAAATGCGAAAACAATATCGCGAGGATCATACGATAATAATGGCCCGGCAATATTCCCGCCGTTTGACTAAATTCCTATTAAATTCGACTAAAACAGCGAGTACCGGCGATTTAACAATCAATTGCGATCTCCAGTCGTGGAAATAATTATTATGGGGCGACAGAGGAGTTTTCGTCACGGCACCCGGACGATGTAAAAATCGTAAGAAATTTGTCGAGTAGAAAATACCGTAGACCGTTAACGATAATATCGGCCGTAATCGTATTTCTGGTTCTTCCCGATAATTTCCAAATGAAAAAAAAAACCCGTCTAGTTCATCAATAAAAATGTATTTTTGTGTACCCGAAGTACCTAATAAAAATGTTCGTAAAAGAACGATAATAGACAAGTATACAATGAAATGGATGACACGAAGACGTAAAGTCGATAGCAGCATATTGTTGTATTATATTGATAATATAATATTACGTCCTTTATTGATCCCGACACTGCCATCGAAAGATTAGACATGGGTGCTGAAGGCCACAGGCAGCCAAAGTTCAAGTCGAGACTTTTCGTTTCGAGTCGAACACGATTTTGTTATTTTTAACTGGTTTTTGAACGAAAATTCATCAAATAATTTAGTTGGTACGCCAAAACATGTTTCAAAAAAAAAAAAAAAAAAGGCTATATAATTACAAATACCTACGCATTACAAAGGGGCCCGCAGAAATAAACCAGGGGGGGAGCCAAAGTCAAAAGTATAAGACTTTTTTTTACAACTTACAAGTAATTATGGAAAACATAATTATAAGTAAAACAATAAATACTTACTTTATTATTATTATTATTATTATATATTTATTTATTTATTTATTTAATATCAACTAAAATAGCGGGGGAGCATAGCCCCACCGACACCCCCTTGCGGACGTCCTAGGTACGCAAAATTCGAACGCATTCGGTACCTGATTCCGTACCGTTAAAATTACAACAATCATAATATTATATGATCATTGTGCAAAAAATTGGAATTTGTCCAGAGCATTAACGTCATAACGATAATAATTGTTATCAAATTATTGATCGAGATTATGATAGTGGATAAATTATTAAATTCGTCGGTTAATAGTTATATAATTCGTATTTTATGTAGCATACGCGGTATACAATAATATTCTTAATTCGAAATAATATTATAATTATTTAAATTGTTCTTCTATTACGTTATAATAATATTGTTCTAAAATGCCAACGCCTCGAACCAGTTGAGACTGCCCTTTCGATGATAAACAATAATCTGTAAACGGGTAATTATTCCAACTTGTGATTATTTACAGTATAATATTATTGTGGAAATAAAACTGTTTTTTTTTTTCATTCGTTTTAATAAATCACGTATCTCTCAATTAAACCCTAAATGATATTGTCCGAATACAATATAAAATTATTGTCAATATTGCGGATTGATTGCGATCCCGGAATAAAAATAGCCCCAGGGAGCGATATACGGGGGAGAGGGGGAACCCAGCCCTATTACCAAATCTAAGTATTTAGGTTCGAAACATAATATCTTCGATCGCCAAATTTATCGTCATTTATTGAGAAACTTTATTATTATGACCCAATAATATTCCAAAATAATAGGAACTATTTTAATAGGCTTCTGGCCAACGTGTATAGCGAATTCTACAATGAAATATTAACAATAAGTATGAAATAAGCTGATATCATTACTGGATTGCACTCTGTTCGCCGTTATCGTAGTATAATTTGGAGTATTCGAGAAATCGAGGAAATACCAAACTAATTTTATCGGTACACGGCAATTAACGGTTTTGGTTTCCAACAATAAATTATATTTGTAGAATAATATTGTTATTATGATAATATATGCCCGAAGGCAGCTTTCCTCGCTTAAACTCGTCCGAGTCGGACTTCCGTTTTTAACATTAAAATGGGCCGACAGTATCGACAATCGACCGCACGAGTGAAAACAAAATTAAAATAATAACAAATATAATAATATTACGGGTCGGGGATTTTTTTGTTTGCTTTTTGCCGGGAATTTACACGTGGAAAATCCGTTAAAGCGGACGGAAACGATCGCGAGTCGGCGCGGTCAGAAAAAAAAAAAAAGTCGAATTAATGCACGTGCACCGAACGCGTCTCACATTCGCATACATTAACGCAGCACACCGCGTCAATAACGCGTAGCTGATGACACGTTATTTTCGTTGGTAGGTAGAACACACAAAAAAAAAAATCGTACATAACGCGCGGACACACGACGACGGCACATCGTTAGTACACACGACCCATTAAAAATAAAGACATTATTTGGCAAAAAGTATTCTCCTATTCGTATATTATGCTGTTACCACCGGTCAAAGTCGCATTGACACTAGTGATAGTAATGGCAATAATTATTGTAACATTTGTAACCGTAGTAGTAAATAGCATTTAGTACGAGCAATAGTAATGTTAAATGGATCTTTGCTAATATAATGGCCATCGACACGGGGTCGTGAACGACGACCGGGTGTACGAGGGTCGGTAAAGGGAAAAACGATAAAAAGGGTTAGGCTGAGAACGAGATGACCTCACCCTTAAAACTACAACAGAGCGGATGGGAAGCAGGCGGCGGCGGCGGTGTCGACGGACGGGGAGGCGTTGGGTGGGTATGCGGATACTATGACAAAGCGGAGGGGCAACCTGTCGGATGAAAGGCTGGGAAAGTGATTACGCGAGTATAGACCACCGCCGCAGTTCCAACCGAAATGTGCGCGTTTCTATGGGATTGCGGCGGCGTGCCGTCCAGTCATTATACAGATTTGTATACAATATCATTGTAGTCGCTGCGGACATCGGCTCGGCTACGCGGTCGTCCGCCGAAAAGAAACGAAATTAAGAAGACAAAAAAAAAACCACGACGACGACGGATGAGCGCATCGAGTTAGGGACGCCGTCAGGGAGTAGGGGTTATTATTCGGAGAGTCGAGCGTGTTGGAAAAAAAAAACCGACGTGCAGATAAGCACGTATACAACACACGGTGGTAAAACAATATTCACATTATCATGGCCGGTTCGGCTCTACCGATCCTCCGAAATTACAACAGCAACGGTTACACACGCTCGAGACGCCTCCGCAGTGTTGCCAACCAACGGGCGGTCAAAACCGAAAATGGTGCCGTGTTAAATAACGGCGAGCGCTGGAATACGGCCGACGCGCGTTATACGCGGCGCGAACGACGGCGATGGGGGAACGAAGCTAGGCGGTGGCGCGATCGACGGGCGCGGAAAATCGAAATTTTAGTTCCGGCCGCTCGCGACGGCCACGTAGTGGCGTCGTTCCCGGGCGGCTGTGGACGCGAGGTGAAACGCTACTCGTGCGCCCGCCACGCCGACGACCGACCGACCAGCCAGCCAGCCAGCCAGCCAGCCGAACAAAATCCCCTACTGTATAATAAATAATATGTGTGTGTGCGAGTCGTCGTCGTCGTCGTCGTTATATGTATAATATTAAACAACCGCGCACAGCGCGGTGTATTCCGCGCGATTTGCCGCCCCACTCGCCGTCACAGAAAAAACAGGACTGCGGCGGCGATGACGAAGACGACGACTACAACGACGACTCCGACTACTACTACTACAACTACTATTACTATCACTACTATTACTACTACTACTACTACCATACGATACGATACGATACGATACGATACTATACTACTATACTACGACGTCGCCGCGGCCCGTATCGGCCAACGCGCGGGCGCGCAAGACACCAGAGCCCGAATAGAACGGCGGCGGCGGCGGGCCCGTAATAAACAACAACGTTGAACGCACGGATAAAACGCGCGCCGCTGCTGTTAAGGCGGCGGCGGCCCACAGTTACGGCGGTCGTGGAAGAGGTGGTAGGGGGGAGGGCGCAGGGGAGTGACGGGCCGGCTCGGCGCGGCGTCGACGGTGTAGAAATGACGGCGGCGGCGGCGGAGGGGCAGCGCGCGCGGACTGGAACTCGAGTCGAGTGTACTGCTAGCAGCGGCGTTCGTGCTCGGGGACAACGACGTGGCGGGGTATTGGGGTAACGGCGCAAATAATGGATGCTCGGGACGCCGGGCCGACCGCCGACCGAGCCGAACGTACGGCTATACTACACGGTCGACGGCGACTACACGTTCGTAGTATCGAGTATACGCATTCTTTGCACATGATATAATAATATTGCCCGTGTGTATTCGTCGTCGTTGCGGCGGCGAGCGCACCCAACCCGACTGCGAAGACCGTGCCGGGGACTGTAAATATATATCTATATATATATATATATTATATTATATACTTATACGTGTGTGCATTCATCGCGGGAACAATTATTGTTATTATTATTATTATTGTATAGATAAATATAATATATACATATTACATATAAAATACACATATGTATATATATATATATATATTATTTATTTCATACATTCTGGCGTGCACCAACGGTAGAAACCGGATTGCCGACGGCTTACAAATGTGTATCGTGTGTGTGTAAGACTTACAATCATAATAATAATACGAACATAACTGTTTCGACCCCGAAGACTGGGCGCGAACCCGCGTAAAAAATGCCTTTTTTCATACCGTGGCAACCTCCTATTCATATTTCCCCGGTTACTTTTACTACTGCTGCTGAGAGGTGACGCCTCCGGTTTTTTTTTTTTTTTTGATTATTATTTCGATTTTATACCCCGTATTATTACAGAGTCGCCAGTGTCGAAAATCGTTATACTCGTAAAAAAAGTTGTTACGTTATTATTATTATTATTATTATCGAAAACTTTATCGTTACGGATACGGGCCGTTTTCACCACTAAATGAAAATTTAAAAAACACGTGTATATTTTCAATCTTTTACTGCCAAATCGGGGGATTCGTAATTAATTTCACATTATTTTCGCTAGGCTAGATAACAATATTAATATCTAAAAAAATTACTTACTATATTAATATTTTAATCGACTAAATCCTTTGACGTTTAGCGTAAATACTACCAATCTATATTAACTTTGGCACCGTTTATTTTGTACAGTTTGGCGTCCTTCATTTTAGGTATTTAGAAAGCCGGGTTGAAAAAAACGCGTTTACATGGAAATAATATATATTTAAATGTAACGTGTTTGATATCGATAAAAAATATTCACCATACACAATGGATTAAATTATATTATTACCGTTTAATGTAAATCAAATGCAACGGTCAAATACGAATACTTTCAGCATTTGTGACCGGAGAATGCCAGTAAATATATTCCGCGCTATAATATATACTAAGGTCTAAAACACGAGAATAATTTGACGAAGAAAAAAATGTATGAAACCTGTCACATTGTAAGATAAATACTATACTTCCAAACCAGTTACTATTATGTTTTAAAAAAGCCAAGACCTCGCACGGTAAAATTTTTTCCATGACTATCTAAAAGGGTATTGGTTTAATAAATTTGTATAATTTGAGTTTGACTGAAATAATTTATCTCGGAATAATTGCTAATACATCATATAAAAAAATATATACACAGAATGTCCCATGATGATCTGACATTTGAAATAAATTTTGTTGTATTCAATATTTTTAATACATATTTTTGAAAACAATTAGTTCTCTACACCACATACATTTTTCATACATTGAATACTATTTTTTTTTTTTTTTTTGAGGAAGGGTTACTTAAAATAAAAAATTTAAAATTTGTCTATAATTGTTTTTAAAAAAACATTTTAGAAAATGTATAGTGGTAGAAGCTTTTGTTTAGCTGTGAAATTTTATTTTCTACAATTTTCTCAAGTTTTTGACAAAGTAAATATAACTGTGGTTTTAATCTATTATAATATTTTTTTAACAGTAGACAGGCAGTCTATGATAATATCATTGTGATATTAGCTCATGGAAAAGAAAATCCTTGTCATTAGATGTGCTCTGATTACTGATGAAATATTATAAACCACAATAATGTTCACATATCTTTAGACAATATTGTAGAAAATAAAATACCATACCTAAAAAGATTCCAACCATCAAACATTTTTTAAAAATTTTAATTACAAAATGGTTTTTAAAATTTAAAATGTTTTATTTTAAGTTCCTATACAAAAAAAAATATATGTATATTATCTTTACGTGGAGACATATTAATTGTTAAATTATGTAAATTAAAAATATTAACTAGAACAAAAGTTATTTCAAGTATCAAATCAACGTGAGCCACTCTAAATATATAAATCGTTTAGTATTTGAATATTTAGGTAGATAGTGAATGTCGACTATTAATGAACCTACTTTTTTTTTGTTTTAATAGAAAAATATAACTAAATACAACACGAAAAATAAAAGAAATATAAACAATTTCAACATTCATAAATAAAAAAATACGGTATGATAATCTACATCCATAAAAAAAAAAAAATTATAATTATAATCTGTTCTACTAGATAGATGTTAACTGTTTACAACGAAATAATTTCACGTGACTTTTCAGCATCATAAAATGAAGCATCAACCAATCATCACTGTGAAAGTAGTAGTATAATATTCTAGTATTAGCATTTATTAAACAAAAGAAAGTATTATATTCCAAGAAAATAATACCATGGGCTCGGTTATTAAGATGTACGCGTATCTAAAAAATGTGTTCCACAAAATAATAACATTATATTACAAACAAACCAGGAATATTTTACTGAGGAAGCGTTTTTTAACAGTAGTCGCATTATTAACAAACTGGTCTCTATTTATTTTTAACCATTTTGAATACGTATAATAGAATACAATTAATAAGGTCTAATAAACATTTGGAACTAACAGCTGACGAGACCTAATAAAGAATTAAATTCGTGCCTACGTGATTTTTAGACGATATTTATATTCCGAAATAAAAATGTGTATTTTACCAATATTTATTATTCAAGTGTTCAGCTTTCATTGTGTTAAATGACTTCATAACAATTCAAATGATTTTATTATGTTACGTGTGATGTGACCTTACATTTGCATTTGCACACCGAGATTGAACTTTGTCCAGTGGCGAACGTCGGTATAACCCCCGAAATATAAAGTATACATTAACTCGAATAATGTTGTGTGTATACAAATAATAGTATGATTACTAGTCTAATAATTTATTTACAGCGACAAAAATGTGGCAATGTCCCCCAACAGACGAGCGTTTTTTCCAGCGTTCGCCATTAACATTGTTCATATATTTTCAGATAAGCAGCTCCAAGCGATACCCCGTATGTTTAATATGTTAAAAAAACGGCGAATTGGGTAAACATTCATAAAGAATTGTACATTATCGCTAAACGCCCAGGTATACCTCCTGCGCCGTTGTTAAAAATATTATTTTCCCGGAAAAAAAAAAGAAAAATCTCAAATCATAACTCACCGGATGAATTTGTGGCGGTGATTGATGAGGTGGCTGTTGCTGTTGTGACTGCGGAGGCGGCGAAGAGTGTTGCTGCGCATTTTGGGCATTTTGCGACACGGGAGGTACGGACGGCGGACTAGCCGACGCCGACGACGACGTCGTCTGCCCCGGACCGGCGTGGGGTTGTTGAGGCGGTTGAGAAGGAATTTGGGGCTGCTGTTGCTGAGAATGTTGTTGACGGTCGACAGGCGGTTGCTGGTTATAGCTGCCATAGGGTGCCTGCGTAAAAAACCGGTGGCGGTTAACACACGATATGCATTTACCATCGATACCATTGTACGTGTAAACATTAATATCAATAGGTAGGTACTATGTGTGTAAATATCGTAACGGCGATAGAAATAATTATCTGTTGTGCTGGTAGTACGGACACGAGTAGTAAGAGCGGTAATGATTCGTAGTAATACGTAGTAGGTAGTAGTAGTACTATAGTAAACACAGAAAACGCCAAACGCCATAATATGAGCAGCAGCACCCGCAGTAATAGTAATAATATACTTGTACAATAATTATAACGAACGCCGCCGCCGCAGCCGCCGGTTGCCGGGTCGTGTATTAAAAGTAAGAGTGGACGGCGATGATCCCGAGGGTTTTGGGGTTTTGCCGTTTATTGCGGTGTATCATTTCGGGGCCGACGGGAAACATTTCACGGAAGTCAAGGTCGTGATGGGTGGCGGCTACCGGGACTAAGCGGCAAGGAGAGGATCAGCTGTGTGAGTGATAATGCCGCGGTACCGCCGCCGCCCGCCCGCCCTCCGCTGACGCGTACGACCATTACCATTCTATTTGAAGTCGACCGGGCGACATAAAACTATAACGTACAGGTCAATGACGTTTACTCGTAAACAGCGGTTTTTATTTGTATTTTATAAATAGCCCGGAAATGCTATAAATCTCCGTTGTTGCATTATTATTGTTATTATTGCCGGGATAATTGTGTACCGTGTCTTGGTTGATTTGGCCCGTTCCCAGAATACATCTCGAATCGGAGGGAAATATTTTTTCGCGCCCGAAAACAACAACTATAATAATATGGTTCTAGGTCAATCCCTCCCGGCGACGACGACGTCTACGATGTTTATACACGTTTTAACACGATTAACATTAATAATTACCTGTTGCTGTGGCGGAGGCTGCGGTTGCTGCTGCTGCTGCTGCTGCTGTTGTTGCTGCTGCGACGGTGGCCCGGGCGGTCCCGGCGGATACTGATGGTGCAGCGGTGGTACCCGATGGTGCTGCTGGTATCCGGTGGGCGAAGACGGCGGCGGTGGATAATGCGTCTGGTGGCCCGGCGACGGAGGTGGTGTCGGTCCTCTGGGATTAGCCTGCGGAGCAAAAGCAAAACTTTTAGAAGTACCGCGGTGGCGTGGCGAAAAGGATCGACGGATCGGAAGGAAACTACTGTTGTGGCGACCTTGAAGAAGGTATCGGGGTCAACGGCCGACAATAAACACAAAGAGAGCGAGATAGAATGAGCGTGAATGGTGGAAAAAGGGATTTGTATGCAGGTAGGCACGCGGACTATTTTATATGCATATAGTAGTATATGTATATACATATATATAGACACACACACACACACATATATATATTATGTATATAAATAAACGTATTATACTACTACTATATACACAACAAACGCGACGGTAGTGACGGCGGAGCGGAGGGAGTGGGTGGGTGGTGTTAAAAAGTTTTGCACAATGCATGTTTGTGGTGAACGCGAAACCTGTAATGGACAGGGCGGAGAACGCGGCGGCGGCAACGTTTGTAGTAGTCGCGAGAGAGACGCGGGTGAGGGGTAGACCGACGACGTAATAGTTGTGGATAACACATCGATCGCGGGGTGGGGTGGGGGGCTGAGAACATTTAAGGGTTGTAAAATTACGAAGCCGCAAAACTGTGGATTCTGTCCGCGATAATGACGTTCCTTCATTCATGAATCACGAGCACGTATAGTCGTCGCGCGCTAGACGATGCGGAAAAGGTGACCCTAATGGGTCCAATGTAAAATAATTAATGACCCATTATCGTGTCTCTCTGTATTATACGAGCGTGTGCATACTATATATATATTTTTTTTGTCTACGCGCTCGCGCACACCTAACACAATTATGAAAACAGACCACGTGGTGTAAATACTACTATAAATCCGATAATTACCGGGTCGAACAATAAAAATAAACACAACCGTTTTTTTTTCATCAATAAATAATCCTTCCACCTCTCGTTCGTATCACGTTGCCGAGCGGAACGGGTACGCGCGATACCAATAACCATAATATACAACACACGCGACACGGTTAAATGAAAACGATATTTTTTTCAAAATGCGAAACAATCAACACGTTGAAAATCATTCTGGGAAAAATAATCGTGTTTTCGCGAAATAAATAAATTATAGCTGGTTGTCTAATTTTGCGAAACAACGATCACCACGGAACAGAATGGAAAACGTGGTGTAATGGGAAAAAAAAAATGCACACCTAAAAATACCTACCTAATGTACGAATTTCGAGATAAGGTTTTAGAAATTAAATTTAACTTTATTTTATTTTTGTTTTATCAAATAGTTTAAAACAGTATTCGAACAGTTTTCTTCATTAAAACAAACTACAAAACATTCTTTGCAAACATACAGTATTATATATTATATGAATAAAACAAACATATTTTATTTTAAGCTTAATAATTGTAATATTTAAACGAGTTTATATTATTAATGTAAACATATTCATCGTCTATATTTACGTATATTATTAATTTACATAGGAATATCTTCGTTAACAAAACTACCAAAACGTATGAAATTCACCATTCAAGAATACGGTTTTTAAAAGTAAACATTATCGGGAAGTAACACAAAGTTTGGAAAATTATGCAAGTAAAATATACGATTTAGGAGCATTTGCAGGCCGTGTTAATTCAAAGTTAGTGGGAGTAAAGGAATTCTTTATTTACCGTGCAATAGCCTGGCGATGATGTAAAACCACTGAAAAAAATTGAAATTGAAATGTTAATAAATAAAAAGTTAATACTATTTACGGATGTGCTACTGTTGAAAAGGTAGGATATAACGCATTGTATGTAACGATAAACTGCTAGTTACTACAAATAAAAAACGATTTTGAGTAGTGTTAGTTGTGTTTTCTCCATTATTATCGAGGTAACCCAGGAACAAAAAAAAAAATAAGACGTGGAATGTGAATTGATAAAATAATAAATTGATATCTATAAGTAAAATACAGTAGAGATACAGTAGATACTGTTGATGGGCGTGTCACTGTTTAAAGAGGGAAGTTGGGGGGGCATTGTAGTTAATGTACTACATATAGTAGTAACTCTATGTATAAATATATACAGATATATAGAGTAGGTAATTTAATTTTTATATGTACGCAACGATAAATCATTGCTGACGAAAAACGATTCTGAACAGAGTATTTGGGATAGTTAAAATCGTAGATTTTCCATTTGTTGTCAAGGTGATCCAGAAATCAATAAAAATTATACAACCAATTGCCAGCTTTTTCCATTTATTAAGGAAACTACAAGGGAAATCAAAAAATGGCCCAACCACCAATGCACCAAAAGTTGATAAACATAATATGATACAAGAAAGCTCCAAATATATTTTTGATCGGAACACTATTTCTGGTAGAATAGTTGTTTACAGACACACAAAAAAAAAAAAAAAACGACAACATAATATCATAAGGAAAACCAATACATTCCTCGCTTTACTCAGAATCTAAAAATAGTATAATAATAATAATAAAACGTAGAATAACAAACAATCGAAATGTTTTTATCTATTCGGTAAACATTCTACTAGGATGTTGTACAATACGTTACACGATAAAATACATGTATTGTTGTTTGCCGGTCTTTAGACCGTAGCTCGCACACATGTGGCTTAGAACATCGAATAAACAGCCGCACCACGCAGGTAATGGACAATAATTATTATCAATGGCGTTACGATAACTGTCAATAATAGACGCGACGGCAATATTGTGTACAAAAGCGAAAAATACACGTATTGTAATAACACGTGCGTTATTCGTATTGTTTTCGACGAGACGACTGTCAATTGACGACGTCGTCGTTCGGCACCCGGGAGTCAAATGAAACCGTCGACGTCGACGATACACGGACCTACCTTCGGCGGCACGGCGTTCTCGAATTATAAAAATATAATAATAATGATAATATAGTTGTCGCGAACGTGACGGACTTTTTGCGCGGTAAAATTTATCGACTTCCGCGACCGGGACGGCGTCCGCCGCCGTGATCCCGCGACCGTTTCGCTCTCCGAAGCGAGAAAACAACAAAAAAAAGAACGTTACGACGCGGAATAACCGCAGCAAACGCACGGGGTCCCAGGGCGGGGGTGAAAGTAACTGTTTTATCGACATGGTGCACATCGCGACCCGTTCGTGTCGCCGTATAATAATAATAATAATAACAACAATAATGTGTTTTACGTTGCACCGGTCACCAACTCAGTGTCAAGGAGATAATAATAATACAGTTTTTACGACGAAACAACAACAAACGACACATCACGGGGTGGGTCATACGTACCTGTAGGTGAAGTATTTAGATGGAAAACAACGCTGCGGCTCATTTTGAGAAATTTTACATTTGGTACCATCTACCACTTTAAACTTATATATTATCAATTAATATTCATAATAGTGTAAGGTATAACGATAATATTTTTAAGTTTTGATAACGGTTCTTTATCAGTAACCAGATTGAGTAATCGTACAACAATAATTATTCCGATTAATATACCAAAACCCAAGCATATAGCATTTAGCTACCATTTCAAATGAAAAAATGTCTGTGCATTTTACCTATTTCATGTACTCGAGATATTTAGTTTCATAATTAGTTTTTAAATGATGTGAAAAATGTTACCTTATATTTAAATAATTGTATTTTGTATACACAAATCTTGACTACTGTTTGTAATTCTTGTAATTTGCATGTATAAATTATCTATTTCCGCCACAAGCATGCTTATTGGATATAGATAAATCGCTAGAACTGTTAAATACATTTTTAATTGATATGTACATCTGTTTTTCGATTTCAATTTAAAAAAATAAAGTTTGATGATTTTCAATTTATCACTCTAAACATTTTTCATTTAAATGTTTCACTTCACCATACATAATAGCATTCCTTACTCTATGGACACGCATACACCGGCCGCGGTACACGAATTGGGCATTTTTATCGGTACGGTGTTCAAAAGCCGCAGAACGTTTGACGATATCCCTAAAAAGATACCACGTTCTAGCGTTAAAATGCAAAACATATATACAAAATAATATGTGTGTTAAGTCTGGTTTTGTATGATAATTACATCGTGTTTCCTTGATCCGAATTCCGATAATTTTGAAATAGCGAACTAATAATGTGTAACGTGCCCTTTTTTTTCCACAAGCATTTCAGTTATTTGTGATAATATGGCACTCGGTTTCAAGTGCGGACTATGTTCTAACACGTAATTGAATATTGATTCGTTTCGACAGTATTTTATTTCGAACACGGTTTCTGTCCGAATGTTAATCAAAAACGTCAACTGCACGGTGTATGTTCGGGATTGTGGACGGACGATAAAATAGCGGACAGCGGACTGTGATTACGGTGCGACACAAATGAGAAACGTAGAGAAAAATAAGTAAAAATATTAATAACTTTGGAAATTACTGATGGATTTTCGATATATCGGCCGTCTCCGTCTACGATGTGTCGCAGTCTAATATATCACAGCGATATTATATTAGGGCGCGGTGTTTTTTTTTTTCCCCCCTAGAAAAAAAGTTAGCGAAATATACTCTACGCGTAATAAAAACCTATCGGTACGTAATGCGCGTAATGTTGTGTTTATCAGGCATCTGTATCATTGAATTACAGAGCCGGTGGACGGAACAAAATCAGCATCCGGACGTATTTATAATTGTTTAGCGCCCGAACGTGTCAAGAGGACCGGGAAGAAACGTCCACCACACCACGCACACACCCCGACGGCACCACGCCGATTGCCGACCATTCGAAAATACGATGTCACCGCGGCGGACCGTGGAGAAGAGGAGGTCGGCACGCGTTCTTTCGCGTTCGATTTTTACGTGGATTTTTTTTTTTTTGTTATATTAGATCCGTTTTACTTTCGAATACTATACTACACTACACCGGCACCGCACCGTCACAATGTTATAAGGTACGCGCGCGTACCGATGATGATAATAATAATAACGATTATGTTATTATTATCTAAAAATAAAACGTGGGTTCGAAAAGTATTCGCCGTGTGACGCGTTGTTTTTTTTTATTTTTATTTTTTTTTAATCTAATAAAACGTAGTAGTTACACTCTCGTCAATACGTGTGGATATTCGTATATATATATATATATATATGTGTGTGTGTGTGTATATATATATATATAATTATTATGTGTTTGCGGCGGCGGCGGCGTGTTGTTGGGTAAGGGCATGGGCGCGTACATAATGCGTGTGCGGCGTACAATAAACAAACGCCGTTCCCTCCTCTTTCTTCTCCGCCGCGGCAGTTGTGCACGCACACACACACACATTTGTATAATCGTATAATCATAATACTATTATATATATATATATATATATATATATATATATGTATACACAAACATATACTCATTCGCTCGTACATATATATATGTACATAAATCTGGGTTAATAAACTATGTAGGATCGCGACTGGATACACACCGAGAATCGGAAACGATAGCCGACGTGCATTTCCGCGGTCGTTATAAACAACGCCGCGCGCGCGAATGTTAAAAGGCCGCAGGGGACTGTACTACTACTACTAATACTACTACTACTACTACTACTACTACAACTAGCCAACTGTACCGTCGACTCCACGACCTATATATTATTATACGCGCGTTTTACAAATGTGTACACTATAATAATGTCGTCGGTTACCCGGCAAGTCGATTTTGACAAATTCTCTACAACAATAAACTACAACGTACGAACGACATCGACAATGCGTTCCGATTCTCCGAATCGCCTGCGCGACGATGCACCGACCCCGGAACGAAAACCCCACGACCAAGTTCCTCTACAAAGTTTTCGATCGGAGTGAGATTTTCGGTCGACAAATTTCGCGTTTTTACACGCACACGCAAAAAATGTTTCAACAAAACGAGTAAAATAGTTTACGAGATTTTCGGTACGACAGGTGGGGTCGGTGGTAGAAAGTTCAAACATTCTAAAGGCAAATCCTTCGCAACAATTCTATTTGCGTATACACATTTCAACAGAGTTATTTAATATTACGAGTCTGTAAGGGTATTTGGCCTGTAAAAACGTGAAATCTGAACACAAAAATGGCCGGGGATGTGGATGAAACCTCTAAAAGGTACATTCTTGATACTTACACGATGCATACACACAAAATGTTATCCCCTGACTTTATTTTGATATAGGCTAGGATATAGGAGAGTGCAAAGCTAAAAAAACACTTTTTTCTCCAGGAATCCAACGTGGTGAAATTCAACCAAAATTGTACTATTTCAATCCGCCTATAAAAAATACCTGCAATTCCCGAGTCCTTTTGGTCCAGAGGGAACCACCAAAAGTATGTTCAAAATACATATACCAGACATAATATATTATTTTGGCTGACCATATAATACGTACCTATATTGGTACGTATTTTGTTCCCAAAGTTTTGATATTGGAATGAATTAGCCAACTATGGTCTCTATTAACGGTAAGAACATTGCTCATATAAAAATATATCAGTAGATTTAAGATCGTTTCTCGCTAAAAAGCTAAAATATCGAGAAAAAAACCAACCGACACAGATAATATTCTTACTTTTTAGTTTGATAATAGGCTGCGATTCACTCGACAATATTATTATTAATCAACGGCCGGATATTCGACATACTGACCGAAAATCTGACATTATCTGATTGTCGAACATTAATCGTAACACGTGACATTATGTGTTGCGGAACGACAACAATTAAGTGTCGGACATCGTCTCGAGGGGCACAAACCATAACGATAATACAGATAGTAGGTACACGGAGTATTATTATCATCACAGAGGGTAAATCACTAATGGAAATCGATGTACAAATAATCCATGTGTTCCTTCTGTGATGATATCGACGGTGGTTATTTGTGAAAAACATTTTCGGAATGACCTAATAATAAGATCAATTGATATTATTGATAAATTAGGAAATGTTATTTGCTCAGTAAATATATTTGACGTGCAAGTGTAGGATAGGTCCATATGAAAAAAGCTATCTATAAACCAAAGAAGTCAAATTTAGTTGAAAACTTAAAAGTACAAAATTAATACAATAATTAAAGGGAAAAGTTAGGAATTTAATGAAGATGTTGTGAATACAATTATAGAAAGGCTAAAGTAATAGATTTTCTAACATATTATTTAACTGGTATGTAACAAAATATTGAGATACATTTACCATTAATTACTTTTATAGGGTATCTAAACAAATGTTGAAATGCATTGGTGATTGCAATACTTGTAAGTCAGTTTTTGTAACATCACAAGTTTATTCTGAACAAATGTGTTATTCATTGGTTAATATGAAAACGAAGGGACGTTTGATACACTCAAACATTTTCTTTTTTGATTTCATGAAAAAAAAAACTGTATATAGTTTCATAAAACATTTTTCATTCAGGCATGCATTTGAACTAATCATCACAGATTTGATGTCTAAAAAATTTCGTTAAATTTCCTATGTCCAAGTCGTGGTGGGGATGTAATGTCATTGACTGTGATGTATTATATTATAATGGGAATGAGGAAATTGTCGCAACAAAAAGATAAGAAAAAAAAATAAAGATAACAGAGATTAAAAAAAATGTCCAGATTTTCAAAAACTTAAAATACCTATGTATAAAAAAAAAACCTTGTTAAAATACAAAAATACACATAGGTACTTGTTAAAATACAATTCTGGATGAATCTTTTAATAATTCACTCGAAAAAATATACAAAACTATTTAATTGGAATAATTGGAAACATGAGAATTGTGAATACCCTATAGGTAGACAAATCCTATAGGTATTTCCAAAGAAAAGTATATTTTAACAAACATTAACCTATTTGCAAATGGCAACTGACGTCATATCTAAGCATACAATAATATACGGAGTCGAGTATCTAGTATAATGTACATATTTGTGGTTCGAGGTTATTTTAAAGTAGTATAATGTCATAATTTCAAAATAAGTCTGCGGTGCAGCGCTCAATTGTGCAGTGGTACAATTTGGAAATTAATTCGCCTCACTAGGCGGAATGCTGATAAGGGATGGTTGTCCGACCTTATCTTCGGAAACCGTGGATAAAGCCATCCATCTTCGATGCCATCAGAGATTTTCGGATTTCAAAAAGAACAACACCGATGCCATCGCAGATGAATTAAGAAACAACACATGGAATGGTGTTTGGTAGTCGTATGGAAGAAATCGTTGATAATCTTACGGGGAATTTTAAAGAAAAGCTCGTCAACCGTTATGGACAAATCACGGTATTCTGGAATCCGGGGTACGCCGCGATATTAATCAGCGGTTTACCCTGCGATTGTTATTGTTTAGTGGGCGCGTTGATCGCGCGGGCGGCGGACTCTGTTGATAATAATATTATTATTATTATTAGAAAACACGATTTGATCGCCGTCGATTACTACGTTTCCTATGTAAGGTATTCTTCGATAATCGACACGCGCACGCGTCAACGACTACCCGCCGTACGACCGCACCGCGGCAGAAAGTAAAAAAAAAAATTGAGAAAAAAAAAAAAACCACTGCCTACGGACACCGCCGACGACCGAACGACACGGTGGTGTGATTTTTACTACCCGTGTACCTGCTGCCTGCACGACCCACTAACGGTCACGACTCCTGAATAATAACATAATTATTATTATTATTATTATTGTTATTATGTAAAACTCGTGAACATTATAACACGTCATTATTCGTTGTCGTCGTTTTGCGCGGCGTTATTCGTTTCGTAACAATCCGCAGAAGAATAAATAATAATTACTTCCCTTACCGATAAAAACGACAATAATTATTATTTGTAAAACGCGAACTAATATAATAATAATATTATAAAACGCGGTTCGGACTAATCGCCGGGGCATCGATGACATCATAGCCGCCGCCGATGATAACAGTGACGTATCTCGGGCGCACTTTAATTGGGTAAATCACAGTAATATTATACGGCGTTCCCGTACATTAAAGCACAATATTTATTTACTATACGATCGTTATACACATCGCATTATTACGATTATTATGTTCTGCACAGAACGCATTGTTATCATTATTATTGTGCCAACAACCTATCGATGCAATACTCAAGGTCCGACGCCGCCCACTGCACCGAGACGAGTGCCTATGTTATTATTTTTACGATATCGTTATGACGACGACACGTCAACGCCGATAACGATATTATCACAACGTTATACCGTAATACCGGCGTGACGGGGAAGGAAGAGGGGGGGGGGAATGTGCGATCGCGGAATATTTCGACAAAAACCCGATTTCGAATAATTGATTAAACGGACGGGATTACGCCGAAATCATTATTATTATTATTATTATTATTATTATCATCGTGTTGATTGAACACCACGATTTATACCGATCGACGATAAAACACAAGTGCCGGCGGCACGGCGCTGCGAACGATAGTATTCCGTAAACAGTATGAATTACACATTGATGGTATTACTATCATCGTTATCACACGCACAAGCACGAAACATTATAGAACCATTATCGCGTTCTTCGCATGTTACAGAAAAAAAAAATACCAAGATTTAGGTATGCGAAATTAACCGCGGACTGACGCGTACAATTAAAAAAAAAAAAATTCCCGAGAATTCGAGTGCGAATATTCCGGTTTATCTATAATTATCGTAATTTAAAACTTTAAATAAATTCAAGGCGAAGGATATTGCAATTAATACGAATTATATTAAATGGCACACAATTGCAATTATACACGAATAATTACTATAAAACAAATTTAAAAAAATTTTTCAACGATTATTTGCTTCACACAAATATGATAACCCCCCCCCCATTGGCCGTACCGGGTAAATATTATTACACCCGAGTACACAATTTTACTAAATAATTTAATAGTGATATTATAAAATACAAATTGTATATTAACTATGACCCATATAGATGGGTCTTTACTAAAATAGCTAAAATATCGTTCACTCGAAAAATACGAACAAACCAGAGAACAAACAATAATACAATTTTATTTTCGATTTGAAAACACCGGAAATCTCTGGAAACCGTGGGAAATCTTTTGAAATACGCAGATGGTCATTATTTATCCAATTTTTTTTTATTTTTTATTTTCATTCGAATTTTATCTGACAATATTTGCATTCATTTTGGGTAAAATACTAATAATTTTTTTTTGTTTCGTTCGGAATTTTTATTCTTAAAATGGTTAGAAAAATGATTTAGTTTTAAATAATTTGGATTGTCTGAGGACTTATTGGAGGACAGCCTTTACCCGCGGTGCGAAGGTATTATGTCAGTTTTTTAAAAAATAAATCACATAGCATATCTCAAGCCCTCCCCCGCCCCACACACACATACACATTGTAATAAAATACGACGGTTTTTCATCGTCACAATAAAACCGTCGCGTTTAAATAAAATCAATTCGACAGATATAAAAACTGCAGTAGCGTTTCACCGTCGGTTTTTGCCCGTAAACTTCTCTCGGTTTTGGCCGACGTGTTTCACCGTGATCCGTTTAAATCGCGATGTTTGTTTGTTTGTTTTTTTTTTTTTTTGTTTTTTTTTCTAAACAAGAATTTCGATTGTCGTGGAGACAAAGTTAAAATCGAATAAATTGCTTAAATTGTCGCGCGTTTTATTCGTTTCGAACGGGTCGTATTTATAGTTTACGTTATAGTATAATAAATTTCGGTTATACGTCTAATCTGGAAGTGACTTGATAATATCATTTACAAGAATATAAGATCACTTTATTCAGCCCGCAGCTGTAGCCACAGTGGCCTATCCGCGGTGGGAATTTTAGGCCGCGCGTCCTCGCCCAGTTTTCGATTTTGTTTTTTTTCGGTTTCGGTCGGAACACACCGCCCAGCGCCGAGAGTATTCGCGTAAACATTAAATACGCGCGATTAGTGTGCATAATAATGTACGTCACGATTATTCTTATCGGTCATAATTGGATCACTCGGATGCGAAAAATTTAACAGGCCCATTAAAAACACACGTATTATTATTGTTTTTTTTTTTCAACGTTCATCATATTGTAGGCACATTTGTAAAATACACGATAGTACTTACAAACTTAAATTTGACACTATTATAATAATAATATCAAATAAGAATAATAATCACTCGAGCGAAGATTTTAACAATGAAATAAACATCTAAATACTTAAATGTACTCAAAATGCAAAATATAAGAATATATATATATTCATAAGTATGATAATTTACAGAGTAATTTATCACGTAATTTATATCACTTGGTAACTTATTTTTAAAGAAAAATAAAAAACAATAATGTTGTAATATCTTTTTGGCCGCTAATAAATGTTGTACTTGCAAACATAATTCACTTAATTAGAATACTCTTGTTGGAACATCTATTTTATTTTTAACAAATAGTATATTTTAACGTATAGCTTCAGATGAATATTTGTCAAGTAGTAGGTATCTATACGTATCTTTAAAAATTATTACGTGTTTATAAACACACAAAAAATTATTATAATAATAATAACAATTTTTTTTTTCAATAGTTATCTACCACAACAAAATCATTAAATACATTATATACACACTAGTGATAATATGTAATCTGTATACCAAGTTATATAAGATATACGTCGCTTATATCATCGTATAGGATACAATTTCAAAAGTTTGTCAAGTTAAAATTGTATAAGTATATATATAAATATAACCCAGGAATATGAAATCGACCATTGGGATTTCTATTTGTTTTTCGAAGTTTAAAATATATTGATCAAAACTCTAGTGTTTCGGAAATATTATAATACCTAGGTTTGTATTTGTACCAATGGCGTACCGACGGTGGGAGGGGAGGAGTGTTAGGGGTATAACCCCCATAAGTAAAATTTAATTGTGACATGGCCTTAAATACCAAAAAAAGAATACAATTTTATAAACATTTGTATATTATACAATATATAAATAATAACCCCCCCCCCATAAACGCATTCTACATACGCCACTGACATATTCGATTTACAGGCGAATAATAATAATTTGTATAGACGTTAAAAAAAACATAATAGCAAGAATAGTTTACGGTAATTATTTGAATCTAATTTATCAACAAATCGTGTTGAACATAATAAACGAATAGAATGTGTCACATTACCTAAATCTGTAATCACGCATTTTATTTACAACAGCACCGTGGAATTTTATCAGATTTTATACGATTAACGTGCGGTTAAAAATCTCAACAATTTTATTAATGCCGATTAGATAATATTATTCACAGATAACAGAATTCGGAGATAAGTCTCGTGTTGTTTTTTTTTATTTTTTAAATTCTCGAGTTTTGAATTTCCAGCGTTAAAAGAAAATGTACAACGACAAAAATACGGAAATATGCGTGCAGCGTTCCGCGTAAGAAATTATAGTATAGAAAATATGCTATAAAACCCCCGAAATGTATTTGATATGTATTATTTTAAACAAAACACGACTGAATAATTTTTCGTGCACGTGTTTCCCGAACTAGGTATTTTAAAATTATTTTTTTACAAGCACTGGATTTAGTTTCCACAGAATATATTATTTATTATTGCACACAACGAAAGCGTAAATTGGTAGTACAAATAGTAAATCACTAGGAACACACATCCTCTATATTATGATAGTGTTGTTATGATATCATCAGTTGAATTACATAATAATAGATCATTTAACACAGTTAACGGTGTAGCGTATTATTGTTATAATAATAAAATACTACAGGCATTTGACTGTCGTCGAATGAAAAGAACCTCCAACTGGGCATTTACAAAGAACCACTTTATTAAACAGCGGAATGAGACACGGAATTTAGAGAACCGTAAGACGAATCGTAAAAACGCTGCATTTAGATCAGAGTATTCGAATTTAATACACGCTTATCCAACGAAAACGATAAAATTACAAAGCTGACGACAAATTTTCGAACGAATTAATAACGTAATAATTACACGAATCCGAAATTATTATTTTTATTTCTTTTTTTTTTTTTTTTTTTGTTATAAATTCGTAAATAATAGATTTCTTTTACGAACATTTCCGCCGGAATTTTTCGATAGAAACACGTGTATAGTAAATTAT